>JAWWMN010000056.1:71225447-71297541 GCA_035047745.1 Catamblyrhynchus diadema
AGAAGAAGGAAGAAGAAGCATGAAGAAGAAACCCAGCACGACACCCTGTGCTCTCCATCTTGCTTCCATCCACAACACACTAAAAATCCCAAAATCTAAATTTCTCCCCAAGTGATACACCCACACTGCTCTCTATAATCCATTTCACACTTTTGTGGGTTCCAGTCTGTCTTGAAGTCTGGGAAACTTTCTCCATGAATGAGGGTCAAAGTCAGTGCTGCCCTGGGGGAATTGATTTGAGTCAAGGATTTGGGAAAATACTCTCAGGAAAGCAGAATTTCACAGGGTAATTCAACCTAAGAAGTTTTATATCTAATTTGTAGAGTTTTTCTCATCTACTTAGCAACACAGATTTTTTTGTTGTTGTTGCTGTTGCTTTTTCTTTCAGGTATCATACAGGCTTTTTGATGACATGGGGCTGTTTGAAACCTTTAAAATACCAGTGAGGGAATTTATGAACTACTTTCATGCCTTGGAGTGTGGATACCGAGAGATACCTTGTAAGTAAAAATTCCTGGCACATAATGATGCTTCCCTCGAGTTTTGGGGATTTTGTATTGAAGCCTTTCTTCTTGCATTATAAAGCTTCCTTTTTTTCTTCCAGTACATCATGACCAAGTGGATGTCTAGGCAGAGGCTGGTGCTGAACCACAGCCTGTCATCTTTTTTACTTTGTATTTCATCTTTTACAGTGTTTCATAATTCATGGCAAAATCTGCACAAGCCAGAAATCATATAAAGCTATTATAAATACAGACTGCTTCCTGATAATGCAAGTGTACCCCAGTGCTCCAGTTGGAGTTTCTTGAAAGATTTAACCCCCTAAAGTCAACTTGGACTTTTACACAGTAGCAGTGCTATGCCACCAAAGGAGATGAGCTTTTCTGCTTTATAAGCAGAAAAAATATACCCAAAAATGAGTGAACCCTGTTCTGTTACTACAGCTTAGCTGATATTTTTTCAGTGGGAAACATTTATTCCCTGAAAAACTTGTTTTTGGTCATCCCCAAGGTATTTACTAATTCAAATCAAATTTATCAAAGTGCTTCAGCTGCAAAAGACTCTTGTTTTCCCAAGAGGAAAGAGTTATTACCCATTTTAGTGGCAGAGAAACCCAGCACTGGGGAGCACAGAACACCCTGTTTTCTCTACACTCACAGAAAAATGTGGCAGAAATCATTATAAGTCATGTAGTCTCTCTGTCAAATATTAAATACCAATTGGAGCAGTGGGAAGGATTTAAGGAAAGCTACTTCAAACAGTGGGAAGAATGTAAGGAAAGCTACTTCAAAATGCCTTCAGCCAGGTGGTTTGGAGTCTGTTCTGGGAAAGTGAGAGCCCCACTTTTGATCCTTTCCTTGTGTTTGAGCTGGATCAGGGATCCAAAGCAGCAGATCCCAGCTTGAGGAGGTCAGAGATGGAAGTCCCACAGCCTGTTCTGCTGAGCCATTCCTTTCTGTTTAAAACATGTAACTATTCATAGAGTCTCTGGAATTTTTATGAACCTAGAACTATATTTGGTTTTTTTTTCTTAAGTGGGGTTTTTTTGTTGTTGTTGTTTTAATAAAGAGGAATCTCCTTCTAATACAAAATCAATTTATCTTCCTTTTTTTCATTTCTGTGGAAAAGGTGGGATCAGCTGAGCTGCTCGTGCTAATGTTGGTTTTGTCCCTGCTGGATTTTGGCTCACGGTACCCACTAGATGGTGCTGGCAGCCCTCTGTCAGCCATGCCTGGTGTTTTACGGCTGCCTGGTTTTCTCCCCATCACAGATCACAACCGAATCCATGCCACGGATGTGCTGCATGCCGTGTGGTACCTCACAACCCAGCCCATCCCGGGACTCCCCACTGTCATCAATGACCACGGCTCGGCCAGTGATTCAGGTATATTTAAATGTCATCATCCTCAGGTTTCTCTCATGAAATTTGCTGTCAGGAAGGCAACAGCTGGGGGTTGCATGCAGAATTTTTTGCAGTCTGTAACACAGTGTGGAAGTTCAATAGCTCAATGGGTGTTGAAGGTGTTCAGGTGTGTTTGTGTAACTTTGAAGGGAATGGGATTGTTCCTCCAAAACTTAATACTTTACATTTAATGATGTGTGAATGCAAGCTTTTGTGGTCACCTTTAATGACAGATCTTTGTTACCATTTGATTTTTGCAAAAGGTTTTTATTTTTGCAAAAGGTTTTTTCCTAGGAAAACTGTATTATTAGTGCTTTTCAGGGCTGTACCAGAGGCACTATAGACTTAAATCTTTAAACCCTTCATTGTTTTGCTATTCTACAATTGCTGGGCCATGCAGGCAATGCTGTGCACTTGCCACTGCTTGGCTGTTATAAAGTGTTCTTTGCTTTTCCTCCGTATCTCTAAATAAAAAGATTTGTTGCCATCTGGCAATTGCAATTTACAAGACTGCTCTTCTTCTGTTTTATGATTGCTCAATACAGGAAACTGTTTTCTTGAATTTTTATATTAATTTCTCCATGTTCAGTAGTGGTAACTAGAAGACCTATCTGTGTTTCATGGGAGTTCTCAGAGAGTTGCTGGAAAAGCAGGAGTTTGTTCCATTTCTGCCTTTTTTTTTTTTCTTTTTTTTCCTTTTTTTTTTTTTTTTTGTTTTGTTTGTTTGTTTCAGTCTGGTTTTTGGTTTTGTTGTTGTTGTTGTTTTTGTTTTGATTTTTGGGGTGTTTTTTGTTTGTTTTTGTTATGTGTGGTGGTAAAGGGTTTTATTCCTGGAAAAATTTATTAGCAGGGGATTTCAGTGGCTTTGTAGGTGAGGTGGAATGAAAGGTGTTGAGTTCTGGGGCATTTTGATGTTTGTTATTTGAAAGACATTGTTCAGCTGCATGCAAGTTCAGATTAAATTAGCAAAGCCTCTCAGTGTCTGTCTCTGACAGGTATGCTCAAGATGCTTCAAAAAGAGGATGATAAGAGGATCCCAAGTCTAGACATTTGTATTGGAAAACATGCACTGTAATTTAATTATGAAATTCTAGTCCATTGCTTTAAGGTCTATCAGTGTCTCATGGACTTGTCTACATGATGAAAGAAATTACAGAAAGGAGTGGGAAGATCAAGTTTCCCCACAAAGCTCCAGCATGGCTGTGAATCCATGTCTTACTGCTTGTAACTTATATAGTTGGAGAGTAGGTTTTGCTGGAGGGCTGGAAGGATCCCCAGGTGGGATCAGAATTTGTTCCTTTCCAATTGTTTGCCGTATTGTACTGGATCATAGGCACAGAAAGCCCTGAGGTCAGGCTGCATTTATCCTTACTGTGAATTTGCTCCTTCTCTCCCTGCTTGATTGCTTCTCTCACTGAAAGAGTGGCCCTGGATTTTTTACTATTTCCATTTCTTTCTTTCCGCTCAGATTCTGACAGTGGGATCACCCACGGCCACATGGGATATGTGTTTTCCAAGACATACACACCTACAGACGACAGCTACGGGTGCCTGGCTGGCAACATCCCTGCCCTGGAGCTGATGGCTCTTTATGTGGCTGCAGCCATGCATGACTATGATCACCCAGGAAGGACCAATGCCTTCTTGGTAGCAACGAGTGCTCCTCAGGTAAACACACCTCAGGCCGTGTTGCTGTGCACTTTGGAAGGTCTCCATGACAGCTTTTCCTTGCTGGTGGTGCCTGTGGCTTCCATTAAGCACAAGGCTGCCAAATATTTTGAAACAGCTTGTCAAAGTGACAGAAATAATCACTTCACTTGGGGATTGCTGGTAAGAGGCTTTTTACACACCCTCAGTTAACAGAGCTCTTGAGAAAGGTACTGATCAGCTGTGTCAGTGAAGAAGGTAAAGCTCTGCTGACTGAAAGAGAACCTATAACTGTGGAAGAATGGAAGAATTGTTCTACCAAGTAATGCACAGAAAGATCAAATAAAATAAAACATCCTAGTTGCGTAGCTGACTGTGCTTTGCAAGTTAATTGTGCATGATCATAACACATTTTCTGTTGCTTCTATAGAATGTGAGCAGCTTCAGTCTTTTTATCAAAGTATTTGGGAGCAGGGAGAGGAAAATAATTTCAGTGTTATAAATGTAGAATTGAGGCTTGCCTAAGGTTACATAGAGGTGCTGCCAGTCCTGAGAGTTGAATTCAGCAATTCTGAGTCACTCTTTATTGGCTTAATTATGAAATCATCTTGCGTTACATAGCTGACCTGCCTGGCTTCAGCACACTGTGCTGAAAAATACTTCTATTGATGAGGAAATTAAAAAAAAGGTATCTTAATGGTGGCAGGTCAGGTGAGGATGCAGAAATTCTGGATTTACTTCCCAGCTTGCAACCAAACTTCCTCTGTCACCAAGAGCAAGTCACCTGAACTCACTCTGGTGTCACTTTGTGTCTATGAATTGATAGAAATGCTTCTCATCCTTGCAATGCATTTCTGTGATTGAGAGCTTTGATACTTTGGCCAGGTAAATAGACTGGGAGAAGACATTTATTATCGTTAAATCTAATTGTAAGAAACAAGTGCTCTAGCTCTGTGCTTGTAAAAATCAGAAAAGGAAGTTAGATGATTAGCCTTTTTGTATTTACTTTAGTTTAAAAATAAATGAATAGGAAAAATAATTTTCTTGTTATTTTCTGAATGGAATTACCATCCCTATGAGAGTTCAGCATCTTATTTTGATAAAGATTTGACCCATTTTGGATTTTAGCCCTGAGATATCTGTCAGGCTGAGTATGTGTTTTCAGGTGGCACTCTGGAATTCCACCTGTTTCTGTCTTTGGAATCAGTCCTGCATGGACACAACTGCCTGGTGCAATTAGCAAAGAGAAGTAATTCATTAAGTGAGGTTCATTCTGACAATCCGGGAAGCACACACCTATGTTATATTAGCCATCAACCTGTGGCCTGAAACAGGATGAGCCATTGCTGTGATTTTCCTGAGAGGGTTTTGCTGAGATGGTTTTGCCAAGATGCTTTTTCTGAGATTATTTTGCCAGGATGGTTCTAAGAGGATTTTGCTAAGAGGGTTTTGTGTAGATGGTTCTGTCAAGATGGTTCTGCCGAGATGATTTTGCTGAGATGATATTGAGAAGATAATTTTGCTGAGAGGGTTTTGCTGAGATGGTTTTGCCAAGACGATTTTGCTAAGAAGGTTTTGCGAAGATGATTTTTCTAAGATGGTTTTGTGTAGATGGTTCTGCCAAGATGGTTTTTCCGAGATGATTTTGCTGAGATGTTCCTCAGCTGCCCCTTGTGCTGCTTCCACAGGCGGTGCTGTACAACGACCGCTCCGTGCTGGAGAACCACCACGCTGCTGCTGCCTGGAACCTCTTCATGTCCAGGCCAGAGTACAACTTCCTGGTCAACCTGGACCACGTGGAGTTCAAGCATTTCCGCTTCCTCGTCATCGAGGCCATCCTGGCTACTGACCTGAAGAAGCACTTTGATTTCGTGGCCAAGTTCAACGCCAAGGTGAGATCAGTTTGGGTTTCTGGGGCACGGTCAGAAAAGATTGTGGGCCTTGGGAGCATCCAGCAAAAAGGGTTTCTATTTCCCCTGAATGTCCTTTTGGCTGCTGTATTATAATATATTTATATATTATAAATTATATATACATATATATATATATATAAAATAACATATTATATTGCTTTTCACTTATTTTTCCCTTTCCATATTGTTAATTCCAGCCTGGGGTTAGCTCACCTGCTTATGCTAGTGATTTTGTTGAACAGCTAAATATATTTTGGAATACCCCAGATCAGATTTTCCTCTTTTGCCTGGCATCCCCATCCTGTTTCCTTTCCCTGTCTCCCAGGTGAACGATGATGTTGGCATTGACTGGACCAACGAGAACGACCGCCTGCTGGTCTGCCAGATGTGCATCAAGCTGGCTGACATCAACGGGCCTGCCAAGTGCAAGGACCTGCACCTGCAGTGGACAGAGGGCATCGTCAACGAGTTCTATGAGCAGGTAAAGGCATCCCAAAGCTGCTGCATGGCAGTGCTGCTGGCCAGTGAAAAGTCGCAGAGAGTAAGGGTGAAGAGGTTGGCTAGAGTCACATTAATCCATTTTATTTGCTAGACAAGTGAAAGTCCATTTGTCACTGAAGTTTCTGATGTGTCCTCAGAGACCTCTGGTGATGGTGTCTCTACAGGCTGGACTGTTCAAGTCTGGCACTGTGGACAAGCACTGGCATAGTGAACAAATGTTCCTTTCCTCTTTTTTTTTCCTGTTGGTTTTTTCCTGTTTTTCTTCTTTTTTTCCTGTTGTTTTTTCCTGTTTTCTCCTTTCCATCATGGCTGTCATTTCCCTCTTCTTTAGTGCAAACCAAGTTTTCATCCTTCCTTCTGTATTCTCTCAAGACATCGGCTTCTTCTCGTGGCTCTCCTCTGCAGTCTCACACTTTTATTGACATGTAGTCTCACAATGTCCTTGTTCAGATGGTCTAAACAGAGCAGTAGGATTGTTTCAGCTTCTCTGTTCACACAACCAGAACCTTTATGTGCTGAGCAGGACTGCAGCGCTGGCTTTCAGTTCATCACAGGCCAACCACAGCTGCTCCCTGACCCACATTTCAGTTTTAAGACTGCCCTTGCAGCTCTCGGAGGTTGGTCAGTACAGCTGCACTCATTATGCAGGGCCAAGCTGGTGGCACAAGGAAGGAGGAGAGGCACAGATTGATGTAGAAAGCCTGGGAATACAGCCAGGCACTGCTCCTCTCTTTCTAGGTATAAGGGAGCCCTTAATTGAACCTCATTTTCTCATTTTAACCTATTTAGCCCTGTGAGTGCAAGGGTCAGGGCTGTTCCCACATGGTTCCTGTTTCCTGAGTGGGAACATTTTGAATGTTCTGGTCAGATTAAACTCCACATCCTTTGTTTTCCAGATGAAGCAAGCAGGCTAAATCACTGAACTAGGCAACCCACAGGGAGGTTGTGCAGTAACCTGGAGTCACAGACTAATCCCTTTTAGAGTTTTTTCAACTTCCCTTAAATTTACTGCACTTAAAGTTTGTAAAAAAAATTTCCAACCAGGATTTGCTGCTGGCTTCTGGAGAATGTAAAGAGACAGGGAAAGGGACATAGTTCAGACATTGACCTGAAGCTTCTTCCTTTCTTTCAAATCTCCCAAGAAAAGAAAGTACAATGGACCTTACCTATAGTATGAATATAGCTGATTCCATTTTTGTTTTAATGTTTTTTCTTAAACAAAGAGAGTGTGTCTCAAAACAACCTTCATGCCCCAAATTTTCTTTCAGGAAATCCTTTTCTTCTTCATGACCACTGTCCCAACAAACTGTGCTTCACAGTTCTGGTGATGGTGAAATCTTGTGTGGGTGACTAGTGCATGCAGACAGAAGCAATCAGATGTAGGATATGACTTTCCTTTTTTCCAATAAAAGTTATATCAGAGGGAAGTGCCCCAATATATAAACATCAGCAAAGCCTTGGAGAGTGAATCAAGCTTGTGAGGATACAGATGTGGGAAGATATTTTGTTATCTGTTCCACAGAATGAGCCTGTGTTATTTCCCATCATTCAGAAATGGGATCCAGAACAGAGGACATTTTCTTTCTTGGATTTCTTTTTTGCATTAAGGAGGATAAGCTAGATTCTCAGTTACTTTTATCTCTATTAAAATCTATTTTTCTTTATTTTAATATGCTACAAGAGGTGTATCAAACCACGTTCACCATGGTTTTGAGCATTAGATTTTTTTTCTGTGACTGGAAAAGTCTTCATATTCTCATTTCTAAAAAGGAGAATTGTATGGGAAGTTTGAATTTCCCTGGAAGTATTATCAAAATTCACACATATGTGGATTCAGACTATGCTGTGAAAATAATGAAATATCTTTGTTACAATAAAAACTAATTCCTTTCAAGAATTTCACTCCCATATACATAAAAACTGCTTACTGAAAAACTGCTCATTCAAAATCCTGTGTCATATTGTTGCAGGATGTTTCCTTCTCTTCACAAGTCCAGCAGAATTATTAGAAGACAGACATATTAGAGTTTAAAAAAACCACGCTGCAAGATGTTTCTCATAATAAATCATGTTTTAACAGAAAAATAAAGAAGAATTTGTAAACATTTCAACAGTCAGCATTTCTCCCACTTCACAGCTAGGAAATCTCAGACATGTTTCTGTAAAGAAGAGCAAGCTGTCACCTCTTCTTAATGTGCTTGCTATTTCAAGAATGGATGGCATGTTGCAGTGTTTTGTCAACACAAATATTTTGTTTTTAATGATAGCACATAACATTTCAGGGTTGGTTATTATAAAATAAGCAAAGAAAACACAGGGAAATGAGATATTTGCTGTACATACTCCAAAATTTAGTTCTCATTTTTTGGCCTTCACCAAATACAGATACAGATAGGTGAAGACCATTACTTTGGAAAAATTTACATTACAAGGAGATAAATATAAGCAAACATAATGGAAACTGAAAATGCATCTCCAAAATCTAACATGAATCCCATGATGTAGAACTCTGTATTGTATTACAGCAATCAGTTACATGTCAGGCTTCATTAGGGAGGTTAGATTTTTGGGGGGGTATTTTTGGGGGTTAGATTTTTTGGAGGTATTTTTGGGGGGGAGATGGCATGTGGTCTGGTCATGTCTGCTCAGCTGAAAGCTCACTGATATCACCAGAAGCTTTGCTGTGATAGGGAATTGAGTATATCAGATTTGGCTCTGCAATGAAGCTTTACTTTATTTTACATCATGAGAAGAAAGAAAAAAAACTCGCCTTATTCCTCCCTCTCTCCTCCACAAAGCTTCATAGGAAAGATTTACTGGTTTTGAGCAAATCAATGTCATACATTGCTTTAATTGGGATCATTCTAATAGTCACAGGAAACAAATATTTATGAGCCAAAGCCAAAAGGACATCTCCAGTTTACTTTTAATAAGGATGAAATCAATAACAAAACTAGTCTGGTGAGACAGCCCTGTCTTGTAGAAGTTGTCTTATTCCCTGTAAACTAGGCTGTTGTGAACTAACAATCACACAGTCAGAAAGGATTTTTTTTTTTTTTTTTAATAATGTGAAGAAAGAAATGAAATAACAATTTTCAAGTTTTCACACAGCGTAAAGTTCAGGGCTGGGGGCATCCTTCTGCAGAGTCATTGTTAAATTCATCCTTGTTAAATTCACATTATTGGTAGTGGGTTGGTAGCAGCTCCTACAAGAAAAGAGCTGTAACTGTGCCCATTTGACACGATGGCACTGTCCTGATGGAAGTGCCAGGCTGGTGTGGCATTCACATTTTCTGGAAAAATCTCTTCACCCAGGATTTTTCTCCTGGGAAGCTGAGAAGCCTCAGAGAAAAAGGAAAGCAATAATTATCTGATTTGCTTCTCCTGTGTTTTGCTGCTTTGGAATGTGTTTGGAGATTATTTACCACAGGCGATTGTTTCATTGGTTTCATGTGAATTGTTTTGACTTAATGACCAATCAGGGTCAGGCTGTGTCAGGCTCTGGAAAGAGTCACAAGTTTTCATTATTATCTTTTTAGCCTTCTGTAAGTATCCTTTCTGTATTCTTTACTATAGTTTAGTTTAGTATCCTTTAATATACTATAGTATCTTAAAATAATAAATGAGCCTTCTGAGACATGGAGTCAGATTCATCATTCCTGCCTTCATTGGGGCACCCCACAAATACAACAGGCTGGCGTCTAGATGTTGTCCTTTCAGCATTTTTAATTGGCTGGGTATGCTTTGCTCCTTTTTGTGGCATGGTTTTGTTTCATTTAGCTGTGAGGAATGACAGCTGTTTTCCATCTGCAGGGTGATGAAGAGGCCAGCCTGGGGCTGCCCATCAGCCCTTTCATGGACCGCTCTGCTCCCCAGCTGGCACACCTCCAGGAGTCCTTCATCACCCACATCGTGGGGCCACTCTGCAACTCCTATGACTCAGCAGGGCTGATGCCAGGAAAATGGATAGAAGAGAGTGATGAGTCAGGAGATACTGATGAGCAGGAGGAGGAGGAAACAGCAGAAATGGAAACTTGTGAAAACGCCGAATCCAGTAAGTGGTTGACACTTCCATTTTCCAACAAAACAAGTTCCATGGAGTGACCAAAACACTAAGCAGAGGCTGTGAGCTGGCCAGGTTCAGCATGGGCCTCCTCCAGAGTGACAGTGAGTCCTTGGTGTCCTTGGCTGTCCTTGGAGGAGCTGTAGCCACTTACACTGTGCGCAGAGATGCTCCATGGTTTCAGCACCAATGTGGTTCAGATCCAGCACTTATTTCTACCTTAGCTGGGGTTTCTGGTGGTGGATCATCTGTGCATGAGGGCTTTCTAGACTCTTTTAGGACTGGTGTTGATAGACTGCAAGACTTTCAGTTGAAAAAAGGATGTATGGGAAAATATTTTTCAAGGAAAACACTCACATTTCCATGAGTTAACACGACAAACAGGAATAATAGAATGAGGATCTGCAATGCTGATGGAGCAAAGGAGTTTTTAACAATGGAATAATTTTAATGCACGTCTCTTCAAGGTGACATGGAGAAGAGTGGGAAGAGAATTGGCACTGAGCATTGCTTTGTTGTGTGCTGGGGGAGCTGCATCACTTGGCTAACCAGTACCTAAAGCTCATTGTTCTCCTGCCTCTCCTCTAGAAAGGCAACACTGCCAATATCTGCTGTACTGAGATGAAAGTTTCTTACCTTGAAAGGAGATTTCAGGCACTTGTGGGAAGTGATTTTTAAGAGAAATTACTGCAACTGTAGACCTCTTCCTTTAATCAGTTTAATCCTGCTTTACCTTTTTCTTTCTTTCATGTTCTTTCTCCCTCTGAATTTTCTACTACTGTTCCTTTATTTCCCTCCTTTGAGTCATCTTTCTCTCCCTTGTATCCAGAAGTTTTAGCAAACAGCAGCCTAAAGTGCACTCATGAAATACCAATACTTTTTCCCTCAACAGCCTCACTTTTTCTGTTCTTTCCCACACATGTTCTTTCATGCCCTGCCTGGGTATCATCCCTGTTTTCTGTTGGGAAAGCTGAGAAAGATTTGATGAGTGCAGTAAGTCACATATGGATGTGGAACTAAAATCTGTGTCTCCTGATGTGCAGAATTAACCTTTTATCTCTAGTAAGATCCAGAGGTAAACAGTTTGTATTTGTATTTATTTTTACTCATTGCTATTTTTCACAAACACACACACACACACACCCTTGCACGTATTTTAGGTTTAGCACGTTCACATGCACAAAAAAATCTCTTAGAGAACAGTACACATCAAGTAAGGTAACACCCATGGGTTAATTTATCACTTTATGATCTGTCAGTTCTGTAACAGGCAGAGCCACATGTTTGTGGCAGATTGGCCTTTCTGGAAGTGCCTGCTAGGATGAAATGTATGAAACTGAATTAACACAGACCCCAAAGCCTGAAACTGATACTGCTGTATTAAAAAAAAATACAAAGGATGTTCTCACATATCCATGATGTCTCTAACCTGACTCTGAAATCCTCAGTTTCCTTTCATTTAATGTCTCTATTCACTTCTCTTCTGTATCACCATTAGTGGAGTCAAATAATGCTGTTTTCAGGTTAAAAGCACTGATCATTATTAACTCTTTTCACATTGCAAACAGACTGATTTTAATGATCTCCTGTTTTCTTCTTTACCTTGTTACAGCACCCAAATACTATAGTGTTTTAGACTATGGTTTTCAAAGCTTTAAAAATTGAAGTATCAGAAGTTTTGAAATATTCCACAAGTTCTTTCTATTTCCTTCATGCCAAATGGGGGATGCTCCTCTTCTCCATCATACTCATGTGTGGCAAATTGTTGTCTTCAGGTCCCCTAAATTCTCTGTGGCTGTGTGGACCTTACTCAGGATGCTGTGACATCTTTTGTGTCAATATAGGGGCCTCATAGTTCCTTAGCAGTGTGTGCCTATGATCAACCCAGTTTTGGACTTTCTAAACTTTCTCAAGTGAAACAGTAAAAGGTTGAGATGTCAGATGCACGGAGTTTAAGACTGGTATAGATGTTGGTAAAGATCTTGTTATGAAAATGCCTTTTAGGCAGATAGAAATATAATTGTGGCAGAAATCAGGGCAGTTCATCTAGGCCCTGATAATTCACTGAAGAAGTTGAGATCAATTTAAGAGTTATAACCTTGAAGTAGCCTTAATTTTTTTACTATACAGGAGCGTGTACTTGCCCTGAAGGTCTTATGCAAGTATAAGAATTAAACAGACTCAGTCTTTAGTGGTTCAGACAAATTTTAACTCCACAGCAAGTGTCTGTAGAGAACAGCAAGATGTGGGGTCACCTGGGAAACCCAGGAGACAATGTCCTGCTGTAGCATTGGCAGCAGAGGGGCTTCTTATTAGTGTTAAACCTGCAGGTTTCCTACAGGGAACCAAGGGCTTTCTAATGAAGGATTGAATTGGATTTGGTCTGTGCTCAGTGAAAAGCTCTTTGTTCCCAGTTCAAAAGCTTCAAGGGCTAAACATTTTGGATCCTGACACAGACATACTTCAGGCAACCTGCAAATACTAATCCACGCAAATTTATCTGGTACAAAACATTCCTCTACGTCACCTCCTTTAAAGCAAAAGCAGCAGTTGTCTTTGGAGGGGCTATTATTTCAGTTCTGTGATGGCCATTGGCACTGCTAATGACCAGGAAAATTTTTCAAACTTTGTACTGCTAAGGAGTTAAGAATTTGTCTTGGACAGACTATATTGACAGCAAAAAAAACACCCTTCAGACAGCAAAACAAAACAAGTGTCAGCTTGTAGTGTGTGTCAGGAGCTGTGGGAACCACCAGGGACAAAAACACTTTATAGGCTGAGAGCTGGGGCCTGGTGCTTCAAAAGCAAAGAGAAGCAAGCTCCCTGTGATAGTATTTGGCTGTCTGGGTGCTTCTTTAGAGCTCAGGCTGCTGCCAGAGCAATGTTGGGCTTAGGCTTTAAGGTCACCTCCACTGCAATGGGGGAGCGATGGATGACTTTGAAAATAGAATACAGGAAAAAAAATCAGGATATTTTTTCTTAGGACAGTCTGCAGGGATATGTTGGGGGTGAGGAGGGCACAGAATTGAATGGGTGTTGATCAGAGTCTTTAAGAACTTGATATAAAATGAGCAGAAACAGCTCAGCAACGTGTTTTCTGCAGAATCATTCAAAGATGAGATACCTCTGTAAGCAGCTGAATCAGGCACAACATGCAGCCTTGGCATAGGATGAAGCTGGGGCTCAAACTGTGCAGGAAAATTTCCCCAAGATCTGGAGAGACGCAGCTTTCTGAATTTTAACACTGTTCAAATGTTGGGGTTTAAAAATCTGTCATAGCACACTCTTTCTGCTTCCTATGCCTTCAGTTGCTTTTCCTTCTCCAGTAGAAACCAGCACATTAATGTCACATGGTGTTTTACAGGAAAGAAGAAGTTCAAGAGGAGGAAAATCTACTGTCAGATCACCCAGCACCTGCTTCAGAACCACAAGATGTGGCAGAAGGTGATTGAGGATGAGGAGAGGTTAGCTGGGTCGGAGAAGCAAGGCACGGAGCAATCCCCACTGCACCAATCTTCAGAACAAATCCAGGCCATCAGGGAGGAGGAGGAGGAGAAAGGCAAGGCCAAGAAGGATGAAGAGGAGAACACAACTGTAGAACCAAACCAATGACAATATTTACAGCAGTATTTTAAGACAGACTGACTCGTGCACAGACTCTTTCTCAAGCCAGCACAGCATTTAGACACAACACTGTAGAAGTATGGGATAATGCGCCTACAGCTGTTTCATTTGTTTCTCTTTCCTTTATATGGTGAGGTACATTGTTTAAACTCCTATGCTCAAGGAAGCTTTCACACTGCAACACCGGCTTTACAGACTTTCTTTGAAGAGATTTCGGGGTGGGTGGAATTATATAAATATATATATATACATATATATATATATAGCCAGGGTTATTGGCTGCACACTTCAGCAAATTACATTTAATGATATATTATGGTCACTGTGATATTTACAGGAGAAAGTTATCTGAGGAAATGCTGCTTCTGAAGCACATTTGCAGTTAACAGTAAGGTACCAGTTAAGTAGCTTTTTGCTCTTAATGCTGAGGGATAAAAGTTCCAAAGCTTTATATGAATGCTGATGTATCCTGCCAACACATATGTGTGAGTGAGGGGGTGTTTGCAAGTGTGAGTGGATGTGAGGAAATACAGCATGCTCTGAGTTCTTACCACACTAGCTGTAGCACGTGTCCCAGCATACCACAACAAACAGAAGGCCAGAATTTTAGAGAATTCGTGCCTGCAAGGGAACAATTTTGAGGAGCTTTGCTTTCCCTCCAGTCCCAGTTTGCACTCCAGCTGCGGGCAGCCTCCGTTCAGCAGCAGCCCAGGTGCTGCTCTGGCCCTACCAGCTGTGCTGGCATCACCTCCTCCTCCTCCTGGGCACCTCCAGGACTGCTGGTGACAGGGATGTGCCAGGAGGGCTGTCTGCAGAGGGAGCAGTGCCTGGCACAGCAGCCTGTGCCCTGCAGAAGGCTGGCCCTGCCCGTGCTCTGCAGGGTGAGCGCACTGCGGGGCTGCCCGCCTGGGTGCGCGCGCTGTCCTCTCCTGCCCTCGCCCTGCTGGGGCATCCATCACCAAATGTGGCGTCGAGAACAAAGCTAAACTGCTGGGGGACAAAGGAAGGGGAGCGTGGGGGCCAGGGGAAGAGGGCAAAGGGGGCATAAGGAGCTGCTTGGGCACACGTGCCAGTCTTGGTGGGCTGCGCACTCGGTGTCCCAGGATCTGCTCTCATGGGCTTCCCAGAACTTGTGTTTCCAGTGCCAGTTTGTTGCTGGCATTCTGCTTAGGAGCAGCATGTTTGATCCCACCAATATATTTTTCCTTTCTTCTTTCTTCTGTTTTTTTTTCTTTTTTAACAGAAAGATCAGGCCTGTAAGAACAGCAGTTCTTTTTTTTGTTGTTGTTGTTGTTCTGTTCATTTGTTTTCTCTGTTGTTTATGCTGTGAGCCAAATGTCTATTTAAAAGGTTGGATATTCACTTTCAATATTTTATTTCACGATATATTTGTCAATGATTAGCTATCTAGATGTAAATATGGAAAAATTTTTATGGGTTCCTGTAGATAATGATATCTTTAAGAAAAAAAAGAAAAAGAAAAAAAGGGAAAAGTTGTTTTGTAAAGATAATTTTTTTAAAAATAAATACAAAAACCATTTTTATACAGTGTAGCCATTTCCAAACCCCACAAATAAAGTCTTGAGTAATCTGTATAGACCCTTCTGGGAAACCAGCAGTCTACAGGATCAAGGCTTTAAAATATTAATGCTCTTGGGGACTGGCAGCACCAAGCAGTACCCCACAATTTAGAGATTTGTTCCCACAGAAAGAGTTATATATATAAACTTCAGTATCTCTCAGAACTCCTCTATGTATGCTTTTTTTAGTTTGATTCTGCAGCCCATCACCAAGAAGAGGGTTGCTTGTGAGAGTAAGATTCCTTGTGAAAGGCAGAGTTTGTAGAAGTCCTTCCTCTATTAAATTTCTGGCATTACACCCATCACTTTTTGCTATTGTTACACATTCAGCAAATTTCATGGTCCTGTTGACACCTCCCCAAAATGTTGGAAAACATTCTCTATCAAAGCCAATCACAGGTGTGTTATCACTTCAGAGTTCCTTCTTGCTTTGTGTTTCTGTCTGCTGAAAAGAGGATTTGGGGTTTTTGTTGTTGCCTTTTCCTGATATTGCCCTGTCCTACTCTTAGCAGTAGAAAATGTGTTTGCCTTTCAGCAGAGTGACTGGGGCAGGTTCTGAATGCTCTTACCTGCAGGAATATTTAGGAAGTGTTTTCCAGTGAAATCAGGAAGGCAAAGATCCAAATTGCACTGCTATATTAAAGGGAAAGGACACAGCAAAATTCATTCAAAAGAAAAAAGTTGTCTCCAAGATCTCAGCAAGTCTCCACCAATTCCAGCTTGTGTTGTTTTCGTATCTCTTCAGTCACTTTGATAATTTTATTTGGGCTTTTCTTATGCAAGTGAAATGTATACCTTATAGTATGAGAAGGTTTTATTATACCTCATTCTGTCCTTTAAAAATTAAATTTACAGAGATGCTTTAAAATGCCACATCTCCAAGCACTTCTTTCTCAATTTTCAGTGCATAATCACTGCAGTTGGATTTTAATACTGGGGTTTATATTGCCTTTGCTGGAAGAGGAAAAAATTCTACTGCTGCAATTGTTAGTGGGAGCCCAGTTGGTAAAATTATGAAGAAGCATTCAAGAATGAGGCAAATTCTGTAAGCAGAGTTTCACATATTCCTCTAAACTGGCATACACAGGGTTGGAAAGAACTAAGAGTAACTAAGAAAAGTTGTCTAAAAATGTGCTGAAATGAAACCGTTATATTTTTCTAGTCATCATTTTTGGTTGCCATTAAGTAAAATTAGTGTCAGCTTTTAATTCGTTTTTCTGCACTGCCAAGGCAGCTGTTAGAAATTGATACACCATTGCTACCCCAGCCTGTTCATGGGAGCAGTCACTGAACTGGACCTTTATGATGAAGAAATTGCTGACAGACTTAAAATGAGAATGATTGTTGTTTTTATCCAAACTAGAAAGAAATTCCAGTGAAGAAGTTGAAGTGGCTGTGAGTGCTCAGCTTGGTAAGAGGTGAATTTTTTTTTCCCACTTCAAATAGTTAATAATCTAATTTCTGCAGGTGGTCCCTCCTTATGAATCTGATTCTCAGTCTTTGAAGTGCATGTCTGGCAGGCAGTGATCAGGAAATCTCCAGGTTGGCTTAGATATAACACAAAATACCAGAGAGATTTTTTGTCAAGAATGTGAAAAACTTTTTTTTTTTCTGGCTTTGGGGTTCATGGATAATGAAGCAGGTTATTTAGGGGGCTTTTTAATATTTTCTAGTCTAAAGGAGGCAAAAACTTTTCACCTGCAGTTACAGCAGCCTTTTGGAGGCAGAAGGTTTTCACTTCAGTGAAAACCTTTGGTGTTGCAAGCACCAAATAATCCACAGCCTAAGAAATATTTTAGGAAGAAAAACTAAATAAAAGAAAATTAATTGTATTCAATCAGCAAAATGGTCACGTTTTAGGTGGTATGTTCACAATGTTGATATGAGTTCCTGGTACATAACATATGTAAAGCAGTGTGGTAGACACTAAAGAAAGCAACCCCCATTTAAATGGTGTTTTGCAGTGGCAAACCCAAAGTACTTTAGTTTTCTGTTCTTTAGATACAAGAGGAGAAAGACTAGATGATTTTTTCCATTTGGATAATTTGTTTTTCTCACTTTAATGGCACTTGGTGTCTGATCCTGTTCCCTTCTAGTTTTGAAGTTTGCGTGAGATGCTTTTGCAGTGCTTGCAGCTCCCAGTGCAGTGACAAAAGGACTCTGTGTGTCATGTAGCAACCACATGTAAACACTTTTGTCCCTATATTGGCACTTTGGTTGATGGCCATGGGGTGTTTACCATGGAATATAACTTCTCTCCGTACACTTGTGTTGCAGAGGGAACACATGGAAGTAGAGAGTGTGAAACAAATTTATTTAATTACCTTTTTTTGGGGGGGAATATGAGACATTAGCTTTTAAGAAGCCAAAAATGCTGTGTCTAAAAACAATAGATTCCACCATGCTCAAAGGGCCATAGTTTGCTCTGTATTTATGCTCTAATTCTAAAATCTTAGCTTGTTTTTAGCTATGATAATGTGCAGAACATTTTGACACTTGTCTCTGAAAATCATCTACTCCCTCCAGCAGGAAGATGGTGTTTGACGAGATGTTGCAACAATCTAGGGAAAAGGGATTTTGCTGTGCTTTTGGCAGGATTTTGGGATGGCCTTCATGTGTGAATGAAATCTTTTACACAGAGCTGTGTGTCACCAAATGTGACATCATTCAGGGTGGTCATAATATGGCAGGAAATGGTTCCCAGGGAAGATGTGATTTGAGAATGCTTTTGTTAATAATTCCAGGATAGTTTTAATCAGTTTTTATTCTGACATCATGTGTGAACTTCTCTCTGCATCATCAGCCTAAAGATGGATTTAGGTCTTTACCATTAGGGTACCACTGTTACAATTTCTTAAGATCCTGGTGGTCTGAATCTGGAAGAAAGTTAAGGCTAGTTAAGGCTACAGAGGTTCAAATAGATGCTTTTAAGGGTCCCATTTGGCATCTAAGCAAATTTCCCTCCCAAGTCCCATTCTATGGATTCCACTTGACATAAAGTTCATTTGTTTTCTTTTAAAAATCTAAATTTTTCTGCTTTTTTGCTAGAATTTTTTTTTTTCTTTTTGAAATTCTGGTCCCATTTTTCTTCAGAAATGCCCTGGGAAGTAGAATGCAGTGTGAAGAAGGCAAGGATCTTGCCAAATTGAGCATCAGAGCCTATAAGGACTCTGTGTAGGCATCCACACAGATCTGTGAGCTGAGTAGGTGTGGGGAAGCTGTCAGCAACATGGACTTGGAATCCTAGAGAATTTTGTCAGTTTTCAGAATGAACCCTGCACATTTTGGAAAGCTTAGCCATGAGTCTGATGGAGCAAAATCTTTGCGGTTGGTGCTGGTTGGTAATGAAGTTCTTGTGCAAAGCCCATGTAAGTCCTGCCACCACTGAGATGTTCTGACATCACATGGAAGGAAGGGAGGGTTCAGTGTAAGGAGGAGAAGTTGCTGAGCATGCCAGGGCCTCGTGGGCAGAAGATTAGACAGAAACACATTCCCAGAGTGAAGGATTCACCTCTCTGTCGGCCTTAGAACTTGGGAGTTCCTCCCTGGCAGCTCAGAGCTGGGGAAATCAGTCCTCGAGTGGATGGGGTTGTACACAGGCAGGAGGGAAGTGAAACCTGCATTCTGTGGGAAGGAGGAAAGGAAATCATAGTCCATTATCAACCAGACTTTAGAAAACAAAATTTATTTTCCTTTTCCTTCAAAAGCAAATGTAATCTTGCTGAAATGGAGTGAACATAGAGTTTCTGAGAGGTTAATTGCTGCTTGATGTTGCAGTATTAGTCAAAAAGATGGCAGTGTTAAAGAGAAGATAATTATTCCCATTAATTAGAGCAGGAGAGGTTTTTTTTCCTATTCTTCAGTGAATCAAGTAAGAACATTCAGGGATCTTGGAGAACAATACATGTTAAGTGATTTTGAACAATTTGAAAGAATCAGAACAGATGAAAGAATCATAGAAATTAGGTGAGAGCTGTCTTAAGAAACATTGGGAGAGCTTGCAAAATTATTGATTATTGGAGTCAAACTTTGATTTAGAGCAAAACAGCACCAGTATTTTTGAGAGCAATTTATTGTGATAGATCTTTCTTTGAATTTCATCACTTTGTTTTAGCAAAACAGCATTCCTCTGCAGGTAAATCACAGCAGGGTTTAGCCCCTGCTGTGGTAGATATTGAGTCCCAGTGTTGGAGGGGGCAGTGTGAGAATTATTCTCCATTTACAGCCTCATTATGATTTATTCAGAGGCCATTAGTGGGATTTTCCTGGCAGGCAGGTGTTCTTTTGATGGAAAAATGCATCTCACCACCTCAGCAGGATGCAGATGTCACCTGAGTGAGCCCTGAGGACAAAGCTCCTCAGGAGCCTGGGGGCAGAACAGTGCTGGTGTATTTCTGCTGAGTTCATTTTCACAGTGACAAAAGGCACAAAAGGCAAGAGCTTGAGCTAGTTAACAATAGTTCTTTGATAAATATGAAATAGTAAGCACTGTGCAGTCTGAACCCCTGCCAGTGTGAGGTGTACACAGACTTTCCCCCCAGTGCTTGCTCCTGCAAAACTGCTGGTGAGGTTCAGGTAAAACCAGGTGGCCTTGGGTGTGTCTGTCAAGCTGAAGGGTGTAGTAAATCAAAAAGAATTTTTGACTGAAGTTGTTTAATTCTCCTTCATCAAGGAAAAGTTTGCTTGGTGCAAGAGGAGGGAAAAAAAAAAAACGAATATTTCATTTGAGCTTTTGAGGTTGCCAGTCTGTGCCAGTGGTTTCTTGCTCCCAAAGCTGTGTGTGCAGGATGTCTGAGATGTGGGAATGGGGCAGCAGAGGAGAATTGCTCTGCCCTGGATGCCAGAGGGAGTCTCTGTGCTCTGGGGAGCACCACTGAAACCTGCAGGTGTGGAAAGAGCAGTGAATCAGTTGGGGGAACCCAAATATTCCTGTTTTCTATGTGGAAGCGTAAGAGCAGGTACACAGGACTTTGGCACAAGCCATGTGTCCTTTTATGGCTGAATTCTCTTGTCCTGAGGCAAAACCATAGAAATCAGATCAAATAATTGCTGAATTTTCGATGCTGTCTTCCTGTACTGCAGCAAATGCTTAGAAACAATTGATGTGGATTAGCAACTGCTCTTTGCTTTTAAATATTTATTGAAAGGACTTGAGAGGTTTTGGTGGTGCGTTTCATTTTCCCCCTCTGACCCTAGCCATTTTCACCCAGTGCTTTCCTAAAAAAGAATAAAAAATGAAAAAGCTCAGTGATCTGGCCAGAGAGAAAGCAGTGAGGGGTCTGCCATGTGTGTACATACTGCTTTAGGTAGAAAGGCTGCTAAAGTCTGTTAAAGCTGACTTTCCTTCTCAAAATTCCTGCCTGATCCTGAAACACAACAAAAACCTGTATTTGAATGCAAAATGTTGATTTGTAGGTGTTTGTAAACCCTGACAGAGTACTGCAGGTGGTGTCCCAAAAGATCAAAGCCAACGTTAATAACTGCTCTGTGGTGTTGATGATATCTTTAATATTTCAACCATGTCAGTGTACTTTTGATCATTACTTTTCTAAAGTTAAGTCTTCTTCTCTTGAGTAATCAATATCAGATGTTTGCATGATGGAAAGTAATTTAAGTTCACTTTTCAAAAAGCAGTGATTCATGCTGTGGGTTACGTTTGTTTAGCAGATTCACATTTTCACTGATGGGTGGCAGTTTTTTTTTCTTTTTAGTGCTTTTGATAGAAGAACATCTGGGATATTTTCCAACAAAAAGACATTTTTTCACATTTGCCTCCAGTTGTGGAAGAAATACCTTCCAAAAATAATCCTTTTCCAATGCAGTTTGGCCTGTCTGTGTAACGATATGCAAGTATGTATATCATGTGGATGTGATTGGAAAAATTAAAAATCTTGGTAAAGTAATCAAGAAATTAACCTAGCAAGATTACAATCCTTTCTAAATTAAAATCTCAGGTGTGCCAATATAATTGAAACATTTGACCCCCACCAGATTTGAGGGCCAAATTATACAAAATTTTTTTATTTTAAGATTTGCAACAGGCCAGACAATTATTATTTTTTTTTTTACTTCAGGAAACACTGAGAAATTTGGTGATCTTACATCCTGTCCTGTGAGGCTTGGCTCCTGGTCTGGGACCTTGGGGCAAAGTTATTTTAATGATGATTATTCAGACTCAGCTATAGTAGCAAGTTTCCACAAATCACTCATGTACTACAAATTCAATCCCTCCTTGATTTTTTTTTCACTTCAAAAGGTGAGAAAAAGATGGGGGGAGTGTAATTTTATACGGCTCTATTTGACAAAGGGTTTTGTGTACCTTTATAATTCTTTTGAAGCAATATTTTAAAAATTAACTGCCAGCCAAAGTGGCAATGCAGAGAAGTGCCATCTTGTTTAGGATTTGTACACGCCAGTTTTTAACACAGTGTTCTTTTCACTAAGTACTACATACGTTAATTTATATTTATATATTGTCAATATTGTTGTAACCAAGCTTCTCCTTTCTAAACACTTCAGGAACAAGGCCTTGTATTTTTAGGTGATTTTCATAAACAGAATAATTCTTTTCCTTTCACTAGTATCTTGCACTCGATACATGTAGCAATACTTAATATATTCTCTTCACAAGTATTTGTTAAGTGATTTAGTTAATGGCTGATAAATGTTTTGTACAAAATAGATTCTGTACAGGAAAAAAAAATCTTTTAGATAAACATTATTTATTTTTACTGTTTTGTAAGTTAGACACTATAATGAAGCTCCTTTTTGCCAGAATTACTGGAAGTGCCTCTTGGTAAAATGTATTATACAGTAAATATGTATTCAAAATTATTAGAAATACTTGTCACAAAATGAACAATGTGGATGTTGCAATGTGAAGACAAATGTACAACATAAATATAATTCTGTGGTATCCTGTTGGCTCTGTTTCTTCTTCCTTTATTGAACAAAATTGCTTTCGGTGCCCAGCTTTAAGTGTCAGACTACAAATTACTTGGACCCTCTTCAGAGTCTGATTCAAATCCAGTGAAAGCTTGTATATATTGAATTATCATTTTAGCTGCCAGCCCTGCTTGGTGTGTGTTAGTGACCCAAGCTGATGTTTATTGGTATCTGATTTCCTGAGACTTTCACCTGCAGAATTCTGCACTTTGCTTCAGATCACTAATAAATCCCATGTTAAATCCTTTGTGACTCAACCAATCTGTGGAAAGCCTCATTATAACCATTCTTCTTTAATGCTAACCAGTATTTCAGCATCCATCATCACCATACCACTCAATCCAATGAATTTGGATTGGATGTGGTCAGTATTACAGGGCAGCATTCAGCAATGCACAGTGACTAATGCTTCCAGAGAAAATGAAATGTGTTACTTTAACAGTTTCCCATATTAGTCATGGCAGTAATCTGTTAAAGTGGGACATCAGTGAGTTAAATCAATTTTCTTGCCATTATATTGATGTGTGCTGTCATTTTTCAGTGTAAAATTTTACTAGTCTTTTGTGTGGGCTAGAATTGACACCTAGCTACTGTCTTTGCTCACTGTTTATAATTTCAAAAAAGTATCTCACAGCTGTCAAAAATTTTATCCATTTTTAAAGTTTTCTTACCTGCTTTCATCAAAAACTTGGAAGCTCTTCAGCTAATTGGTTTGAAATGGTTGCATAAAAATTATCTAGATCAACCATGTCTTCAAAGCCTCTTTTCCTAGAAGTGAAAAATTAACAGATTCCAAAATCCTCAAGAGTATCAGCCCCATATCTGGCTGTCAGCTTTCAAATGCCCCCCAGTTTATTTGTCCTCTGGCTAAAATTCTGAATGGAAAAAAAAAAGTAAGGAAATTTGCACCAGGCAGTGATTAGGAAGATACAAATCAGAATCATTGCCAGGAGGAAAGTAAAATTTGTTTAAACCTATTCCAAGGGAACTGCTTCTAAGCCAGCAGCTGGTCTGTCCCAAACACTTATTATCTCAAGAGCATGTAATTAATGGATGATATATTCACAGAGAGGAATGCAACTGGAGTAGCAAAGAGAAACTTTGGCCTCACTACATCTCATCACAAAGAGCAGGGGCTACCAAGGTAAGGAATGCACTTGTCTGAAAATCCCCCAACTCTCTCTGGAGCTCTTCAAACAGCAAGAGGTTCCCATGGGAAGAGCTGAGCAATATTACAGGGCAGGAGCAGTGAATCTGCTAATGAGACCACACATGGGCCTGCCTCTCCTGGGGTTCTGCTAAAGCATAAAGGAGGCCATGAGCACAGCCCCTCACAGCTCAATTAAATGTTGCATTTTCCAGATGTTCAAATTACCTTAATTGCTGGGCAAATGCAGTTGCCTAAAAGCACTTGAAGTGTTTCATTGCAAACATAACTCCCAGAGAACTATTTGGGCTTTGTTTGGCAATGCTTTCTTTCAGTGTGTTCTCAATTATCTCATCAAAATCCTATGGAAATGAGCCTGATGCCCCCACGGCCTCCCTCAGTATTGTCAGTTGTTAATGCAGGGATGGAAGAGCAACAGCTTGGACAGGGGGCTGATCTGCAGGTGCTACCCTGGCTGCTGGGGTCTGTAGCTCTGGAGTTGCCATCTCACACCATCCAAAGCAGAATTTTTAGCCACTCCACACTGGATTCCCAGAGACCTGGCGTGCTGCAGTGGAAGTTGTCAAAACTAAGTATTTTGTTGAACAGCTTCACTGCCCAGAGGTGACAGGAACCTTGCATTAATTAATGAGGAAACGTGCAAGTTTCAAGTTAAACTGAAAATTCTGATGGCTTGTGTCACACCCAATGTGGATTGCCAGCTGTAATCACTGAACAGCCCGGGATACACACAGGCAGAATGGTTTGGAAGTCTGCTACAGATGAAAGGTTGCTGCAGCACCTGCTTGTCTCCAGCCAGGAAATACACAGCAGAAGGTTCCTGTTTGATCTGCACAATGGCTTCGTTTAATGTGCCTTTTGTTGCTGATAAATTACTTCCCTTCTCAGTCCCTTGCAGGTGGTGAATGTTTGTTACTGTTCTTGCATCATATTCTACAAATTCAACACCTTCAGTGGAATCAGCTCTTCTGCTCAGTTCTTGGTACCTTCTCTCTCTACATTTCTAGGCAAAATCTTTGGGTTTAAACATACTTCAAAGAACTTATTTTCATTAAGGAAAGTGCTATGGGATTTTTTAAGATAATGGTATTAATCTCTGGTAGCTGGACAAGTTCCAGTTTCACTTATTACATCTTTATACACAGAAATTCTCCCCAAAGCTCCAGTGGGTGCAAATGCTTCCTGCCCTGAAGAATGTCACATCACTGGATTTCTCATTCATCCTGTTTGTTGTACTCCCTCAGAAACAGGTTCTCACAGGGCCCTCTGGGATCTTTGCTAAGTGTGGTGCTGTATGAACAAAACACAGTAATTCTGTTCAAATGGCTCCTTCAAACCTGGTTGCCATTTGAGTACAGGGGCAGGGCACTTGGTTGGGATTTTTTTTTGGTTTTTTGCTTGTTTGTTTTTGGTTTTTTTTTTACCAACCATTCAGGAAGGAAAATCTCTGAGCCATTTTACCTGATCAGGCACCTTCTGCAAGTGGTGCAAGGTAATGTACAGCCATTGACCACACTCCTAAAACTTGCCTCAGGTACCCAGCACAGAGAGCATGCACACAAGAGGTGATACTGCTCTGTGGTCAGGGTGCAGTAAAGAAAGGCCTTCACTGCCACGCCTACTTTTGAACATTTTTCTTCCTTATGTCTCATGCAAGGGGCTGCAAGTGTAAACATCAGGAATGATTTAGGAACCTGATAATGAAACTTCACTTATTTTAAAGGACAGTGGGGTAAAGGTTACCATGGCAGAATAACTGGAATCTGTGTCAGAAATCTTTGAAAGCAGCAAGGTCAGCAATGAAGATTAAAGGTCATGCAGAACTAGCACAGGTCCTGTATTGTGTAAACTCAGTTTTCCTAATAATGGAAGGAAATGGCCTGGACACTGTTCTCTTAAAGAGGCTGAAAGAGCTCATAATCACTAAGTCTCCTAATCACTAATTACTGTGGACTACTAGGCACCCTGATATCTCCTAGAAAAGGGGAAAATAGATTTCCAAGTTTCCAAAGCAAAGAAGGATACGAGACACTTTAAAGTACAAAATGTGAATTAGGTGTAGTGCAATAAAATTCCAGCCACGTTAAGAGCCCAAAATGGAGAAATAATGAAGGGAAGGATAATAATTTGTATTAAATCTAGGAAAGTAGAAGCCTACTCAGTGTTTGGCTGTGTGAGTGAGGTTTTAGCTGCCATGGGAACCTGCTGTACTGCAGAGGGTGGGAGGGAACAAGAAGGGAAAAGGAAGAAGAATTTTTAACTTTAATACCTTTTCTGTTTATATAATCAAAGCCTACAGGGCAGCAGAAGACAGGATTTGCAGCCTCTCTCAGCTCAACAAACTACAGAGGGAGCTATTCAGGTTCCTCAACTTTATCCAAACTTTAAAATAAATGTTTCAGCAGCTGTGACCTTGTGGCAGGAAAAAAACTCAGGGTGGGAATGAAATCTTCAAAATTTTCCTTTTCTTTTGTTGTGGCAAAGGACTTGACTGGCTCTCCCATACAATTCTGTCCTCCCCCTTAATGGATATTTTCCCTCTGTTGTTTTTGTTGGGGTTTTTCATGTTGAGAGGGACATTGCCCTGTGGATTTTGGGCAGCAGAGGAAGGATCAGGGCTAGATAAGTCTTTGTGACTCTCCTGTCCACCCTCCAGGCTGTCTTCTCTCTCACACTCCCCATTTTCCTTTTGTTTTCCCCCCAAGTCCATTCCCCCTTGAATTCTTCTGTTTCCTGGAATTAAGCAATTAATAAGATCAGAGTTTTGGTGCGTTTTTTTTTCTCTCCACAAAGCTTTGTCACGTGTCTCCTCAAACTTACAGCAACTTACAAAGAAAAATACCCCCTGGGAGCTGCTTGGGTGCTCTTCATGACTCCCATCAGGGCACCCAGCCTCTCTGCTTTGCTGGTGTGCCCAGTGTCCTGGCATTGATAGGAGGGGACAGAGGAAGAAAAACCTGAGCAGGTGGGGGAGGAGGATGGGGGGCAGACAAATAGCAAATGCTCAGGCAAAACAAGAGACAAAACGAGTTCCCCCACCCGCATTCTCTTCCTTTCTCTACCTCCAGAATAAGATGTACATCCACAGACAGGGTCATTTCTGAGAGGAGGTTTTCCTCTCCAGTTTTTCCCCTTTCTGTGCGTGCAAGTGTGGGTTTGCATGAGCAGTAGAGGAAGCTTACCTATGAAAACTGGCAGGCACCATCTCTGGGGATTCCTGCTGCCAGGTAAGATTTGGCTTTTCTTCTTCTTCTCTTTGCTGCTTGACTTTTCATAGAGGACGTCTCTTAGCTGGGCTCATGGGTGAGCTGTGTGTGTGTCCAGCCAGTGCAGCAAGTGCAGCTCCTGTGCCTGTCTCACTGCAGAGTGGAGGAGTTCCCAGAGGGGGAAGGATGTTCTCTCACTCCTGCACTCTGCATGAGTGAAGGGGCACTTCTGGAGGGGTCCCAGCCTGCTCAGGGCTGCCCCTGGAGCTGACCCTCAGGCACAGGTGCTCATGCCAGCCCTCGGGACGGTGAGTGCCACCAGGCTGTGCCACAGGTGAGCCCCTGGGAGTGCTGCTGCGGGGATGGAGAGCAGGGAGGGCTCCCACACCCAGCAGCTGGAGGCAGGGATGGAAGGAGGGGTCTGAGCCCCAGCTGTGGGCCCAGAAGAGTCAGGGACAAGGTGTGAGCATGGCCAGCAGCTGTCCTTCAGGCAGTGTCACCCACTAGGCAGTGTCACTCAGCTGTGGCGAAGCACAGCTGGAGTGCTGCAGTGTGTCACCCTGATTTTTTAAGATTTTCTAAGTTTTTCTAAGCCTTATGATTTTTACATTCTTGTAAGGAACTTTCTCACACACTTTCTGTAAATAGCTTATTGTATTGCATTCTTTTATGGAAGAAGAGAAATTTGATAGACTGTTGGTTTGTCCAGTGTCATTGGAGAGGTGGGTGGGTGGGTCACTCAGGGACAGAGTTTAGTGGTGGACTCTCAGTGCTGGATCTACAGACGGACTCAATGATCTCAGGGGTCTTTTCCAGCCTAAACAATTCTATGATTCTATGGTTACCTTTTTCTGGCATGCCTGCCATGTTTGGAAAGGAAGTGTTTAGACATTCTCTGTCCTCATCTTCTATGTCACCAGAGAAATATGGTATGGTGACAACCTGAGGCCATCCTTGGATAGAACCAGAGATGTCCCTCACCTCCCACTGGAATTGACAGTCTATAAGGAATAGTCCCACTATAACACCAACAGTGCCAAAAGTATTTGAGTGGCAAATCTGTGATTACAGTGAATCAGTCCTGTGTGTTCTGGTTGCACCAAAGAGATCAAAACCAACAGTGCAGCTGGCTGTGGTTCAGCTGGGCACATTTCTCTGTGCTCTGTCTTGTGTTAAATCTTCCATCAGAGGCATTGTCAGGGCAACCAGACTGATGCTCTGAGATACATGGCTGCAGGTGGCTCTGAAAACCACCAACCTCCTTAAAGCCATGCCCCAAGAGCAGCTGGGGATATATTAAACCTGCAGATACCTATATATATACCTGGGGATATATTAAACCTGCAGATACCTATATATATACCTGGGGATATACTAAACCCTGTAGATATCCATATATATACCTGAGGATATATTAAGCCTGCAGATATCTATATCTATACCTGGGGATTTATTAAAACCTGCATGGATATCAGGCCTTCTTTGCACTCTTCAATTTGACAGTGAGACAATAAAAGTTAACTATTTTTATGCTGTAATAACGTGAGCATAAGTGTTGTTTAAGCTCTGCTGTCCATTTGAGATTTGTTTCAGCTCAGTGGAACATGAGCTTGCATGCTGCTGTCAAGCATCAGTTTACCATATTCCACCACCCCACACACCAGCACAACACTGTTTTTGTGTTCTGGCCAATCCTGCATGTGTGCTGCAGTGGAGGAGACCCTCTACACCTCTGTCCATCTTCTCTAGCTGGAAGATGCTTTGCCCAGAGATAAGGACAATTCATTGAGTTGTGGTGCATGTTTTCCTTTTCCAGGTTTTGGGGTTTTTTTCATTCCAAAATTGCTGTAAATATGCAGAGCATCTCAAACCTTGCAGTAGAGGCTATTTGATGTGCTTCCATGGCAGCACACCTCATGTGATTTTCATAAAAGGATTTATGCTGTGAGGTACATGCTGGTTTTCCCCATTGTACAGGTTCAAAAATGGGGCTCAGGTTCAAAAGTGTGACTTTTCCCAAGACATCAAGAAAATCAGAAGCAGAACAGGAATAGGTGCAATAAGTGTTCAGCAAGCACAAAAAATTTATTTTTTTATTGCAAAAAACCTCTACACTCCTTAGTGTTGATAAGGAAATACATGAGAGTTCCTGTCAGGACAGTGTGAAATGCAAACATTTATATGTAGTCACAGCTCTTATTTCAAATGATGGAGAAATCTTGGTGAAAATTGTGGTGTCATAAGCAACATCCTTTTGTCTTGTTGATATAAGAACAGAGCCTATGAGCAAATCTTTGCATCTAAAGATATACTTTTGTTATTTTCACCTGTATTTCTGGTAAAACAGGTGCCTCTTTAGGAAGCTATGAAAACACATGCATCCAGAGGTATAGACATAAAACCATACATATTTTTAACTCATGTAAGATGTTTCTTCAGGCAAACATGAGAGAACAGGAACTTTTCCTATTCATATTTTCAGGCAGCATTTCTGTAAAACATAGGACTGCCTAAAAGTGAACACAGAAGCTGATTTCATAAATATTTTCAGATCTGATTTAGAGATTGAAATTAAGAACAAAGTAGTGCAGTGTGTAACTGGAGATTTAAGAATTGCTGATACCTTTTGTTTTCAAAGTGCAGTATTTAGTTTTTCTTTACTTCTTTGTATTTACCTGCAAAGAAGCAAATTCACATTTTCCCCTGAAACCACTGACCACTGAGCCCTAAGACTCTATGTAAAATGGTAAAGGGAACTAAACCTCTTTATTCTTGTGTAACTCATTAGCTGAAATCAGACGATTAGAGCTAATGTTTCCATCTAAAACAATTCAAGTGCCTCATTAAGGGGGATAGATTTCCTTTGATCTAATTACTTCATGTCCCAGATATATGGGAAATTCAGAGATCAGTGCTGAGAAATCTCTGCAGACCTGGTCACATCCAGAAACATGAATGTACATGTAGCCTTCAGAAATGTCATTTAAAATGTTAATGAGCCTTGTTCATTCTGCTGGCAATGCTTGGCCAAGTGTTTAATGAAATCACATTGATGATAGCCAGAGAATGAAGATGATGGCTGTTTGCTGAGTATGATTTAATCTCCATTATTATAGGCAAGTGGATTGCAAATTTCCATAATTAAACATCCAGTGCACTGGTCAGATTCTGTTGTAAAGTTTGGTAATTGCTGTTGTTGGGAAAACAGTCCAGCGGGGTGTTGCTGTCACATGATGAGCTTTTGAGGCTGAGCTAATGGGATGCCCTTTTAAAGTGTTCTCCATGTTTTCTGCTTTAGAGGCAGAGGATACCATCATGGAGGTTTCATCCAAGGAAAATACTCACTTTTTCTCAAACAACACAATCTTGCCCGTGGACCGATCTTCATTCAAATCCGAATCTTCTGCATCCAAGGAAAAGCAGTCGTGTTGTGGAGGTATAAAGGTAGAGTAAGAGCTTTTGAATATTCCAGTAGGGACTTAAAAAAAAATCTCTCTTTTTATTTTATTTTTTATGAATGATCCTGTTATAAGTTCTGATTATGTCATGCTGAGTCAGGATGAAATTATTAGATACATTTCTAAGTCACAAGAAAATCTTCTACAGATCCATATTTGCCTAATGTTTGGCAGTCATCAAATATAATTTGTTGGCTGAGGCTTGCATATTGTGAGATCTTCAAGACCCATCCTAAAAAGTCCCTCTGTCTTCCTGATTGCTCCACCTGAAGCTGAGAGCAGGGCAGGCAGACAGCACAGGCAACTGTCAGTGCAGATTGCTTTTTTAAGATAATAGCTTTTAAAGATAGTTGCCTTCTTAAGATAGCAGCCCTGGCAGTCTGCTGGGCTCTCCAAATTAATATTGTGTTATGGTCTGTGTGTTTTGAGTGCTGTGTTATTTAAGCATTATTGTAATGCTCCTTGTTCAAGAGAACTCTGCATGAGGTGACTTTGAAATGAAATTGCAGAAGTGTTACTTCTTTCTTACCACTTTTTCCACACCAATCTCACCCCCAAGTAGTTTTTCCTGGAGCAGGAAAAACTGAGCCTCAGGATGTGGCTGTGCCTGCCTGGAGGGAGCTGCACGTCCCTGCTCGGGACAGGGGGGCACAGCAGGCAGCACGAAGCTCTGCCTGCTGCCTCTGCCTCTTTTCCTGACACACTCCTGGGTGAGGTCTCAGCATCACCACGCAATGGTGAGATGATTTGAGTTACATGAAAAATGAGGTTTTGGCCTTGCCTCGTTCTTTTCATGGTGCGCCGTCTTTGTTTCTGTTGTTTTTTACACTCACTCAAACACACATCTTTCAGGTGTTAATCCAGCTCCAGCCAGTGAAATGAGCAACAGTTGCCCTGAAGTCTATAAATTTTGAATGGTTTTGTTTTGAAATGGAAGAAGAGTTGTTATTAAATAAATTTTGTACCATAATATAATTCTATCACTGTTTCTCCATTTGCTACAATGATAATCCAATCTCCTCAATGAATAGAACTTCAGTCACACATTAGCCAGTCAAGAATCAGTTTATTAGCTCCAGAAATAGAAAAGCAATATTATTTCAGCTCAGTTTCTTTCTCTTTAAAGTTGTGTCTTCTAGGAACCCAAACTGATATTACTAATGTATTCCTGTAGGAAATTAGAAACCCTCTCTCTTTTTTTTTTGATGAACCAACCTTTTTTGAGTTCTGATTAGGTCTTGCTGAGTCAGAGTGAAATTATTAAAGATATCTCTAAGTCAGGAAGAACTGACTAATATGTTAAGAAAACAATGTACAGATACAACAGGTTATTTTTTACCAGTTATCAATCTTCCTGTTTCTTAAAATTGCCTTAATTAACCAGAAAGATGTGGTGAAATATCTGCTTATAAGCACTGACAAACCAGAGAAGAATGTGAAATCATGTGTACCTTTCTGTCCCAGCCCTAAATCAGGAGTGTCTTTCCACCACTGCACACCTAGGACAGAAGCAAACCCAGTAAAAATATTTGTTCCAAAGACATTCAGAAGCATTTCAAGATGTGGTTTACCTATACAATTTTCCTGTTAAAAAAACCTATGTGCTGTCACATTGCTATTTAAAATCCAAAGGCATAAAAATACAGAAAATGTAAAATATTATGATAATATTTGTACTGAAGAGTCCTTTGAGAGATGCTGCTGTAGGAAAAAAGACCCAGAGAAGGTTTATAAATGTTTATTTACCCACAACTGTTTCTGGAGGAGGGATAGCCAGCCCTGGATAAAGTGACACAGAGATATATTTGAATATACATGAATTTGCATCCAGCAGTGATGTTATTGCCAGTGTGCCCTGTCAAATGAGATGTGAGGAGATTTGCACTGGAGGTGAGGCCATTGCTCAGAGCAGCTGCTTACTGGGAGTGTGATTGTCAGAGAGGATTAAGGAGCCGCACAAGGTTCTAGACTCCTATCCAAATAAAAACCTTAAACCTCCCTCTTAACTTCTGGAACTGGGTTTTACAGAAAGCATCCATATTTGTATTCATTTTGAGTCCACACCACCTGTACCTGAAGGTAGAAAGCAAAGTTGTGGTTTCCATGACCAATTGCACTGTGTGGGATTATCTGTGGAGCACACAAACTCAACTGGGCTGCATTCAGTGAGGGCAGATTTAGGCAATTGATCTGCAAGAACAGCGTTCACTCTGAGGACCCTGCACTCCCACCCCCAGCACTTCAGACCAGCCCTCATCTTCCAGGTTAATTTTGTGGGAAAGGGGCTCAGTCTGTACCTTTGAAGTAGATACCAAAGCACTGTGAAGGGAAATGGAGTTTAATTTCCAAGTTTAATTTCCAAAACCCACTCCTGATTCAGAAGGACATGCTAAAACAGATGCAGTGATAGCTGAGAGAAAACTGTCTCTGCAAAACAAAGGGAGGGGAGCAGGTGCAAAATGCAGGGTGCACTCTGAGGAAAATGCCCGCATTAGAGACTGCAGGAGAGCTTGTAGGGGAAGGATGAGCCTGGAAGAGAGCTGCCTGGCAGGTTCATCTCATGGAACATGTAACATACTTTAAAATGTTCAAAAACTCACCTCCCCACCTCCTCACCACACTTAGCATTTACCCATATGGTCACTGTGTAAGAAAAAATCACAGGTTTCTGTCTTTCAACAGAGCAGTAGCTTTGGCATCTACCTGAAATTAGCAATGGTTGAGGGTCAATTCAGCTTTTATCAATATTGCTTATAAGAAATTAACAAATCAGCAATCTAACATTTACTAAGATGTAGGAGAAATATTGGTTTGGCTATTTGGCAAAAGAAGAGGTAGGAATGTAGAACATCTTTAAAAATAATTCATATATCTTCTGTACTGCCTGATTTTAATCACTGTCTTTTTTTTTTCCACAGACATTTCTTGGTGCATTGTCTTTTGTTTATTTTGCTAAAGCACTGTCAGGAAGTTATCTAAAAAGTACTATCACACAAATAGAAAGAAGATTTGACATCCCTTCCTCTTTGGTTGGTGTTATTGATGGAAGTTTTGAAATTGGTACGTGCGGTAGAAAGCCATTTTTATTTTCAGAAAAAAAAGAGCGATGCAGTTTGTTCTGAAGAATGATTCCATGAATCTCCCTGAAACTTAAAACTGAGCAAGAGTCACTGGTAAAAATAAATGGGGCTATCAGTATGATTATGTTCAATAGGATAAGGTTGCTAATACAGGCAATTCAGCATAGACATAAAAAAAATGTAATTTGATAAGCTAAGCATGTGGCTAATTGTAATTTGGTAAGTTAAGCATGTGACTAATAGACATTTTGAGTGTTGAATGAGAATTTTCCTGCACGGATTTCTGCAGGCAGAAATCCCCCTCCCCCACAGGTGTTTGTTCTTGTGATCTCCATTATTATAGGAACAGGTTATTAAGCTTTATTATTATTAAGCATTATGTCCATTTTTAAGCAGCAGGAGGACAAACCTCCAACTGTAATCTGCATTTCCTGTCCAGTCCCTCTCCTTCCCTCTCACACTAAAGTTTCCAGCATGTCATTATCTCTTCCAATTTCAGGTTACTGAGTTTATCTCATGGGTGTTCTGTGGACTGTGGTACTCACGGGAATGAAATCTTAGCCTAAGTGTGTGAAACTCTGTTTGATTCCTCCTTTTTCTGATTTTCTGGTTATTTTCTCTCTTCAGCTGGCACAGGCTTTCTCCTCTTTTCCAGCTGTTTATCCAAAGCTTTATGGTTTTCCTAGCACAGGCGGCATTGGCTCCTGCAGAATGCCTGGAATGAAGGAGAAAGGCCATTCCCACCAAATCAGGGCCTACATACTGGGAATTGTGATTTTAGGGGATCTCTTATCAACAAGCAGTAAAACTCAGTTTTCCTTTTGTACTCTCAAAGGGAACCTCCTAATCATAATTCTAGTGAGCTACTTTGGAGCAAAGCTTCACAGGCCAAGAATAATTGGAGCAGGCTGCTTAATTATGTCAGCTGGAACATTCCTAATTGCAATGCCCCAGTTCTTCATGGGAAGGTAAGTGCAGAGTGATCCCTGTTTTCCAGCTGGGCTGTGCACACTGAATGGCACTCGCTAAAACATTTAGGCATTGGTTATGATGATAGAAATAGTCATATGGGGATGTGGTTACTTAATTTAAATTTTTTTTTTGTGAAAAGATTTATTACTGTAGAGCAAATAATTATGTATTTTATAATTATTAAAAGTATTGTTTATTATTAAAAATAATTATGTATTTTATAATTTATTACTGTAGAGCAAATAAGTTAACATGTATACTCTTTTTGTTGTAATCAGCTTTTTTTAAAATTAGTCTCTGATTTTGACTGGCCACATTTTGGTGTGGTTTGGGAATTGTTGAAATGACAGTACAGAAGTGATGACTAAACTCAGAAAGACAATCTCAGCACAAGCCAGAGGGTACACCAGTATCTGATAATCTCAGTCCAAATTCATGTATCACAGTAGAGCAAAGTGCCTGTTAACCTGAAATTAATCACTGATCCAAAAAGAACCAACGGGACGATTTTCATGTACAGCTGCAGTACAAACAGAGTTCTGTTTATCCCCTGTAAAGCACCACTGGCAATGGATCCAGATGGATTCTTATGGATGCAGATAAAATTTGCATTCAAGTGCTTTAGGCCTATCTGGTAGTTACAGATCTGCTTGCTTTTTCTCATCCGTACTTATGGATAAATACAAGTTTGTTTTCCAAACAGATACAGGTATGAAAGATTCCCTTCCACCATCAATTCAACTGTCAGCCTCTCTCCATGTCTGCAGGATAAAAGCCAAACTCCACTCTCAGCCCTGGAGAAATCTCAAGCAAAAATAAATGCAGGTGAGAACTGTCTCTGTTAAATCCTGGGGCTGGTAGTGGTTGCTGTCATTGATGTTTCCCAAATCTTTCTGTCAGGAGATCCCAGTTTTCATTAGAAGGAAGTGAAAGAGATTTCTAAAAAGGGGTGTGATGGCAAATGTATAAAACCAGCAAAATTGTACTGTCTTTGAGGCGGCTCCTGCTAAAAATTTTTCTACCTGAAGCCATTTCACAGTTTTCCTACCGTTTCTCCCACAAGAGAAGTATTTTAGGAGCCCTGAGCTTTCGGTGTCAAACTGCTACTACAAGCACATGGTCGCTGTCTCTTGCTGTGCCCACAGGGTGTGAGAAGGAAGCGGGCTCCTCCATGTGGATCTATGTTTTACTTGGAAACCTCCTGCGTGGAATAGGTGAAACCCCCATCCAGCCCCTGGGAATTGCATACATTGATGATTATGCTGTTGAAGAGAATGCTGCCTTATATATTGGTAAAATAAATATAATTTCTTTTTCCTCACGGATTTCTCCCCAGAGGAGAGAACTGAGTCATTCTGAATAATGGAATGAATGTTATTGAATTGACTTGCCCTGATTGTTTTGTTTGCATAAATTCCAATATTAAAGTTTATTTAACAGTCATGTACACCCAAGGGACCAAGTTCCCATTTAATTATACCAGCACAGTTCCATTATCTTAATTTGGTGAAAGAATTTGACCTTGGATTCCTGCTGTTGCCCTAATCTTCCTAATTCTTCTGGATGTGGACTGCTGAGCCTCTGTGCACATTCAGTTCTCTGGAAAGTGATAAAAACAGGCACTCTTTTAAGCACTTAGAATTTCAGTGGGCATTCAAAACATTCCTCCAGATTCATGTAGGATTAGAAACAATAGTACTGAAGCTTTAGGAAGTTGGGATCAGCGTTTTTGTGTTCATTGTCTGATGGCTGTACCTGAAATATTACCAAAAAGTCCTATCTCATCTGCTCTTAACAAGTTTCCAGCCAGGCAAAAGGCAAAAACCAGATTCTCTCTGTAAAAGATTCAGTCTTCCCAGATTTCCAGGTGAATTTTTTTCAAATTCAAAGGATTCAGAAAGTTTGGCTGAGGGTGTATTGAAACATATTAACAGTGGAAACCAAAGCAAAGTGATTTCTCAGCCTGTTCAGGGCGTACCTCAACTAAAAGTGATCAGTTAACTTTAAAAAAATGACATTTGCTCCCCAGTTACTGTGATCCTGTCAGCTAAAGCATTCCTAGCAATTGTAGATGGGTGCTTCTGTTGAGTTCAGGCCATTCAGTTTGCTGACATTTTTTCCTTCAGGCTGAATGTAACTCTTTAATTGGATAACAATAAAAAGTATCATCATAGTGGGCAAAATTTAATTGATGACTTTTTTTTCTTCTTGGAAATAATTCAATTTGTGTAACTGTGTCTTTCAGTATTTCAATATTTCAATGTGTTTCAATACAATATTTCAATGTGTGTCTCTTGCTGCCCATCACATGCCATAATCTGCTGTCAGATGCAGAAGAGCCAGTGCCCTTTTTAGCTCAGGAGTGTAACAGTGCCCTGTTTTCCCTTCCAGGCTGTGTGCAGACAGTGGCAATTATAGGGCCAATATTTGGTTTCCTCCTGGGATCCCTGTGTGCCAAACTTTACGTTGACATTGGCTTTGTGGATCTGGGTAAGTCAGAATGCTCAGGCTTTAAAAACCCAGTCAGGCTCCAAAATGCCTATTTTTGGCCAAGAACTCTGGTTATCCTCTAGGCATGAGGGGCTAGCAGGGGCAGAGTGGGCACTCCATGAAATGAAAAGGAGGACAGCAGTGTAGGGGTCCATGCAGAATAGGCTGGCAAGGAGGATGGGTGTGGAGGAAGAAGGAGCTCTGACTCTTCCTCAGCCCCAGCAGATCTGAGCAGGTGCCTCCGAGAGATGCTCTGCTAAGGAGGCTCTGGGGAGATCATGGGAGCCAGGAGGAAACAGGACTGAGGGTCAGGATCCTGTATGTGCCTTTTTAATGTCCTGTTGGTGCTTAGAAGAGTGGTTTGGCAGGGGTACCAAATCTCCTGATTGCTCTTCTTCTGAGAAAACAATAATTTAAAAAAAAAAAAAAAAAAAAAAGGAGGAAGACAGGTTTTTTCCTGAGGTTTTTGTGCAGAACAGCCTGGCTGGGAGCAGGTGAGTGGCCACCTGGACTGCCCCAAGTGCTGATGCTTGCAGCATCTCTGGGGATGTGCAAGTGGCACAGGAGCGTCAGGGCCAGACTGCTCCTGTGCCCCAGCAATCAGTGAGTCCTCAGCATGTCCCCACAGCTGCTCCTGTAAAACACCCACAGCGACAGAGCACAGCTAAACCTGGATGGAAAAACCACCCTGCAAACCCTCCTTCCTTATCAGTAGCACATGTCCTCCAGATGTGTTTATTTGATGTAAGGGTCTCCTTGAGCCAGGTCTCATAAGCCCTTGGAGATCTATGTCACACTGAGATAGCTCAGCCACCTCAGATGGCATAAAATCAGCACGATGGTTTCTATGGGAGTGTTGGAAACAGAAAAGTTTTAATAAAAGGCAAAATAACAAAGCTCTTTACAGAGAAAAACTGAGCCAGGGGCAAGAAGCTCTTGCTCCTGGTAAAACGCCCCACAAAAGCCATTACTTTCTTTGTTCTCTTCTTTTTCTAGTGAATCACTCAGGCAGGACTTTTTGGTTTCTGTCCAATTGGCTATCCTTAATTTTGAGGTGACTCCCAGGTCTTTTGAGGTGTCTTTTTACCCAATTGAGGAGATAAACTTCTGGGCTTTTTTCCTTTTTTTAGGAGACAAAGGATACTTTTGTCACTCCATAAACAGGGTTCACATCCCTACATTTATCTGTTTCTTCTTTTCCCCTTTCTGCAGAGAGCATCACCATCAGCCCCAAGGATGTGCAGTGGGTGGGGGCGTGGTGGCTGGGCTACCTGATAGCTGGGCTGATCAGCATCCTGGCTGGCATCCCCTTCTGGTTCCTGCCCAGGCACCTCCCCAGGCCCGAGGGCAGGAAGGACTCCAGCACCTCCTCTGAGCACTCCAAGTTCATCACTGAGGACAACAAGGACCAAGGCACATCCTCCTGGCAGCAGGCGAAGCTTGCAGAGATGGCAAAAGGCACATCACTTGAGTTTTCTTCCTGACTGATCAGTTTTTCTCTCAAAGGCTTTTAGACCCTTTTTCAATGGCCTCAGAATTCTGCTTTTCCCCTTTCACTCTCCAACTTCATAGTGCACACACAAAGGTCTCTTCAGTGTTCCCTGGACTTGCTGTTGCATGAAAAATGGCTGAGATTTGTAAAATTAAAATAGTGGCCCAGCACATATCATGAAGTTCTGCAAAATAATTTATATGTAGTGACTGTTGCAGAAGTGGTGCTCAAAAAAACCCAACCCTTTTTTTGCTAATTATTTTTTCCTGTAAGTTCATGCGCTAGGAAAACATGTACAGTATCTGATCAGAATATAGATGGGCACAGAGCAGCTACAGTATTAGAGGCTGTCTGCATTTAGACAGGAGCTGGTTTGCACAACTGCATTTCCTTGGCCATGCTCTGCCAAAAGCATTTTCCCTCAGAACTTGAATCTGCACCTCAGTATGGCTGTGCTTACTGTCAGCTGTGCTGAGCACTCTTTGCCCCAAATTAAGCTCAACAGTGCTGTGGCTGTTGAGGACACATAGAAACCAAATCATTCCTGGTTTATGGTGGAAAGAAGGTATTTAAAACAAGATATCTCTTCTGGGGAACTGATGCTTAGTGTTTTGCTCCACTGTTCCTCCATCCAGAAATGGGGGAGCTGTTAGGAGCATCAGGGAACTTCACAGATTCCCTCTGAAATGTTTTGCAGTTTTGGGTTTTTGGGCACACATGTTACAAAGTATTATTCCAGCAGTTATTCTCTCTCTGGCCTGCTTGTTATTTCTGCTGTTTTGTCTTGCAGACTTCCTGCCATCCTTGAAGAACCTCTTTGGGAATCCAGTTTACATTCTGTATTTGTGTGCAAGTATTATTCAGTTCAATTCTTTGATTGGCATGGTGACATATAAGCCAAAGTATATTGAACAACAGTATGGGCAGACATCTTCAAAAACTAACTTTGTCATAGGTAATGCCATATTTGCTTCTTGATATCTTTAAAATGGACATTTTAGGAGTGGCATATACATATAGGAAAAATTGTAATTTTTTTTAGGGTATGTTCATTTCTTCTCCTTCCTTGTCTGACTTTAAGTAATAGCTCACAGAAGGTAAGTTATTTCATTTCTGCTTCAGCACCAATTAACTCTGAGTTTATCTATGCAAGAGTTACTGTAAAAGTTTACATGATTTGAAATCTTTATTCCCATTTCACTGGAAATTTGAAAAGTCCTTCCCCTTCCTTTCCCTTCCCCTTTCCCTCTACATCATAATAATCATACATAACATACATAATGTATATACAATGCAAGAAAATAACTGAGAAATAATTTTAAAACAGTTTACATAAATTTATCATCAGAGAGATCTGCTGCCTTGGTGGCTTCCCGTTTATTTCAACAAAACAAAGAACAGTTCAGTGAGTGCTGTGGGTGACTCTCTGCAGAGATTGGTGTTAAATAAAAGGAAATCAAGTCATATCCCAAGTTGTCCCTTAGAGCACAAGACAGAGAAGCTGCTTCAGCCTTTGGGTACAGAAATCAACATTTTTATAGCTGACTTCATGAGGGTGGACTGGACTGCCCAGCTGCTGAACCTGCATGTGGGGTTCAGCTCCAGAGGTCCAGGGCTTCAATAGCATTAGCAGCAAAGAGGTTTACATCTCCCCAGCCCAGAGGGAGCTGCCTTGTTCCAGAGCAGCATTAGTTGCACAGCAACAGAGGTCTATATGTGCAGAAAAGCTGATATGATCCATTGTGCTATGTTAATTCCGTTCAAGATAGAAGCTGGAATTTCCTGGCACCAAACTCCTCAAAGCAAGGAGAAATCTTCAAGTACCGTTGATGGCCAAAGAAAGTCCAGAAAACAATCCCTACATTCAGTGTAGTACTTCTCATTGTATTTAAAGATTTTCTGGAGCTAAGCTTTCAGGTATGTGCAGAGTGAGTGAGGATTAGGAACCATTTGATTTCTCTGAGCACAGGGACTATATCCAGCAGGGAGTGTGTGATGGCTTCGTAGGGGAGGATCCTGCTCAGTGGCTGTCCCTGAAATAAGGTGATTTTAATTCCTCCTTTTCTTTTCTCTCCAAAACCACCCTTCCTAAGGAACCTGAGGGCTGACTCCAACTCACAGTGCTTATTTCTCTTTCACAACATCTTTTACTCATTCTTCTTCTTTTTTTTTAAAAACAGTTTCTGTCAAAATCTCTGATAGATATCAAAATTGTCAGAGCAATTTGAAGCACTAAAAAAAATTTTAAAAGGTCTTGCTCTGGCTTTTCTAACATTAGATAAAACTAAATTTGTCCTCTAGGAATCAGCAGATGACTCCACTGACAAACTAATTGTGGAAAAAAACACCTAGCTTACAGAATTGGAAGAGCATTATCTAAACTTTATCCGTAATCTCTCTGACAAAGAACCAGCAAAGAAGCATGTCCTTAGGAAGAAGTTTTTCAAAGCTGTCCCAGCACCTTTGTAACACCCCAAGGATCAGTCTAAGTCTGGACAAAATAAAATGCCCTGACTGAAGATCTTTTATGTTTTGCTCCTTCATCTGATTGCTGCAGCTGTTTTTGTGGCTGACAAGGTTTGTCCATCGAGCCGGGGTTTTCATTAATACAGAATTTTCTGTTTGATTTCAGGTCTTATTAACATTCCTGCTGTGGCCTTTGGCATATTCTCTGGAGGACTGATCATGAAGAGATTTGGAGTCGGTGTTGTGGGTGCTGCAAAGCTTTCCCTGGGATCATCTTTCTTGGGTTACCTTTTGCTGCTCTCCTTGTTTGCCATGGGCTGTGGGAACTCAGAGGTGGCTGGACTGACTGTGTCCTACCATGGGTATGCTGGCAGGGCAGAAAGGGCTTCTGCAAACCCAATTCCTTCCTCATTTGTTTCACAAAGTAGATCTTGTTGAAAAGAGAGTGGCTGACCTGGATGTGCTTCCCAGAAATTTGATTCAAATCAGTGGAAACCACTCCATTCCAGTGGGTGCTGTGTCATGACCCTCTCATGATTGTGGCATAAACCAGTGGGGTTTCTGTCACAAGTGCAGATTATTTTTCTGATTAATTTTTAATTATTATTGCCATGGGACCCATCCTTTGAGCCCAGTGATTCCTGGAAATGTGAGTAGCTCAGGAGGGGGGGGGAAGAGATTCAATTAATTGTTTCTTGCCTTTGTGTGCCACTGAACAATGAATGGCATTTAATAGCCTTTGAACTCAAAACTGAAGGATTAATGGATTAACCATGAGGTACACCTGAGGCTAACATTTTACCCATGCTATTACTCTGTAAAACTAACTTTTTGGGAGGAGTTTCCAGCACTGACTCACAGCAGCTGCTCCACTGGTGTCTGATGACTGGATTTGACAGAGAGCTGTTGTGAAAGGTATCAGACACTCAGTTTGTTTGAATCCCATTCTGATCAGTTCCTTTCTAACTTCTACAGAGACCATTTCCCATGAGTAACTCCTTTCTGTGCCACTTGCCTACTTGTGTTAAAGCTGCATAACCAAAACCTTAGAAAATCTGAGCAAATGCGTGACTATAAATTGGTAGCTGTCCCCTGTAACAAAGTACATACTGTCTCACAGTAGGTGGTGAGATAGTGCAAAAACCTTTGGATAACAGAGATAAGAGGACTTGCACTGCTGTGTGGATGTGAAGAGACAACCTTTAATGGGCCACAGAGGGAAGGGGTGGCCAGGTGCTCCTGGCAGAGAGCATCACCCTGCAGGTGACTGTGGTTTCCTCCACCTCTGCTGGGCAGCACCTTTTGAGCTTCTCTTTTTTCCACAGAGCTAAACCAGTGAGTGACCACGAGCAAGCCCTGTTTTCAGAGTGCAACTCAGGCTGCTCCTGTTCCAGGAACGACTGGGACCCCATTTGTGGGGAGAATGGGGTTACCTACGTGTCCCCCTGCCTGGCCGGCTGCCGCGCGTCCAACGGCACCGGGAAAAACACCGTAAGGCAACCCTTCCTTTCCGTGGGAGATGGGGTCTTTACATCTGATAAAAGGTGTAAGGCAACCCTTCCTTTCCGTGGGAGATGGGGTCTTCATATCTGATAGAAGGTGTAAGGCAACCCTTCCTTTCTGTGGGAAATGGGGTCTTCTGATAAAAGGTGTAAGGCAACCCTTCCTTTCTGTGGGAGATGGGGTCTTTATATCTGATAGAAGGTGTAAGGCAACCCTTCCTTTCTGTGGGAGATGGGGTCTTTACTTCTGATACAGGGCACTGGGAAAAACACCATAAAATCCTTCATTTCTGTATGAGGTGGGGTCTTTATTTCTGATACAAGGTGTAAGGCAATCCTTCATTTCCATGTGAGGTGGGATCTTTATTTCTGATACAGGGTGTAAGATAATCCTTCATTTCTGTGTGAGATGGGATCTTTATTTCTCATACAAGGTGTAAGGCAACCCTCCATTTCTGTGTGGGGTGGGATCTTTATATCTGATACAAGGCACTGGGGAAAACACCATAAAATCCTTCATTTCCGTGGGAGGTGGGATCATTCGTTCTGATACAACCAGGTCCATCAAAGTGGATTTAAACTGAGCACGGCACATCCTCTTCAGCCCTGAACCCCTCAGGGATTTTTAGCAATTTGGCACCCACATTTAAAATTCTTTCATTTTGCTGTTGCCAGCAGAAATCACAAGCAGAAAATGTTGGAGGCTTTTTTTTTTTTTTTTTGAGCCTTTGGCTACCAAGGCTGTTGGAAAAACCTTAATAACTAGATTCATCAACAGTAGATACTTTATAATTTTCTCCTTAATTGTATAAGCCTTTTCCTTTTGTAAAACATTTCCCACTTTGGACTTAAACTTTCAGCCATCCAGAATGTGCAATTCCTAAACATCCACTTCTCCACCATTTAGGTTTTCATGCACTTTTGCTTGCTCTCTTCCAGGTATTTTTTAACTGCAGCTGCGTGGGAACCTTTGAATCTTCACAAAGCTCCTCAGCTGTGGTGGGACCGTGTCAAAAAGGAAACGAGTGTCCCAAAATGTTTCTGTATTTTCTAGTAATATCAGTTATCACTTCATACACTTTGTCAGTAGGTGGCACACCTGGATACATACTGCTCCTAAGGTAAGGAATAATTCCTGCTGGCATTGCCAAATGTTTTCAAAGTGTTTTGACATGTGACTGGTACTCCCTCCCCTCCTGCTATTCCTAGTATTGGGAAATGTTTTGCAGCTATGCAAGGTGTCATATTCCCTATATTTGTTATCCAAATATATTTCATATATTTGCTCTTTCCCAGATTTTTCTCCTTGTTTTAACACTCGTTTTAGCATGAGATTTTTTTTTTTCCTTTTTCCTAATCACAGATGTATTGAATGCTTGTCCCAGTGCACATTTACCTGCTGGAACTATTTGTCCATCACTGTAAGCTTTGAAGCTAATTTTAGCAAGTGCAAAAGCATTTAATACTACAAGTGCTTAATCTGGATTTTTGTCAGCTACTTGCAGTGTTTGGATTCCAAGTCCTGCTCTGCTCTGTTTTGGAAACCTTTCTTTCTCAGTTCCTTTTTCCAAATTATTTCCAGATGGGCACATTCTACTTCTCAAACAAAACAAGAGTAAATCCAGTCTAACTAATCTTTAGTATTACAGCTGTGTTTTCTTGCTCCCAAATTCTCCTTGGTTTTGAATTCAATTTTCTGGACCAGGCCCTGTCTCATTGCTGTATCTTTATAGCACATAGACAATGCCAGTGTTAGAACTGGCTGAACACAGGCTGTGTGGAAAAAACTAAATAAAGAAATGTGACTTCAGCTACAGTTCCATCACAGTCCTTAAACCAGAATAAATATTCGCACAGAGACTTTCAGGAATAGCTGAGGTGAGGATCCTTCTCCACTGCCCTGCACAAACCCTGCCAGGGAGGTGTGCCCAAGCTGCACAGCTTTCCTCACACACCTTGCAGGGTTACCACTGAGTGCTGCAAAACCTCACAGCTTCTCTCTCTCCCCGAAGGCTCTCTCCAAGAACAATCACACTGTAATCCATTGTAGACCATTTTTAGGGAAGCTCCTGCACAACTGAGCTGTCCCTGTGCCAGGATGAGGATGATTCATTGTGGTGGTGTTTGAGGGTCCCAGGATGAGGGAAGAGATGAGAATCTTGATTCCATGTTTCAGAAGGCTGATTTATTATTTTATGATATATATTATACTAAAAGAAAATTATACATTAAAACTACACTAAACAAAGATAAAGCAGGCATCAGAAGGCTAGCAAAGAAAAGAATGGAATGATAATAAAACCTTGTGACTGACCAGAGTCCCAACACAGCTGGACCTGGGATTGGTCATCAAGTAGAAACAACTCACATGGGCCAAACAAAAATGCACCTGTTGCATTCCACAGCAGCAGATAATTATTGTTTTACTTTTCCTCTGCAGCTTCTCAGCTTCTCAGGAGAAAAAAAATCCTAGCAAAGGATTTTTGAGAAAATATGTCCGTGGCAATTCACGAGTGGAGAGCTTGCAGCAAAGCCTTCAGGGTTTGTGCCAGATTTCTCTCTGTGGTTGCTTCTGCCACGTTGGATAAATGTGGGCTTAGGGCTATGCAGGGGTGCAGTTCCCCTTTCCCTCTACATCAAATCTTCCTTCTATCCATGAGGCACATGATGGAAAATGTGCAGATCTGGTACCTCACAGGGCCTCAAAACTGTGGTAGCCATGCTCAACCTCCTGCTTTCTTCTTGTCTCCACTGCATAAAAAATTGAGTGTTTGGGAGATGTTCATTACTGAGCACGTGCAAGCTCAAATCTCACAGAGCTCCTGCCCTTCTCAGCCCTAGGAACTTGCTCTTGGGGGTCTTACTGCTTAATCAATTCAGTCAGAAAAGCTTAGAAAGGTTTTCAGTTACAATACTAAACCACTTTGTTATATGAAATCAGCAAAACAGTTTTATTGGTTCTGCTCCAATGCTTTTATTGCTGTTGAAAATAATTTTACTTTGAGAGACATTTAAGTGAAACTGAGAAGTTATGTGTTTTCCTGCTGGATTGGAGGCATCCACCTTTGATGTGCAGCTAAATAAAACATATTTCAGTAAGTTCAATCCTTTTTTAATTTTTTTTTTTCTGCACTGCAAATGACCTTTGGGCACAAGTCCACTTTAAGCTCATGCTTACTTTTTTTTTTTTGAAATCCATAACTGACTGTCTTTCTCAAAAAATCTGGCTGAACTGAAAGTGTGCTTCTGTTACCAGAAAAATAAATTTTCCTTGACACAAATAGTCCCAAGGTCAAGTTGCAGGCTTCATTATGTATTTTTTTCCAATGATTACTTTTAAAAATTATTTAGCATTCAGTCATCTTTGTTAAGATTCCAGCACTTAAGCAAGCTGATGTTTTCAGATGAGCAGCTATCACTGCACCTGCCACAGAGGACAAATACAGCTAAATCCCTAAAAGCCTGTAAGATTTAGTGACATTCACTTTGATGGTTTGCACACTGAAGTCATTGAAAAATGCTTACAGCTGGAGACCAAGTCATTTCTGAAATGTCATTTTGGTGGTATTAGTGTAATTATAGCAGCCAGGGAACTTGGGAAAGCCCTGAAGTTTTTGGGAAAAAGCCCTGCAGTTCAGATAGCTGTTGTTCAAGCACCAGCTATTAATAGCAGGAGATTAGGCAGTGAAAAGGAAGTCTCAGATCTCCCTAAGAGGTCTGGCTATCACTCAGCATCACAAAGAGCTCCTGCTTCCTTGCAAAGACAATGCAAAAAAAATCAAACCATTTTTTTTTTTCATCAGAAAGATAATATTTTTTTGCAGGATATAAATCCTGTGAAACACATATCAAATATCCAGTTATTAGTTTTATTTTCCACTTTTTGCTCTCTGCACCCTCAGATTTGTTTAGAGGGACTCTAGGCTGAGGAGTGCTTGTGTAGCAGGTGTCTAGCAGGGGAGCAAGACACTGTTCCTCCAACTTAAAATCATTTTACAGCCATGCCCTCATAGATGGCAGTGCTTGTATAAACCACAATCAACAGATTGTGTGATGATAATCCATGGCCAGGGCATTAGAGAATAAAGTGTTGAAAACTACCCCTGGTGAGGAACAATAGAGTTAGTTCTGAAATGCCTTTATTATTTTTTAAAACATATTCCCAATTACATTAATTTTTGCAGAAGCAGAGGCCACCCTCGTTCAGACCACACAGGCTGTACCTCCAGAGTGCTATGATCAACCACGGTGACAAACTGAATTCCAGTTCAATTTTTATTATTTGAATATTTATTTAAATATATTGATTATTGAATAGAATGACTGTGACAGAAGTTTTATTAACCGCCATATTGATATATGTGTTAGCCCCCATACCAAAAATGTCCTTGTTTGACCACGTTACTGGCACTACCCACTTGCCAAAATCAAACATACCCAGATTTGTGCTGGATTAGGCACTGTAATAGTCAGTCTGGCAGGTGCTGGAGGAGCAGCAGGTTTGAGCAGCTGCTGGGGCAGAGGTGATTCCTGCAGATCTGAGAGGCTCCATACACACCCTGCTGCCAGCAGGGTGGGAAAGGCAGCTGATGCCCTGCCCACCTCCTCTCCCTCCCTCAGGGAGCCAGGATGAGGATCCAAGGCTGGAGCCGGGCTCATCTGGAGCCAGGAGAGCTGGATGTGTGTGTGGGGCTCACCCTGCAGTCCTAGCAGGGTCCAAATGCAAATGGTCTGCTCTGACAGAGAATGGCCTGGGGGATTTACCCCTACAGGAGGTGTGATCCTCATCTAGAGGGGGTGCAAGGAAAAGTGAGGGCCTGAATACCTTTTACTAGCCTGAGACTTGATCCTGAATTTCAGGGGGTGTCTAACTGAATAAAGCCATCCAATGGATGCATGATTTCACTAGCAATTTTCTTGTCCTGTGTTAGTAACACCCAAGTGCTGATATTACCCGAAAATCCACAGCCATCTTAAAATGTGATGTTGAGTATAGACGTTCAGAATTCCTAGATGCTGTTCTGCTTTTATCACCTTTTTTACATATTTCTGCAGTTTGCCAAAGTCCATGACATGAAGGAGGAAAAGGTCACATTCCTTTCCTTTCACTTGCTTTCTATTTGTGTTCTAAATATATACACCTGATGCTTTATTTCTAGTTTACACCTCTTTTATTATTTTCAGGTGCATTAAACCCCACTTGAAATCATTTGCACTTGGTATCTATACCCTGGCAATAAGAGTACTTGGTAAGTCAATTTTTACTCCTGAGTCAGTTTTAATTCACTCCTCACTAATCATATATCTTAGAATTGAGCTTTGATTGTTGGAAAAAACAATGTCTATCTGCAAACAGATATATGATTTTTAAAAAAGGTTGGAAAAAGGAAATTGCTTTGTACTTCATAAATCACATAATTATCTTAGGTATAATTAAAATACACAAGGCCAATATTTATAGAGATGTGGTCCTGTAGGCTATGAAGCTAATATCAAAATTACATCTTGTCCTCTTACTCAGCAAAAAACATAATAGAGCAGCTGTGGCTGAGAATTTGTGATTGCTTTTCAGGCATTTATTCACTAGTTTCTAAGGGAATTAATGTGACTGACTACAGGTGTGCCTGGGGGTGGGGTTCACTGCAGCCTTGTGGTAGAACCACCTGAAATCAAGGGTAACATGAGATGCCAATGGACTGGAAATTCTAAAATCCTCCAGGTCTTCATGAAAAAAAAAAAAATCAGCAAGAAGCCAGTCACCTATTTACATGAGCAGAGTTAGATGAACTGGATGAAATGATACCAAACCAAGCTGTTGGCTGCTTTCTTGCACCTTTGCAGGCCAGGATTTTCTCTCCAGGCTTACATTCTCCTCCAGCACCCCAGGTGACACAGAGTGCAGGGTGTCCCCATCAGCATGTGTAAAAAGGCTTTTCCTTTCCATCAGCCCCAAGAACTGCAGTAGATTTGCCCCTGCCACAGTGGGATCTCAAGATACCTGGAGGATTCCTGCAGCCCCACTGCAGGCTCCAAACCCCACTGTTTCAGTCCATTTTCATCCCCACCCAACACACAGGACACCCCTACACCCAGGCTGAACAGGCTTGGGTCAAAAAGGAGAATTATCTCCTATTTTTTTTTCCCCCAGAGATGTCCCGCAGGGTAAGGAAACCAAACCGTGGCCAGCACTCTTTCCAGGGACTTCCAGAGGCTTTTTGATGTTTTGTCATGTTTTCCTGGCTTCCCACAGGGAGGAAAGGGTGGTGTGTGCCTGGGCAGCACAAGGCACGTCTTCCCCAGCCAGCGTGCAAGTGTCATTGCTGTCGGAATGTAGTATTGAATGTTCTGCGTGAACCTGCCTCTAGATTGAAACTGATCACCCTGGACAGTAAATTTCTCACCTCTGTTTGTTTGTTCAATATACCCAGCGGGGATTCCTGCCCCCGTGTATTTTGGAGTAGCCATAGACACCACTTGCCTGAAATGGGGCAGCAAAAGATGTGGGGGAAGAGGAGCGTGCAGACTCTATGACTCCAGCGCACTCAGGTAAACAGCTCTTCTCCATTCCTTCCTTACCTTTTGTTCTTAAAGTGCATCCACACCTGGCACTGGTAGAAGAATTTGTGTTAGAAAATTTGAGTGAAAGATCTGAAACTGAATGAAATCTCTAACAAAATTAACAATAATGCTCACATTTCACCATTCTCTTTTGATTCAATCTCTTTTTGGATGGGAGGGGTGGATCATCTTGTTTCAGTATCAGCTGTAAATAATTGTCTTTTAATAATTCACAAAAAAAAAGTTGTGTTGAAACCTCAATTTTATGCTAAAGGTTCCCTCAGCTTTCAATATCTCTGCTGTCATAGTGTGTGTGTGTGTAAATAAGTTATTAAACCTCATTTTTCTCCATGCTGGAGCTGGATCTAAAAATGGAAGGCAAAGGTGCCACAAAACATGCTTGGCTTATCTAGAGGCTTAAGTGCAGAGTTATCTTTATCAATTTATTGCTGGAGGACAGTAATTGTCTGAACTGCATTTGTGAAAGGCTTCTCCAGAAATGAAGAATGGAATAACAATGGTAAGAGGAAAATGGGAGAACATGTTGTCCCTTCTCCCACCACAAGGAAAATAAACATGAGAGAAGGGTATATCTTGTTTTGAAAACTTGAAGGAAAGAGCAGAATCTCAGCTGGGACTCTTTTTGCTAATAAAACATTATGATGTTATTGTTGCTGCTGTTGTTGCTGTCATTATGCCTGCAAAGCAAAAATGCCATCAAATGGTCTTGTCACCACTGGTGCTATTTATATATTAAAAAATAGAGTAACTGCCCTAAAAGTATTAGTGCTATTCTTACTGAGGCACACTGGGGTGGAGGTCAGTCAATGCCTGAGATGCTTTCTTGAGCCCAGAGCACTCTGTACCTGACCTGGGCGAGCTCTCCAGGGTCATCCCCTTGACTGAATTGTCCTTACCCAGCCTTACCTGATGAAAAGATGAATGTGTCCTTGATGCCTTCTGGTCGTGTGTTGGCTCTGATCAATCATTTCTCTCTCAGGTATGTGTACCTGGGGCTGACTTTGGTCTTGGGCACGGTGTCCATTTTCTTCAGTGTTGCTGTCCTTTGGGTTCTCCGAAAAAGGTCTTCTCCACAAGATGAGACCCTCTCAGCCAACGGGGAGAGAGGCACCTGTGGGACAAAGAGCAGAAAAGATAATTTTGTCAATAGTGACCAGTTAATTCAGTCAACTTACTGGCCAGAAAAGGAGACCAGGCTTTAGGAAAACTGAGATCTCCACCATGCTTTTACCCAGTGAGTGGTGTTCCAGGCAAAAATCCATCATCAGTGAAGCAGTATCTTAGTAGCCACCCTGAAAATGTTCACCCTCTTGCAATTTTCACTGTGAACCCCAAAAGCAAAGACCACCAATATTTTTTAGGACATGAACAGCTCTGAAAACACTGCTCACCCTTTTTTTCTGCCGCGTGAGGGGATTTCCTACAGCTGGGGAGGTGCTTTGTGCCCTCACCCAGACCCCGTTTCTGCGGCTGCCCCTCAGCTCCCTCCCTCCTCAGGAAGCTGCCAGAGCTGCCGCTGCCCCTCGGTGTCCCCCTGGGTGTGAGGGGCAGTGGGGAGGCTGCCCTGCAGCTCCTCTGCCGTGGCACCAGCCAAAGGGAGCACAAAACCTGACTTGGCCACCTGGAAGGTGCAGGGATCCCCGGCACGGAGCCCGTCCCTGCCAGCAGCGAGGCGCGGGGCAGGAGGAAGGTTTGCTGGGAGGAAAAATCAGCCACAGGCTCTGGGCACCTCATGGGTTCCATCCAGGACACCTGGCATGTCAGTGTTGTGGGTAGGAATCCGTTTTCCAGTAGCTTTTGTTGCAGCACAACCATCAGCAATAGAAGTTGTTGTTAACCGTCAGCAATAGAAGTTGTCCTTACAAAGAGGCCACAAGAGTACCATCCAAAGGAAACTGGGATGAAAATAGAGCTTTTTTTAGATCTCCAGCAGTTTCTTGCTACTTGCTAGTACTCGGTGTACTAAGTAATTCCATGCACTTTATGATGTAATAACAAAGTTATGCAAGATACATATGATTTATATTTTAAAAAGCTATGAAGACAGCTTGGGAAAAATAAAATTCAAATTAATTAAAAGACCAGGTGACTTGGGGCTTTTCCTTTTAATTTATTGTATTTTCTAGCTGAAGCGAAGGCATTTTTGTGCTTTGTCAATATTTGATATTAATCATATTTGGGGTGGGGAGTGCAAAGGAGAGCTGTTTAATATGAAAAAATCCCAAGAAAGCTTGCACTGGAAAAGATGATGGTGGGTCCACAGGATATCCTTTAAAGCAATCAGAATTTTTGAGCACATGGTGAAAGGTAGGCTTCATCCTTCACCACAATATTGGCAAAACAAACCCATATCCCATAATTTGTGTCCCAGCAGTGACTGTAGGTGCCCTGCTGCCTCTCTTGTGTGGTGCATGAGGAGGGGCACTGCATAAGAGTGGGATTTATCAATGACCAATGATTAGTGATCAATGTCTGTCCGGTGCCATCAGGGACCTACCTAATGCACTCAATAGCAGCACCAAGAAGGATGGTGCTTAAGCACCAAAAATCTGCAGAAGGTAAGGCTTTAAACCCATTACTGGGGAAAAATGCATTTGTCAGAGGAAGAGCCAATGTCACCCAGATTTGCCTCATGGGTGAGTGTTTGACAGTGGCCTGGAATTTGGAGAGCCAGTCTCCTGTCCCAGATCTTTGTCCTTCCAGGTGAGTGTCAGAGGCTATGGGCACCGAGGTCCTGCACATCTGTGGCTGCTTGCACTGGGCTCAATACCACTGGATATTGAACTAAACAAACATAATTCAAATAATCTGAAGATTTATGAATATGGGACTAAGGCAAGAGTTGTGGTTGGGGTGTATCACAAAGAATTGCATTCCTATCTCAGGTGTCATTCATATTACACCATCATAAAAATAACATTAAAAAATGTTAAACTGCATCAGCACCCCGGAGTAAGAGCAATGCTGGGAGCCTCCCACAGCCTCCTGAGGAGGGCACTCTCCATAGAAATGAGCTGTCACATCCCACGAGAGAAAGGAGGAACCCAGCTAAAGGGCACACTGGGATAAAAAAGGAGATATCTGCATTTCACTCAGTGCTTGATGTTGTACGAGTGTCAAAGCAACAGGGACAATTCCTGCTCTGTGGATCAGTCCTGGTGAGGACCCTGCCACCCACCAACTATGAAGCTGTCACAGGGCCAGGCAAATTTGCTGATTTCACCTGGGAGAGGGAAAATTTTCTTCTCAGGAGCTGGAAGAGTGCTGTGTTGTGGAGTCAGTAGGAGAATGATGTCAATAACACGCTGGTGTTTTGGTTTTTGTGGAATTGTGTTCACCCCAAGCCAAGGACTTCCAGGTTCCCATTCTCTGCCAGTGAGAAAGGAGCTGCACAAGAACTGGGAGGGAGCATGCCCAGGGCAGCTGGCCCACACTAGCCAAAGGGATATTCCCTACCCTGGAATGCCATTTCCAGTATATAAACTGGAGGGAATTAGCCAGGAGGAACCCGTGATTGTTGAGGAACAGACTGGCTATCAGTCAGCAGCCATATAGTGCATCAAAAAGTTGGCTTTTTCTGGTTTTGTTCCTCTTTCCTTTTTTTCTGCCTTTTCATTGCAATTATTATTACTCTATTTTATTTTATTCTAATTATTAAATTGTTCTTAACCCATGGGGTTTACCTTTCTTCTTTTTTTTTTTTTGCAATTCTCCTCCCCATCCCTCTGTGGGGATAAGCAAGCAGCTTCATGGTATTTAATTGTTGGCTGGGGTTAAATCACAACAGGCAAATAAAGAAATTAAGATAAATAAATATATCCTATTCTAATTCAGAAAGAAACAAGGACAGAAAAAATCAGCTTCATGGGTTATCTCCTATGGCTATATATTAAGCCTGTAGTTAGTGAATAATTCTTTAAAATACAGGCTTTCCTTCTTTACACATAAGAATACCAGAAAAGAATTTGTTTCAGTAACTCTTATTTGCACTATATTTTTAAAATGTCCATTTTTCTCCTCCCTTCCTTCAGCTATGATAATACTGTAAGTTAGCAAGCTGATAGAAACCATCCCCACTTTGAACTATTTTTGAGTCTGCTGCTTTATTTTAGTGTTTTAGGTAGTAACATGGATGCCTGGATGAATGTCTGACCACAGATACACATTCTGGACTTGTTATAATACTTGAAAAAATGATCTCAGCACTATTTGGATTTGTGAGCATCTTCCTACCAGAATTCTTCATCTTAAACTGTGTCTGCAACTTGGTGCTGTCTCACCAAGGTCAACAAACCTGGATCTTTTCTTTTTAGAGTTAGAGACACTGAACCACAGCCAAGAGACTGCCAGGAAGCAAACACCTTTCACTTTCAAAGGTGACACTGTTAAAAGAGTTAGCTGAGGGGATTTCCCAAACGTTGCTATCAGCCTCAGAGGCCAGAGTGGGACTCACCCCCTTGGTAAGAAGCTCTGTGTGCCATGCAAAGGTGGGATATTACAGCAAGGTCCCCAGCTGTCACATGCAGGGTGAGGCTGGGGTAACCAGCCCGTGCCACATAATGAAACCCATGAGCCAAAGGCACATTTCCTCTGCTACCTCCCAGCAAAACATGCAACTCTCAAATGAAATTGCATGTCTTAGTTATAGGCACATCATTTTTAACCATGTCAGGAGGGAATCTTCAAGAACTTCTAACAGATAAAAAGGCAGAAAGGTGAGATCAGAAGACTGAGGGAACAATGCATTTTATATGGATATATAAAATATAGCTAATATAGCTGTATTAGCTATAGCTAATATATTAAATATAGCTATGGAGCTCATGCCATCCCAGCATCAGAGAGAATTACCAAAAAACAGAGAGCCAGGGGTGTGGATATCTCACAAAGAGTAAACAGCCTGAATAGTTATAGATTGCCTCCTTGAAACGCTCAAAATAATGAGGAAGATTGATGCATGAAAGCACTATTGCAATATTTTGAAATAACAGCACAATCTGAGACAAACCACTGACAGCACCACTTTGATGATGACACAACATGCAGCTTAATTCTGCAAAACACTAAAAGTTACTAAAAATTCTAGAAGCTCTGAAGTGCATAGACTTGCAAGCAGCTAGGTTGCAGGGGTATTTTAAAAGCACTTGCACATAGATAAACATTATTAATAATTATTAATAATCCAGCCTAAAGGCTGTTGCCTAAAGGGATCATAGATCTGACAACCAGTCTGGCTGTCTTTTTTTGTGCCCTGGATCATCACTAAGCAGGTGCTGCATGAGGCAGTTCCTCATCCAGTGCTAATCAACCTCTAGAAAGCAAAAAGTCCATAAGTGCTGTAAAAATGATGAGGGGCAATTTAAATGTGGGGCCCTTTAATGGTGATGTGAAGTGCTCATTAAAAGGACCTTACCTAAGCAACATGTGGCTAATATCAGCAGGTTAGTTAACCAACAGCTCATCCCAGATTATTGCAGTTCATTGAATTTTGAAGAGAGTAAATAAGGAAAGGATTTAGTGGGCAGCACATGGAGCACATTCTCACAGCTGGATGGTGACCAGGCAGGAAGCTCTCTCTCATGGCTACTGAGCATGGTAAGTTTGAAAGGTTGTTGTGCACAACCAGAGCCCTCTTGCTGATCCTGTGATGTTGGCACTTCTAAAATAAGATGTGGGAAAACACAAACTTGTTTAAGTAAAAACCAACACGTGGTACGATTATACAGTCAGCAAAAATCTGTTTATTTAACTGTGCAGACAGACTGTTTTCCAGTGTCTGGAAATCAAGCAGGATAAAACTAAAATATAATTTTTTTTTTCACTAGAATGGTCTATGGGATGTTTCTGACATCTGATAGATTTTTCTGTCAGGAAAAAATCAAGACTTGCCCATTCTTGTAAAAGATCTGCTCTAGTGCAACAAGACAGATGAGCAGTTTATGGCAGTGGTTTTGTATATAATGCCAGGTATTTAATTATGTGAGCCATATTAATTTTTTCAGTCCTGTTAGCTCAGTTCATGTCCCAGACCATGTTGAAGGTGTTGGGGGGCTTGCCCTGGAATTTCACCTGAAGTCAGATGAGTTTTGTTTCTGCTGTTCTGTGATGCTGCTCACATTTGGATGGGTTAATAAAAAGGTTTAAGCACTCTCACCTGCCAGTGATTCACACTTAATTAATTCTGTGTCTGTAGTAACAACTCCAGTCCAAGCTGCAGATTAAGGCTGAATGCAAAGAGAAGCTGTACAACCAGAATTAATATCTACCCTTTGTATTTTAAATAGAAAAAAAAATTATATCATTTAAACAGCACATCATGGTCTACTTTCCCCCAGATGGATGCATGGGGCGAATCAATGAGAAAATGATCAAGTTCTTTTGAAAGACAAATGCTCCACTGAGCAGTGGAAGGATAAATTCCCAGACACTGCCTAAGATGGAGACCACAGATCAGCTGTTTTCCTCTCTTGTTAGCTCTACAGCACCAAACAGAAACTAGGCACTGGGACAGGAGCACCAAAGAACTTTTTTCTGTTGTGGAAAAGTCTATTTTCACCCTCTGAGGATTCCTGTAGTATCTTAACTACGGGAGTATTTGCTTACACTTGCTGTACGCCATCCCTTTTATTTAGTTTGTTAACAAAGAGTTAAATTTTAAAATACATCGATTTTCTGTATCTGGGGATTAGCATCCTGAGAATAAGAAGGGCTCTGATCCAAGCCGCCTGCTCCAGCTGGCCCCTGCCTGGGAGCAGCTCCTGCTCCTGCTGCCTGCCCCTGCCAGCCGTGCCTTGGCAGCTTCTCCTGGCGGGATCTGCTGCCACCCTCTGCCTGGAGGAGTCTGCAGCCAGCTAAAGGTGACTAAAGGTGCTAAAGTGACTCGCTGTGGCTTTTGTAAGGACTGCTTTTAACCCTCAGCAGGAATCAGAAATTACTGATAGCTCAGTGTTCTTATTAGGGGGATTTTTACTATCATAATCCTTTTTATTTATTTTTTCCCTGCAAGTGTGAGTAATATAGAGGGGGGGTCTGGAATGGAAAAAGAGATATTTCTCCTTTTTTTAAGGTGTAAGACCATATTCTGATTTTACTTCAGTAGTTTCCCATTCTGGCAGTTTTAATCAACAGTTCTTGATTCAAGAGGTCAGCTTTGATTTCTGCTTTCACAGACAGTTTGGACAGCAGCAGTCTGTAGATAGAAAAATTCTTCTCAGTCATACTGAAAGCAAAGTATAAAAGATATTTTAATCGTGGAAAGTTATAAATTAATGGTATATACAGGGCTAGGAAAAAATGGGGAGAAAGTGATATGTAGTCACTTGTCAGAATGATGAAAACAAAGAAATGTTCTTTCTCATATAAGGGAAACAAAGAATGTTTCCCTTATATGAAAAAGAAAGTAGCATCTTTTTCTGCAGGTTCTACTACTCCCAAGTACCAGAGTACTTTTGCTCCATCCCTTTCCAGATGTTTAGGATTAAAAGGCCAAAACCCACGTGGGTAGGTCTTCTAATACATCTGAAGACAGCCTGAAAATGCAACCTTGGGAATGCAAAGCTTCACCATAAAACTTTGTAAAACAGGGAATACATGCTTGTCTTGGGACTAGAAGTGGGTAGTTGGTGTTTTATGCCACAGCAGGACATGCAGGATCACTAACTCTGAAAAAAAGAGGCCCATGAATTTCCATCTCTTGCATGTATTTAATGCTCAGTAATGCTCTGACTGTCATGACAACTCTTTTAGAAAAATTGCAGTGATGCCAGTGTTGGTTGTGTTGGGTTTTTATTCATTCAGACTTAAATATGCAATCATAACCTAACACCATGGATTTTCTCTGCACTGATGAATGAAGTGATCATGTTATTGATCACCTAGTCATGGAAAACTAAAAATTGTTCTGCACAAAAAGTCACAGCCAAAATGAATCAATAAAATAGCAGCAGAGGTTTATGGAAGAGTATAGAGCAAGTTAACCTTGGAGCCACTATAGGACACAATGGACTGGTGATTTGGAACAGTCAGCATGGATTTATCAAGGGTACATCAAGGTCTGACTGAGCTGGTTGATTTCTGTGAGGAAATCACACTGGGGATGTGGTGAGAGTGCTGGCAGGGAAGGGGCAGGAGCTACCAGGAATGGAATATTTTGGTGTAACATCCAGGCAGACACCTGCCTCAAGAGTAACTTACCTTTTAAGTACAATTACTCTCAGGAATCAGGCCAAAGGCAGGGACACAACCAAACAAACCTGTCTGGGTTGCCTTGAACTAGGGCTGTAAGTGGTAAAGGGCTGCTCCAAAGTACACAGAGCCCTAATAAACGTTCATATTTCACCTGCCTCTGCTGCTAATAGCAATAAACAATAAATATGAACAGTCTTCTAAGCATGAATGATTATCGAACCCCATCTTTCTTCCATATATCCAAGGCATTACACTTTCTCTTCCTGCAAGTTCTTGGCTGGCTCTAGCAGATCTGAACTGAATGGATTGTAGCCATAGACAGTGAAAATAAACCTTCACAACAAAATGCATTAGAAGCAGGAATATTTCTAAAGTTGGGACACCATATTTTAAACACCAGGAAGGTGTGAACCATTATAATCTAGACAATTTCAGGGAAGAAAAAAATAAAAGATGCTTCGCAAGAGTTTACAAACGGAATACCCTTGCACGTCTTCATCCTAATTAACTTTCGACCTCTGTGGACAAACATGGATTTTGGGACCTTTAACAGAGGGCAGAACTGGGAGGAGACAAGATTAAAGCATTGGTTTGAGTTGGAAGTTAATGATTCTTCTGCCATGAGCAGAGCTTTGCTTAAGGAGAGAATTCTCAGACTTTTGAGCATTTGTCTGGTAGTATATCTGCTGTTGTTGTGGATGCAGAACCTAGGTAGGAACCTCTTCAGTATTCTTTCTCTTTAGGAACCTCTTCAATACTCTTTCTGTTTGTCTTTAAAATGTTGTTGCTAGTGTTTGCAGCTATCAAACAGGACCTGTGTGTTTTCCAGTTGCATTTGCTGTAATTGGTAGCAGCAGAGCCAGTCCTGGTGGAAGCATCAGAGCTTTAGGGGTGGCATCCTGCACTGTGTGTGTGTCTCTGAGCTGTCAGCATGGTGTGTCTTGAGCAATGAGCATTGGGGTCTGCACAGCTCTGTGATACCCATTTTTCATGTTAGCTGAACTTCAAAGGTGTATTTAAAAATCAGACAGTTGGACCAGCACTGCAGTTAGTGTAAATCATTGCAGTTCCATACATTACTGGAGGAGATGTGGCTCTTGATTTGTGATTTGCTCTTCTGCTGGGTGATGTCACAGTCCCTGAGAGTGCAACTGTGGTGACAATCAGCCCAAAGGCTTAGTGTCTTTGCTGCATTCTTAGAAGTCCTCAAACATTTTCTTTCTTAAGACTCTACAAAGCCTGCAGCAAACCATTGTCTTGACCTTTGTGAACTTACTGCCTGTTATTCATATGGAGGTTTTTTATAGTTGATGTTCTTATTCATTATAATTTGATGTAATTAGGGGGCATAAAACAAAGCTGATTTTTTTTTTCTATCCAATAAGGAACAGATCTATATCCAATAAGGAGCATATCTACTAGAGTTAGGCTGTGGCCCCTATCAGCTCATGTCCCCTGAAGCACTGAAGAAACCTGTCCTTTGCAAGGCTGGCTGCATTCCCTCTGCAACTGAGCTGCAATTGCTGCATGAATTCCTGTGGTATCCTGGGAGCTGTCAGCTCCCAGCAGCACAAACAGTGCGCTCTGGTTGTCAGCTGGGAGCCTTGCTTTTCTCCCACCCAAAGTGGTTCTCAGAAGAGGCTGTACTGAGCATCAAATCAAGTGAATTTGTCAAATGTTCCAAAAAGTGAACTGAGTGCTAAATTTCATCTGTCTGTACTGCTTAGAACTTTTTAGTGTTTTTTTTTTTCCTTGGTTTTTGGGAAGAGGTTTGTTTTCTTCTCCTAGGAAGAAAGATGGGTTAATTTATGTTTAGGCTGATTGACTACCTAAATAATACCAATTATTTACTTGCCTAATCCTGTCTTTCTGCAAATGCAACTCTCTCATATCACCATTACAAAAGAGTAGCCTGTGCAGGCCAAGAATGGTAGTTTTAGAGACCTCATATTAGTGAAAGGGCATGTTTGGTGCAGAAAGCTTCCTACTTTTGCTTTCATACTTCATATTTTTAACCAGACCCTTGATTTATTAAACATTGAAAAAATGCTAATGAAAAAAATCTAAAATAACAACTTTATCGATGCTTAAAATTGTCAGGCTCAGTAGCTACTGTATGCTGTCATCAATTGTCAATTGACCTTTTATCTTTTTTTTTTCCTAATGTTCTTGTGGCCTGGAATTTCCCCAACCTTCATCTCTTCCATCCTCAGCTGATATCTGTGTAGGTCAGGGCCATCTGAGGGTGGGAGGACATACTGTCACCAGATTCTAAGGCATGTTGTACCTTTAAACTCTCTCTCAAAAAAAAAAAAAAAAATTCTGCAATATTATGCTCCCCCAGCATATTATTGTGGTCATCAATGTACCATAATTTCAAGGAGAAGTTTGTATCTTCAGGTTACACAAAGACAGGTGAATTTCAGAGCTGTTCAGAAGTGTTTGTGTACTAGCTTTTCCTGAGCATCAGGAATTTTATTTCATAACATTTTTGTTCAGAGCTGTGCAGTCTTGGAGAAATCCTTTCTCTACTTCTTGTTCCTATCTGTCTGAGTAGCCAAGGGGAAGGAGAAGCCAATTTTTTTTTTGTTCTGGTACATGTGCTGACCCAGCCTCATAGCATAGCCACAAAAGAGTTTGGGAAGTAGATATTAGCAGTGGGAAAGCAGATGGCCTTTTTCCAGCATTGGAAAAGTTCATCCAACTTTTTTCAGCTGCATTCAAGCATATAAAACCTCTCTTTGTGTGATTTGTTTTCCCTCTCTCTCTTTTTCACTGTTTTCTCAAATGAGGAGAGTATTGTGAAAGGTGAAACAAATCAGATCATGTGAGCTGTGATTTCTGGGTTCTGATTTGAGGGCATTAATTGCAATACTCTTATCTGCAGATCTGAACATGGCTTGTTTCAAGTGACCCATTTTTTCTGAGGGGCTCTGCGGTGGCTTCTGGATCGTCCTTGAGAAATCTGTTCTAATTGTAGAGGGAGTTGCACAAACAGGCAAGTGTTTTCATTCTTTAAATAAACTTAGCAAACAGATATATAGGCTTCCTTTACAGCTTTTCTCTGAAGTTTCCTTTTGTAGTTGTTGTCCATCTCTCAGATACAGAGTTTTAAAAAGCTGAGGAAAAAACCAAAAAGGTGAAGTATTGAACTATCCATTGCAATAAACCAACATACAACTTAATAACCAAACCAGGCTTTCAGCACTAAAACATTATGATGTGTCAAAGGATGTATCATTGTCCCTGGCTACAGGAAGCTCCTGGGGGAACTGGAGCAGTTCTGCTGAACTGCTGAGTTGCAGATAATTTCAAGCATTTGGGCATATAGACAGCGTTCTGCAAACAGAAAGAGATCAGGGATACCCTGCATATTATTGCAAGAAAAAAAACAAGTAATATCCTTACAGGAGGTCAGTTAGGTGAAATAATAAACTCCTTTGTCACTAAGAATCATTTCCAACAAGCCACTGTAAAGGAATAAATCGGATGGCACAGTGTTGCTACAGATTTTACCAAATCAAAGCCTGAGTTCTAAGCCACACGGCCTGCAAATTTAGAGCATCCTGGGACTCCCTGTGCTTCAGCACTACTGCTTTGTTAACCCTTGTAGTTTATTTTTGGGCAGAGACTTTGTCTCTTACTCCTCTGTCCAAACAGCCTTTTTAGCATTAAAGGACAGGACAAGGTGGAAAGGTGGGCGCTCATATCTTTTAAAAAAACAAAAGATGTCAAAATTAGATGTTTCAGAATTTAAACGAACATACACTTTGAAACATGCAAGTCATTGAGCCACATTGTTTTAAGCAGGAAGGTTCAGTTTCAACATCTCAGCGCTTTCCTGTAATTAGTTTCACCAGATTCATCAGAGAGGTCCTTGAGTGACTCTACTTTGGCAAATGTGCTTTGGTGTTTATTGCTGTTTTCTCTCGAGCTCAGATCACTCAGTAAAGAAATCAGCCATGACTGTGGAAACCAAACCCAGTAACACCAGTGACTCAAACCAGGAGGCAGAGCCTGACCAGCTTTTGGATGATGAAGGAAACAAAAGCCCACCAGTCAAAAAGACTTCCTCTTGCACTGGATTGAAGGTTTGGAGCCTTAGCAATACCACCATGAATTGCCATTGTTTTTTGTTAAGAAATGTTGTTCAAGATGTGACATTTGTGACATGCCAAATTCCTTCATTCCTATCCCTATCTTTTGAGGAGCTGGATATGCACTAGAGGTCCAGGGGACAGTCAGATATTATATGTTCCCCAAAGAAAATAAAAATTCACGATCTACCATATTTATTGGCAAGTTACTTGTAGGTGGATCCCCTTCTTGGTCATTAGAGAGAGGCAGCAGCTTCAAGTGGAAACTTGAACCAGCCTCAACTGGGTGCCTACAATGCATTTGTCTGGAGGTTATTGTCTCATAGGGTCAGAACAAGGTGAGGTGAACCACATTTCATCAAATGTTTAGGGGCTGACCTGAGGATTGCATTTTAAACCCCAAATGACCCCAGTGATTTTTGTTGGTGTTTTCATGCTTATCAGCAGTTTGAGATTTCAGCCAAATCCTCTGAGAATTCTGCTGGCATCTGGCACAAAGGGTGATTCTCAGAAATTTTGCCAGTCAAGCTCAGGAAATATAGAACATATCAGGACAAACCCCACACTTGGAAGATTTTTCTCTTCCTTCCTGACAAAAAGAGAGAAAATATACCAATTTTCAAGCTTTTGCTTCCTGGATTGGCCTAATTTCTTATAGTAGATAGCATTGCAATGTCTAAACCTATATTTACTTTGTTTATTTACCAAAGTTTCTGTTGTATTAGAACTCTTGCCCAGTGAGCAAGAAAACTATTTGGGTTTTAGACTATGTGGAAATCACTGGATAATATTTAAACAAACTTAAATATTTTTCCAAATCTATCTTTATTTGCAAAAGCCACCAGGTGTGTTGGTGGAAGCAACAGTCAAACTACAAAAGACTATTAAGCTTTTCCTGGTGAGATATATGATATGCAAGCAACATTTCAGAATATATCATATGACACAGAGATGAACTTGGTCAGTACCACATTCCTCATACTGATGAATCATAAAAACTTGCTTAAAGCATCAAAATGGTGCCATATGATTGAGTTAGAAGCAGTTATGAATTGGCCCAAAATAAGGGACATGTGACCCAAGCAAGAAGTAATTTGGGTTCAGATAAACTTTGCCACTCCAATTTGAGTAACAAATGTGTCATGATGATGATGGCTCTGCACCATTTTAAATACGTCTGATCCCTCTGTGACCAGTTCTCCTGCCTCTCCCTCCCCTTTTCTGTCTGAATCTTTCCCCAGGTGTTTCTGGCTGCTCTGTCCTTCAGCTACTTCAGCAAAGCCCTGTGTGGGACCATAATGAAGAGCTCCATCACTCAGATTGAGAGGAGGTTTGACCTGACCTCCTCTGTCGCAGGGCTCGTCGACGGGAGCTTTGAGATGGGTAATGGATGTTCCCTGACACACAGAGAGCTGCTCAGAGACAGCCCCTGGCACTCATTCTGGTTCTTTACCTTGCAGGCAACCTGCTGGTGATTGCATTTGTAAGCTATTTTGGAGCTAAGCTGCACAGGCCCAAAGTAATTGCTGTGGGATCCTTCGCTATGGCTTTGGGATGCTTTTTGTCAGCCATGCCTCACTTCTTCATGGGATAGTAAGTACTGATTGTGGTTAATTTGGGTGACCTCACACTGGAGTTGCATTGTGCTTTCTGGTTTTTAGATGAAACTTGTATATTTAGCCTTAGTTTTCCAAAGGCCTGTGGAACCTCATTTCCAAGCGTGATGAACCCCACGTGAGACACACACCACTGTTGTGATGTGGAATGTTCATTTAAAAAATACAGCTCTTCTGAAGTGAAATTTCAACTCCTCAAAAAAATGAGAACATCACAGTGCTTTAGTTTCCACTCAGGCTTGTTCAGAAAGGAGCCAAAAATGCAATGGTGATGGAGCCTGTAGATGGAGGAGTGCTGGTAGAACTCATACCAGGATTTTCCTGTTCCAGATGCACATGCCTGGTGAAATGGATTTTCTGTGTCTGGTTAATTTTTATTCACCTTCTCCAGGCTCAGGGAATTACTGCATTGTGCTTATGTATGATAATGTTTCTAACCATAGCTTGAGCACAGAGATGACAAATAGAGTAAGACATAGTTCTGTTGATTCCTTAAATATATTAGAATAATTTTAGGTATACTACTGCAAAAAGAAAACTGAGGAATGTTTTTTTTCATATAAGCAGATCTCACACTAGAACCAGACTTTTTTTCAGTTTTTCACTCTTTAAGGCAGGATCATCCTCACCTACACTGGGCAACTCATGAGCCTGAGCCTGGGCATTTGTAGGGGAACTGCTCTGCACTGTGTCTCCTGATGACTGCTCTCTGTTCCAACCTGAAAAATAAGCCTGCCTGGTCTGACAGAGCCAGGGCAGTTCCTTGAAGCAGAATGTGTGCTTTGCCATGTTGTTCTGCTAAAGCTAATTGTACTTTGCCCCTCAGCAGCACTCGTTTCTGGGAGAGGGATCATGTTGGAGCAGCTGAACAGACCAAACACATATCAAAGATGGAAAGGGGACCTTTGCTCAAATTCAAGACATTCATTTTTTTCTCCTTGGCTGTGGGGTCAACACAGGGAGCTTACTTGGACCTGACCCTTAATTTAGACACCAAAAATTCAATCCTATCTGAAACACTTTCATGAGCCCTTTTGAATTTTCCAGCTTAAAACATTTTGCCTTCCTGACCGAGAATTCTAAGTTTTATTTGTTCTTAATTTCAGTATTTTGGTTTTCTGAAATGTTCTTTAATCATCTTATTTGCTCCTTTGAATTGATATTTAACCAAAGATGCCTTTCTCTTTAGGGAAACAGCAGCCAAGGTGGTTCCAGCCCTACCACACTGGTGTTTCCCTAGTGAGCACTGCTCCTAAACCTCCTGTTGTGTGTTTGCAGCTACAAGTATGAGACAACATCACACACAGCTGCTTCAGCCAGCCTAAATTCCAGCATAAATCCCTGCTCCCTGCATCAGGATGTGAATGACAGTGTCCTGGAAGTCTCACGAGCAGGTATGGAAATGTAAATGATACAGGAGCTTGTTTTGTCCTTGGTTGCAAGGATTCAGTTACCTGGACCTGGAGTTGGGGACAGGACAAGAAACTGTATGGAGATTAACAGAAGTAAATGGAGATTGCTATAATCCTCCTTAAAATATGGAATACAACTGTTTTATGGGGACAGCTTGTATGGGACATAGGTAGAGAATGAGCCAAGCTCTGCACCAGAAACCATCTGAAACTTCTCACATTAAAGACATATGGTATATTCCAAGTAATATATTTATGAAAATATCAGTAAGTTATTTTTTTAATGAGCATTTTTTTCTGATGGGTGATACTTACCTGTGCTTTTAGAAATCAAATGCAATGGAGGTGAAAGAACGTGTTATTAAAAGATCATGAAAATTTATAATGGGATTGACAGCCTTTCATTTATCTTCTATAAGGAAATGTTCTGAATACCTTGATTTCTAATCTATAATCATTTCATGTGCTACATTTCCTGTGGTTTTTTCCCCAGTTTCCCATTCAAATATTTTATTACAAAATAATAGAGTTATTTATTTATTTATTTATTTATTTATTTATTTATTTATTTATTTATAATATTATATCCTCTGCAGGCTGTGAGAAGGAGCCAACATCATATATGTGGATCTATATTTTACTGGGAAACATGTTACGTGGGATTGGTGAGACACCAATTACACCCCTGGGCATCTCTTACCTCGATGATTTTGCCAAAGAAGAGAATGTTCCTGTGTATGTAGGTAATCTCAACATGAATAAACTGAGAGATTCCCAGCATGAGAGGTGGAGCACCCTCTGCAGAAGACAGCATTCAGCCATCAGAGGGTACTAGCACCTGCCTCGTTGTATTTTCAGGCTGTTTGCACACCATAGCCATGATGGGCCCCATGTTTGGATTCCTGCTGGGATCTCTGTGTGCAAGGCTGTACGTGGATATTGGATTTGTGGATCCAGGTAAGCAAAACAGAGAAAAAGTGAAAGTGAGCTAATGCTTGTTCACAAGAATTGCCTATAAATAGTATTATATGTATGCATTATATTCATCATATTATATATGTTATGTTTGAATTATATTTATTTAATTGTTTTTATTGTAGAATTGATTGACACATTATTATTTTTATTGAATTATAAATATTATGTATTAGATATATAACATACATAATATATATTATATATTGTATATATAATATATATAATATATTATATATAATGTATACTATAACATACATAGTATATATACTATATATGTTATATATTATATATAATGTATATAATATTATATATTGTTATAACTTATTATAAGTAAATTATTTCAATGATAATAATAAATTATTATTGGAATAATTTATTCATTTTTATTTATTGAATTACTGAAAGCTTTTAGAGTAAAAGCAGAGTTAGACTGGGAGCGTGTTTTAGAACTGTGCTTTAATATTAAAGGGTTGTAATACACACTTAAGCCTAAGAATTAATACCAAGAACTCTCACAGAAACAAGATTTTTTTTCTAAACTGGAATTTTAACGAAAAAGATTCTGCTAGTACAGCAGGTGTACAGTTTGGGGGAATGACCCACCCTTTCCACTGAGTATTTTACATTATTTACATTACACATAGTTTTGCAGCACAAAATACACATTTTCTCAGCCCTTGTTTATTCAGAGGAAATGAAAACACATGTATGTGCTCACATCTGCACAATGCCAGAAGGGACACAGCAATCCCTGTAAGTGGTGGCTGTTCCTTGTTTTTCTAGCAGGACAGAGAAGTTTTCAGATCTTCAGAATCCTCTAGCTAGATAGGTGAACTATTTTGTCTTTGCCCTTTGTTAAGCCAATGTTTGATTTTATTTAGGAGTAAAGACAGTGAGCCAATTCTGGTCATGCAGTGAAAAGTCTTTTAATCTTGATTGCCCACCAAACATGCCAGAATTAAAAACCATAGAAATAGAACTAGCTACTCTCATCTCCCTTGCAGTACATTTAAAGCCGTAGGTAATTTCACTGACACTACAGAGAATGTCCAATTGCTTAATAGCAACCTACACAATTCAGGAGAGCAGAGCAAGGTCTCAGGAGCCAAAAAGCACACCATGCTTGAGGCCTGTGAGGTTTCCCATGTGCTGGGGAAGGACCTTGGTGTTGCTGTGTCTGCCACAAAACATCAGTCTGTGAAAGGTGTAGAATGGCAGATAAAATAACACTGGACAAACAGGAATGGCTTCAAACCAAAAGAGAGTAAGGTTGGATTAGATGTTAGGAAGAAATTCTTCCCTGCAAGGATGGTAGGGCACAGGAACCAGTTGTTCAGAGAAGCTGTGGATGCCCCATCCCCTGGAAGTGTCCAAGGCCAGGCTGGAGGGTCTCAGACCATCCTGGTCACCCCTGAGGTGTCCCTGCCCACAGGACACCTTCCAATCCAAACCAATCCATGATTCTATAACACCATCCAGGCTATGATTCCTGATGCCTTCACCGCATGTTTGGCCCCTCACTAGATGTTTGTTGCTGAAAGGCGCTATGAAATGTAGCAGAAAAAGGCTGGGAAGGTTCAGCTCTTCTCCACTGGGGTAACCTGTGCCTGTTTCCCTCCTTTCCAGGGAGCATCACCATCACCCCACAGGATTCCCGCTGGGTGGGGGCATGGTGGCTTGGCTTTTTGATAGGTGGAGCACTCAGTTTCCTATCTGCTATTCCATTTTGCTTCCTGCCAAAGAGCCTGAAAAAGCCAGAGGGAGCCAAGAAGGACAAAGCTTCACATGGGCTCTTGGAAAACACGGGTGCCATGGGGAATAAACTTTCTCCTGAAAAAACCAAGCCAAGGAAGTGGTCAGCGATGCTGAAAGGCAAGTGTTTCTCATGTGGTATAAATGTGAAAAGCAATAGGCACAGCACACATAGGAAATGTAACAGTTCTGCAAAATACTTTGCCTACCTGCACTTCCATCTAAACCAGGCAGCTATCCCCAGGAAAGGGAAGGTCCACCAAAAATTATTAGTAATATTCAGGACTCTGAGGTTCTGCATGCATCACCTGAAATAAATCATCACCTGAGTGGCACCTACTTCTAAAATTTTGCAGTGGAAGAAATTTGAACAGTGGAAAAGTGTTCTTGCATCTGAACCTAAAGGAAATATTCAAAGGCTCCTTTTGCCACATCGAAATACAAATTATTTATTTGAGAGAGTTCATGGAGACTCTGAAGTACGTTGGTGCCTGATGAAAATACTTCAGTCTTGAATAGTTCTGGTTGTGCAGTCCTTAGGCCAAAAAAAGTGGTGGAAAGGTGATGAAAAGAAGTGGCTTTGCTTCATTTGTCAAATTTTTTGTTCAGATCCCAGTGGAAGACACTGAGACAACCCCACTGAGGCAGCTCTCACTTAGCCTTGAACCTGGGATAATATTCATGCAAGCTGAGCAAAGTCTGGGCTGTGTGGAGCCCTTTAGTCTTCATGTGCATATCATAATAGAGCAGCCAGACCTCAACCCATACTTCTGTCTCCTTTTAGGATTCTCTTCCTGTATCTCAGCCTCTGGTGTTTTTCAAGAACCTGATTTTGCTTTCAGATACCCTCATGCAAATGAAGATCAGTACAGCTTGCCCTTGGACAGCTGAGAGCAGGAGCTTGCCCTGAGTTTTGCAGGTTACTCACCAGTAATTATGCCATGCATCTTTCAACACCAACTCATATGTCCCTTTCTTTCAGATTTCTATAACTCCCTGAAAAAGGTATTGGGTAATCGAATGTACTTTACAATTTTGTGTTGCTCACTGTTACAGTTCAGTAGTTTTATTGGTTTCGTGACTTACAAAGCAAAGTACATGGAACAGCAGTATGGACAATCTACATCCAAATCCAACTTCCTAATAGGTGAGAAGAGCTGCTTGTGCTGCCAGCAGTGCATGGGGATAGCTTCTGGTGGGCTTTATCTGGGGCTGAATTCCATGCAGAGCAGGTGGAGGTAAATGGTGGTCTGACCTCAACCTGAATTATTAAAAATACAGGTTTTGTGCCTATGGGACCATAGGAAATTTTAAGGTTATATTACATTACATTGCATTTATATAAGATTTATAGGAAGGGCACCCCAAATATGCAATGACTGTGGTGTGGAAGTTTTAGTTGCTGAAGCATCTGGCAAGTTCCTTGCAATGGGAGTGGATTTGGAGGGGTAGGCACTTCACAAACAGCAACTCCCAGGGGCTGGATTTAACACAAACCTTCCTAAAGTCGTAACAGACCATAAAGCTGACAGGAACAAAAAAAAACCTAAGGACAGACTTTGGCTCTTAAGGTTAAAATGATTCTTTAATTCTAACTTTTCCCTTCTATAATCTCTTTCAGGAATTACAAGCTTACCTCCTGTAGGTCTTGGGATTTTCCTAGGAGGGCTTATAATGAAAAAGTATAAAATGGGCATCATTGCAGCCGCCAAGTTTTCATTTATCATGTCATTTTTGTCCTATGCCATGGCCTTGTTACACTTTTTTGTTGGCTGTGATAACCACATGGTGGCAGGAATGACAGTGTCCTACGAAGGGTGAGTATCAAACAAAAAAAAGATTGTGGTTTTCTCCATAGTTCTCAAAAAAATGTACTGTGGCATCAAGGCTAAAGGAAAAACCTGCTTTTGCAATGCTTGAGAGAAAGTGAGCACTGCCACATGTCACTGGGGTAGTTTTGTTGGTCAGCCTGACAAAGCCCAAGGCCGGTTAAAGACTAATCAGGAATTGCTTCATTAGCAAGGCAGGTTGTTTTGCTGGGGGAGGGTGGGAATATTGCTGTGCAAGGTTTTCACTAGGAATGTAAATGGTGGACCAGGGAATATGCTTAGGGAGCACTGGGATGAAAAAATGGCAAGCACATCAGTTTCATTTTCCTAGGAAGGAGAAGATGAGCGAAGACATATCTTTTTGTTCACACAAGGGATGTCTGAAAGCAAAAGATAATACTGCATTCCTCATATCCTTGATGAAAAGTTAGGCTAGGCTTTAACAGAGGAGTATTTTTTAACTACAGAGACCAGGAGATTTGGTTTCTGTCACTGGTGCATTTTTACCAACTGATATACTTGATAAGACTGTGATAACTCTTGCTAGCTCTAAATTGAGCTAGGGGTGAGCCCAAATGACCTCTCCCTCCTTTCTCTTTTCTGTCTACACCTGTAAAATCAGTAGCAATGTTTTAATTTGTTTTAAAGTTCTTTATAATCTAGCAATGGTTTTAATACCAGTGCTACTTGCACTGATATTAAAGGATGGAATCTGAAACAGACCAGTAGAGATGTAGAAACTCAGCTGTGAAAATATGTCCTGGGCACGTGAGGTGGGGTTCAGAACAGCAACACTGTCACACAGAAGGGACTTCACAGACTCCAGCACTGAATTAAAAATGTCTTACACTTGTCTGAACTTAATTTCCAAGCAACCCCATTCCGTACCACAACAATTCCCTGTTTTCGGAATGCAACTCTCACTGCAAGTGTGCCTCCAACGTGTGGGATCCTGTGTGTGGAGCCAATGGCATCACCTACGTCTCTGCGTGTCTGGCTGGCTGTGGCACTTCTGTGGGACATGGAAAGAACACTGTAAGACACCCTGCTTTGGCTCCCTACCAGCCCATTTTCCATGTGACATCAGGGATTTAGTAGGATAAAGCATTTCAGCAGAGCCAAGTTACTGGGGACAGGTCAGTAAGGGATTTTTGATTTCTGGCTACAAACAGCGCAGAAAAGAGACATTTCTCTGAGTTATTGCACATCAAACAACAGGCCCTAGCTCCTTGTTCTAGATATTAACTTTTGTCTTCTGTAGGTTGAGCACAAGAGGGGGAAACACACAAATCAAGTTGGTTTCATGTTGCCTGAAGGTTTTCCACAGGCTTTGCCTTTCATAAATGTCATTTTGGCTGCCCTGAGGCTTCACCTGACAATTGACATACACTAAGATAGAGTAGTATCTTCCCTGCTAGTTATCATTAATATTTAAATATGAAAAATGGGTAAAGGCAAGGCAGCTTGTTTCCTCCATGTGAGACTTTGTGATGTCAGAAACTGCTTGTATTTCTGGGTGACTGATTTTTGCTTGGCATGGAGATAATGCCCAGAGTTCCAGAGACAAAGCTCCAGCCCATGGATGTAGACCTTCATTGGGCTGTGCCATTTGCATGTTTCCTGATCACTCCAGAATATAAATGGTCTGGAGCCATCTCTTTACTCTGTTTCTCTCCATCAGAATCCCCATTTCATGAGCAGTGTCCTACCAAACCTGTTTTGTGTCTCCCAGGTCTTCCATAACTGCAGATGTCTTGAGATCAGCAGTTCATGGACAGGAAACAATTCTGCCACCTTGGGGCAATGTCCAAAAAGTGATGATTGCTCGAGGAATTTCATTTATTACACAGTAATACAAGTCATAGGTGGATTTTTCTATGCCCTGGGAGCCACTCCTTCATTCATGCTGACGTTCAGGTGAGTATAACTGGCTGTTGTCCAAAGGATCTCTGGGGAGGCTTTCAAAGTCATGTTTGGTTCCTTATCTTAGAGAAAAAAGAAGTTTCTTGCTGATCAGGAGCTGCAGAGGTAGGACAAGGAGTAATGGGTTCAGACTGAAGAGGGAAAGTTCAGGTTAGAGGAAATTCCTCCCTGCGAGGGTGCTGAGGCCCTGGCCCAGAGAAGCTGTGGCTGCCCCATCCCTGGAAATGTCCAAGGCCAGGATGGATGGGGCTTGGAGCAACCTGGGACAGAGAAAGGTGTCCCTGCCCATGGTTTTGGAACAAGGCAATTCTTTGACATCCCTTCCAAACCAAACAATTTTGTGATTCTCTGGTTCTGTAATCAGGTTTTCCAGAACATGTCCTTTTTTCTGCTTGGATTTTGAAAGTGCCATGCAGTTGCCAGGATTTCTGGATGTGCAAGGATATGGCAGATGCTGGAGATAGGATGAATTCAAGACCAGTGCCCATTTCTGATAGCTGCAGTGCAATTCCCCACGAAACAGATGAGCCAGGAGGCTTTGTGCTGTCCAAGATGTGTCCTTGCACAGAGGAATTCTGTTCAAGCACAGAAAGATGCTGCACTGACCCTTCTACCTGCAATTCTTTTGTCTTAGGGCAGTAGGATATTTCCCATGAAATATTCCATCAAGTAGGGAAATGTATGTCCAAGAGTGAAGGCAGTTGGAGAGCTCATTTCCAAAAGGTCAGGATAGACTCTGATTATGGCTTTAAGACTTCAATTCCTCAATGGAATTACCAGGAGCTATTTGATTAAAATCAGTAGATTAATTCACCTTTTTCATACCACTTGACACACCTCAGCACTCTTCTTCCAAAGAACTTCCAAAGTGCTCCTTCCATCAACAAGGGAATTAAATTCAGGTTATTTAATAGCATTTAATAGGCATGTCTAAGCACTAAATAGGCCAGCACTTCTTACTTATCCCTCCTTTTTGCAGATGTGTCCAGCCAGAGCTCAAAGCTCTCGCAGTGGGTCTCTTCACACTGGTTATGAGGATGCTGGGTAAGAGAAACCATTGCAAGGTCCAGGCCCCTGGCGCTGCTCTGGGAGCCTGTAGCCACCTTAAGGAAATATAAATCTGATTTCTAAGAGGGAGTCCTTTCCTGCGAAGCCCTGTCCCATTTCCTGCTGTCTCCTTGCAGCTGGGATCCCAGCACCAATTTATTTTGGAGCAGCCATTGACAGGACCTGCCTGAAGTGGGGCAGCACCAGCTGTGGGAAGAGAGGGGCTTGCAGGCTCTACGACTCCAATGCAAACAGGTAAAGAAAATTAGGGCAAAAAACACCTCCCTGTGGAAATGTGGTGGCGTTTGTGGGTCGCCAGGACTGATGACAATCTGATTGAAATTAAACGACTGATAAATTTGTGACAATATGAGGTATTCTGAATCCAAGCTTAAACTCTCACATGCCCATGAGAAAGCCAAATAACAGCTGAAGAATTTTGGAGGGAACTAAGAAGTGGAAATTTATTTACTGAAAATTAAATCCTAACATTGTTTATTTGCTTTATGTGGTGGAATGCTGCTTATGTGCTAAATACTAGAAAGAGAGGGAGGGCAAAACAGATGCATGTACAGCAATGGACACAAAAGGAGACACAGAAGAGATGACAATCTTGACTCCATGTTTCAGAAGGCTGATTTATTATTATATTATATTATATTAT
>JAWWMN010000056.1:71305957-71324567 GCA_035047745.1 Catamblyrhynchus diadema
ATTATTAATGTATTGATAATTAATTAATATTTATTAATAAGTATAAAATGCATTATATATTATAGAAGTATATATTATATAATAATTTTAATAATAATTAGAATATATATAATATAATATTTATAAATAAAATATATCTCTATAATATTATAAATGTAACATAATATCATAATATAATATGTATATTTACTTACATTGATTAGAAATATATAGTAATAATTATAGATGATTATTATATATGATGATTATTTTATCATTATATATTTTTATTTATGTTTATTATATTTATTATGGTACATATGCTATGTGTAATATATATTATATATATTATTTTATATATATAATAAATTATCATATATGTCTAGTTTAATATTCCATTTGGCCGTTATAATCTTGTGATTCCTACCTTGTGAAGAATAAAATTTTATATAATAACCTATTTACGTGTTATGTTTAGGAGATGGTTTGTTACTCATGTACCTGTTGCTTTAAGGAAAATGCTGAAGCAATCAATACAGAAAACCTGGCAGGACCTCTGAGCTATTTCAGATCATAATATTGTCATTATTATTATTATTATTATTATTATTATTGTTCTAATTACTACAACCTGTTATTAGTACAGGAGTAATATCTCAGGTTTCATTGATCTTGTCGGCTAAGTCTGTGATGATGTGACCCATACAATACTAATTTTAGAGGTAATAATATGGAACATCAGTGTTGCAGTGATAAGATTATATTAAAATAAATCTGCATTTCAGCGAGATTGAGTCATTTATGGTTTTTGCAGATAACAAGAGCACTCATTCATTTGGCAGCAATATTTCCTACTGAGAAACGTGAAACTCTTCTGATTATTTCCTGCCTGCTGATTTCAGAGAAGGAAATGCTACATTTTATACAAATGCCTTATAGTGAGAACAGCTGAGGAGAGGAATTATTTAGGTTTGACAGGCACTGATTCCGAATGTCTCTGGTTCAAGATGCAGATCTGTTATAAGAATTTCAGTAATACTTCCCAGGGCTTTCTTCCTGCAAAATGCAATTTGTTTTTCTGAGCAAATCTCAAGGATTCCATCAGAATATTTTGTAAAGACCTATATTTCTCCTGTAACAATGTCTTATTAGACTTCAATTACTCTTTATAAAGTTCAATTATAAATATATACAATATATATAATTCAAATTCAATTATATATATATACAATTACTCATTAAAGTTTATTAAACTGATCTGCAGAAATCTGATGACCTGTTGCTTTCTGATATTCTCAATCACTCAAGATTTGCTTGTTTTTTCACTAAAAGTGGCACTCACATTACAGCATGTTTAGAACACCTAACTAAAAAAAACCCCTGCACTTAGTCCCATTGCAAAACAATCCTCTGCTTGAAGTGTGATTTAGTTATGCTTATGTACTTCAGAATAAATACATTAATTAAATAGAAAATAACACTGGAAAAAATAATAGTATTCAGATCTTTATTAAGAGTTTCAGCTGGAAAAAATATTTCAAACTTGAGGAAGGCAAAATGACAATATACTCCACAGTGAAAACTGGTAGATTAAATCTAATGTTACCTGTGTTAGAAAAACATTTTGGATGCTTTAAATTTAAGTTGACAGCCTAAGGTATTTTCTGTTTATTCTGCAACAACAAGTACTTTATTCCCAATTTATTTTAGTGCCAGGATAGACAGGAGGTGTTGATAATGGGGACACAAAAGCCATAGGAGGATTGTGTTTTTGTAGTTTTTGTAGGGTACATGATCCTAATGCATACAGAAAACTGTGGGTTTAGGGATGCTGGGGTTTTTTCTTTTTGTTTTTTCTTTTTGATAAACAGCTAAAAAAATCACAAAACCAGGTAGTCAGAGGTCATTATGTCTGCTCAACTGTATATTTAAAAGCAAAGAAATGCCAGATAACTGAGCTGTCTCCTGTCTCGTGTAGTTATTCTGGCAGAAGGACCTTGAAAATGTCATTAAAGAGCTTTTTGATATCCTCAAGGAAAAGTTGGGTAAACACAAGGCTGATGCCCTTAAATCTCCCACAGTCTGATGAAAACTCACTGCCTTTTTTATTTGTTTATTTGGATTTCACTGGACTTACCATGATTTATATACAATGATCCCTAAACTGTATTTTTGTAGTCTGTATTTGCAAGCACGCCTGTCTTGGTAGAGTTGCAAATTTGCCTCCCAAATGGCTTTCTTGTTTAGCAGTTTCTCTTATGAACTTGGCAAACAACACGTTTTTCTTCTTTCCTGGAGGATTTTCCCAGTGATGGGGCTCAGACACAGGCCAAAGATGCCAGTTTTGATCCCAGAGTCAGTAATGTGATTTTGCAATGAAACCAGAGCCCCAGGGGCCCCTCTGCCTCTCAGGCTGGCCTTTGGAGCAGGAGGAATTAGAAGGGAGAGTGTCTTTACTTCTTTTCTGGTGTGAGAAGCACGGAGATAAAAAACTTCTGCAAAAATCCCACTTGGTTTATCATCTATTTAATTTTTTGCATGTTCTGTACTAGCTGGCTGTTGAAGTACAAGCTGTTCCCTCGAAGAAACCTCTACATTCTGTTCAGAGGAGTGCTAGATTTGCACTCAAAAAACACAGTATGTTGGAAACACAGCCTTGGATTTGTCAGAATACTGAGTGAGAGTATACTCATTTAAACTTCCTACCCGTGGCAGGGCTTGTGCTACTATCAATTCAGGACTGTTATGAAGAATGACCTTAATTATTTGTTTGAAAAACCTCGCTTTACTAAGTTTCACCTGGGGTAAATATCTGGGCATGAATCATCAGATCTGACCAGAATTTCATTTCCAGTCTGGCATCAATTATCAAAGCACCTTTGATAAAACATTACCTCCTGGAAAAATCAAGATGCTCCCATCAAAAAACGCCTTATAACATAAAAAAACCCCAGTGTACAGAAATAAATACCCAAACAAGAGAAGTAAAGGGAAATGATGTTAGTATGAGTCACCTGACTGACTCTGTGTCTGGCATAGATCAGGAGTGTTTCTAGAGCTGCCAAGGCATTTATTCAATGTTAAAATTCTCCTTACAGAAGGAGAATGACACACCATTATTTTCTCTGCATACAGTTCCTGAGGTTTCTGGAACTTGGATTTTTCTTTAATAATTCCAGACCTAGATGCGCTACTGGTGTCTTCTGCATTAGAGAAGTTTATAATCAGAGTTTATAATCAGAGCTGTGAATGGAAAAAACAATGTCTACATGTGCTGCTCAATGTCTTTAAGCAATAAAATGCAATCAAATCCATTTCCAAAGGCCGGGATGTGAGGAGCTTCCTTTCAGTGACTATCCAACCCTTTTCCCATCCCATCTGGGGCAGATGGTAGAAGAAAGGTCAGGAAATCTCTTAACAGAGAGAATCCCTCTCTTTAGCCCACTGATCTGCTTCTTTCTGAGATAAAGTGCTGTAGATTTTTCTTTATGTCCATTATCTCTATTCCATATCCTAAGGAAGCTTAAAATTAGGAAAGATATTTTGTTTCCTAGTTTTAGGTTTCTGCACAGCATTGCAGGAAGGAGAAAATAAAGCAAAATTGTCAGCATTGCCACAAAATGTCTGTGGTGATGATCGTCCCAAGTAGGTTTGATCCTACTGCAAAGGTACTTCATGAGAGCTGCCAACAAAATATCATAGTAATAATACTTTTTAGAGATTTCTTTCCCCTTTTAATAACTGTTGTGATCTTGCTTTTAATAAAGCTTTAATCTGGACAAGGCTGCCTGTGGAAAACTGTGAATTTTCAAGTATTCAGTACTGTGTTTCAAGGTTTACTGAAGGCTCCTTAAACAAGGAAGGAAATTTATATATACGCGGTACAAATGCAGTGGTCCTTTGGATAAAAATGCCCTCCCTTCCCTCCACACAAACACCAAAATAAAAACAAAAATCAAAGAAACTTAAACACCTATCACTTTATTGCATCAGTTCAGAGTAATCTTTCTCAAACCTATTACTGAGATGTGCTGCAAAAATCAATACAACACTTTCTTCATTTGCTTTCCACTTTGACTGTTGAACACACTTTGCTTCAAAACTTCAGTGGCAAACTTCATTTCCTCTCCACTTTGATTGTTTTTCAAGCCAAGCCCCAGAGTTGTGGTGCAGTTTGAGTTCTGAGGGTGCTCAGTGACAGCCCAGGGGTCTCACCTGGCCATGGCTCAGGGGACCAAGCCTGGAACAACGAGCTCAGCTCATGAAAAGCCATCAGAGAAGCCCAAGTGAAACTTGATTGTCCATGTAGAGCTGTAGGACTAAATACAGAGCAAGAGGACTTGAAAATAAAGTCAGTGAAAAATGTTAAAGCAGCTTATTGTGGGTTTCTTCTTCTTAATTTTTCAAGCATAATCAAATTTATGACACTTGCAAAATTTTGGCTTGTCCTACTGTTGGTCTAGAGAGGGACTGAGAGCAAGAGGATGGGAGAGTTCCCCAAAATTTTGAACACCTTTTCCCCTTATTGTTGTTTCAGATGAGGAAAGGAAGAAGACAGGTTAAAGCAAATAAAAAGCCAATGTTCAAAGATACTTTTTTGAACTCCCAAAATGTAAACTAGTTGTTGAAGTCTGTAATTAGACCCCTTTTGTGCTCAGAAAAACTGGAGCACAGGCAAAGTTACAAAAGACCTTGGTCTTTTTTTTTTACATGTAAGTTTCCTCGCTCTCCTCTGAGGTTCTTGAACCAGGAAGAATTTCTCTCTTGTTGGCAGTTTCTGGTTCTTTGCTGGTTGATCTTTCTGCATTTTTACTATCTGTCATCTCTTTGCCATCTGGTTTGAAGCGTTTGATAATTAAAACACAGAGCACTATGTACAAGAGACAGCATCCTGCCCGTAGTCCTGCAATGAGGCCAAGATACACATTCCTAGGGGAAAAAAAAGGGGCAAAATGCATTTATATTAATAAAACTTTCCAATTCTGTACGGAACCAAGTAGGATATAAAGAGCAGTTTGACAAAACCATCCATTCTCAGCCAGGTACTGCTTCACATTTGAAAATAAGAAATAACAGGCAGAAAGGAAATGACCTCGTGATATTTAGCCCCAGACAGGCTCTAATCAGGTCTTAGACTCACAGCAGAGATGTCTGCAGTGCGCTGCCATCCAGCAGACTCTGTTTTAGGGCTGACAAAAAGGAGCTGCACCAGCTGGGCCTTTTTGCCCGTTGCCTCTGCCCTTCCCCAGCTCCTCCTGGCCACAGCTCCCCAGCCACTCGTATCCTCCCTCCAAGGGGATTTTGTGAGATTTCTTATACAACAGGAAGGAAATAAATGAGGGACAGAATCTGCAGAGCTACGCGTGCTCCACAGTTTTTCAGCACCCCACAAAACCAAAGTGTCACAGAGATAGTGCACTTATTTCATTATTCAGTGCAGACTACAACCAAAGAAGTAATTCTCATGACTTCAGGCAGTACCCTGCAATTTTAGATGTCAGATTGAATAAAAACTATTTAGATGTCAGATTGAATGAAAATTATTTTATTATTAATAAAAAATAAAAATAGGTTTATTTACCTATTAAGGTCTAGTTAGGAAGAGTGGTGCTGTCAGACCCTAATCAGACAGGTGGCATGAGGAAAGTCCCCCTTGGTCCCTGCTCCCAGATCCCCAAAGCCCAAAGAGGATTACCTGAACTCTTTTGTGTCATACACTCTGCAGGACCCTGATCCCCCACAGCTTTTTGTCCCCCATTTCAAGCAGGTCTCGTCTATCAAGGCACCAAAATAAATAGGGGCTGGGAGTCCTCCTGCAAAGCAAATTCTCATTGCAGGATCTCAGACATGGAGATCCCATTATTTAATGTCATGTAAAGAAATGAGGAAGTCAATCTCCAGGTTTTTTAATTATGCCTGCATAGAATGGGACTAAACATCCAGTTCCAGCTTTGAGATTACAAGATTTACTTAAGTAAAAGTACTTAAAGAGAGTTGAAACAATGGACTTAAAACAATAGCTTAATAATATCCAGCAAGGGAAACGTTAGCAATTCCCTTTAATGGTATTTTTATTAGAAGTTTAACTTGCTTTGTTTAAAGAAATAATATAACCAACTTTTGCAATCCCTGGTGTGGAATTACATCCCATGACATGTGAATATTTATGTATATTGATGTATATATTCAGGTCTTGCCATTAAAAGGGGATTAGTGCTGTGCAAAGGGATGAAATTAAGCACTTGCTCCACAGAAACTGGGTAATAAGTGTACTATTTATGTAGTACTGGAAGAATTTCTTTTAGACAGACAATAATGTTTTAATACCATCAGTATGAGGGAGAGTGTGCAATTTTCTGAAGTTAACTGTCCTATGAAAGCAGAAGATTGATTCTCTGCAAAATATGGAGATTGGAAAGAGATCCAAATAAATGACTGCTTGGGCTTTCCTGCCAGGCAGAGATTTCAAAATCAGCAAACAAGGGAAGATGAGGTGAGGTTCATTTGAGGCAGGGCAGATTATGTATCTGAATAATTAAATGATTATTTATTGCGGACAAACTCAAGAAACAAAATAATAGGCGAAGTACATGGGAGCTTTAAGGGAATAGTGGTCAGCAAAAGGGAGGATGGGTGTGAGGGCTGTGCAGATTGATGAAACTCAGGTAGTTGTGTCCACAATTGAAAAAAAGAGAAACTCAAAAGTAAAATGAAATTTCCTTCCTTTGCCTCATTTATTTTCAGTGTAGAGAAAAAATCTGAAGAGATAGTCATAATATGCAAATACATAATAATAATATGTAAATACCAGGTAATATGTAGTAATCTCCTCCAAACATTTTGAAATGTATAGTCTGCTTACAAAGAAAAATTTTGGAACATTTCTTTTGTTTTTCTCTGGAGCAAGGGCAGTGCAATGGCTGCCTCTGGTCTACCTCTTTGGCTTCTTTGTCTACCCACTTGAAAACCCCAAAGAAATTCAATCTTACCTAGTACTCTACCACCCAAAGCTTCTATCCCAACAGCAAAGGATTTCAGGTCTGGTGAAACAGATCTGGAAAGGAAACAAAAAGAGTGTTGAGGAGCAGAGAAATGGATCTGCAGCCATGCTGAGAACATCTGCCCATGCCCCACTGCAGGAGTGCTGTGGCTTACCCAGCACAGCCCCCTGGAAGCCTGACTGAAAACATCCACCAAGTTAAAATTCTCATGTAGAGTCTCCTTCCACAGAACAACACCCACTGAAATAAATGCAAGAATCTACAGAAACTCATCTTGAACCAAAGGAAAACAGGTTGTGAATACTTCTGGGAGATGATGCACAGGGACATGAAAGTGAACCCACCAGAAGAAGGCAGTTCAGGCCCATAAGTTAAGCTCAAGCCTGGCTTTATGGGGGGCTGCACTGTGCAGTGATGACCAGAGGGAACAAGGGTGTGCAGTCCTTGCTGATTTAACCACCTCAGCCTCCAGCATTTTACAGAGAGACAGCAAATGTGAGTGACCTGGCTGTAAAAACACCTCGTTCCTACCAGTGGAAAGCAGTCTGTGTCCATCAGGTGAGCTGGAGAATTGACAAAACCCAGGGGGGGCACTGAGCTGGCCCAGGGGCAGCAGGGAGCCTGGCTGTGCCCAGCCTGCTCTGCTCTGCAGTTTGTACACCACTATGGTGTCTCTCCAGCATCACCACCAAAGGCTTCTCACCACACAAAAGAGGGCTCTGAAAACTGGCCAACAATTTTTATACACACCTGTCCATAACCCAGGTGCGCACTGCACTTAGCAATACTGCAGGAAATCAGCAGCTTAGCCAAGTTATTTAGTCATGTACAGTGACCATTGTGATTCACCCATGAGCAGGAGGATAAAGACAATTCCATGTGACAGGCACAAAATATTGTCTTTTCTTCTGAATGTAAAATGCTTTCCAACTGAAGGAATGAAAATTTTAAAAAAATATTCCTGCTATAATTCTGCTTCTGTTAGCTGACCAAAAAAATGGGAGTATCCGACTTCTCCCAACACAGAAGATATTGTGAGGCCACAAGGCTTAACAAAGGTACCTGTTTTTCTCTGAATAATGTGAACAGCACTGGCTATGGCTTAGCAATGCATCTCATTTCAAGTCCAATGCTCTGGTAAAAATATCCCTATCACTGGAATTGAAACCCAGCATTCAGGATCAGCATAATGCCCCCCCTTTCATCACCAAAGTATATACTCAGCATCAAATTAGAATTAAATTTCTGGACAGATATTTTTTGCTCTGCCTCTGAAAAGAGCAGGATTTCAGAGCACAGGTAAATAAATCCTCAGGGGCACAATTTGATCCACATGCCATTCCTCACAGCAGGAATGAAATAGTAGATAGCATTTTCTGTTTCTCTTTCCCCCAGCTTTATGGTCAAGGTAAGATAAAGTATTTCACCTAAACATAATCATGTATGTAGGAGTGCCTCCTAAGGCTAAAATAAATGCACATGCAGTCTGTAATGCTAAAAAATAGGGAAAGGCTTTGGCACAGCTTTCTCTTTGGCACTGTCCCAAAACTGCAGAGGAATTGCCAAGTCCATGCCCTTGTCCTTCCACACAGCTGCAGTTGTGAAAAGCCTGAAAGGAGAAGATGAGAAGAAGAATTTATTTATTCAGAATTCAGCATCAATAAGCAACCATTTCATCAGCTAGATTTTTCACTCCCCACCCCAGCCAGGCTGTTGCTGATGCTGAAAACTCTTCTGTAATCATCTCTGCAGGCTGATGGCCAGGTCACTGATATGCTCTGGCCTCTCTGAGCTGCTCCAGAGACACAAAGCAGCTGGAGCTCTAGTTTCAGCCATGCCTCTGCTAGAACACAAGGTGCCCTGTGTGTGTTTAAAGTGGGTCAAAGCTAAAAAAATCAGATGTGAACTGCTATCCAGCCATTCTGCTCAGGTATCCCATGAAGAAGATGTGTAACAACAACAAGAAGAAGAAAAAATAGAGGTGTGGACCAAATACAAAAAATGCATATAGGTCATTATGTGCTTAAACAGCATTTGGATTGATAATGGGCTTTGAAATTAGCAAGAGACATGGGTTTGGAGGCAAATTTTCCTGAAGTGAAGCCTGAAAATATGGATGGGATGTTTAAATACAAGCCTGGTAATGCTGCTAATCTTTTTCAGTATTGTCAGAATTGACAATTCTGGTTCTGCCAGAAGATATAAGCATTTGCACACTCTTCTGCAAACGTAGAGTTTTCAACAGTCTTGCTCAGGCAGGATTATTTGAAGTCCTGGAAACGGCTTTGCTGCTGATAAAAATATCTTCCCTATACCTAATCTAAAGCTGCCCTCTTTTAACTTAGAACCCTTGCTCCTTGGCCTATTTCAGAGTTATCTATCCCCTGGATATTTACCATATTTTTTCCTGTCCCAGATGAGGATTTGCACCCAGCAAAGCAGGCTGTCATGTATGTGATGCCATTGTTCCCACACACAGGGTCCCACTGGTCCAGCTTGCAGCTGCACTCAGCATTGCAGCTGGCCACGTAGATGTGCTTGCTGGAGGAAAGGTACTTCATTCTGGAGGACAGCAGGAGGAAATTAAGGAATTATTTAGTAGAATTTTATATTTAAAAAATTATATATATTAAGGAGTAGGCAGGAAAAACATGGAGAAAGTGAAGTAATCAAAATAAACAGATATCTGCACTGTGAAGTTGTCATATGGACACTAAGGGGACTTCATCTAAAGCCAAGTTCTCTTGGGATTTTTCATCAAGCAATAACATTTCTATGGATTGCCACTGAAAAGGCATGGAAATGAAAAGGCTGGGTGGGAATATGTGGCGTTAATTTTGCGTTTGAAAGCTCACCCCAAGAAAAAGAAAATCATACCTAGAACAGAGATTCTACATGGTCCAAGGAAAAAAACATTATTTCCTCAGCAGTAGGATATCACACCATATCCAGGTGATAGAGGTAGGGTGCAAAAGTAAAAAAAAAAGTACATAAAACCAAAACAGCACTTGACATCTTTTCCACTGGACCCAGATCACTGTATCAGGACACTCTGAGCACGTGTTAGCAGTGCTCAGTATCCAGAAAGTGTTAGGAGCCCACCAGCTACAAAGCATCCTGGCTGTGAGGTCAAGTGTCAGGTAAAAATGTTCAAAATTTGCCTTTTCTTCCTCCTTCTCCCTTCCCTCAGCCAAGAGCACACATCATGTGGGCTACATTTCCCCTAAGTCTCTTAGAAGGGAAGATACCTGAGGGATTTAGCCCTCACTAGGCTGTTGCTTGTCTTCAAAATACGAATTGTTAAATAGGTAAAACACTAAATGGGTCACTTAACCAGAAACAACCTGGCATGTGCCAAATTCTCCAGACTCAGTTCTCCTGGAGAAACTCTAAATGCTCTTTACATATATATATTCTCTCTCTATATATATATGCTGATGATGCTTTTTTTTAATTCACTCTGTGGCATCAGATGTTGCACTCAACCAGTTTATAAAATCTATAAAAATATATAGATTATATTTCTATAGCATATTTATTTATTTTCATATATAATGTAAACAATAAACAACTTCTATTTAATCATATTAGTCAATTATACATTTCCCACAACACCTTAAATTAAAGCTTCGAAATAGAAGAAAGAAATTTAATTTGACCTAAATAACAAAAAAATACGAAACACCTGAACTGTAGCCAATCACAAATGCTAAGAAATGGAAACAAAAAAAAACAAAAAAAAAACCAAAAAAAAACAACAATCAAAAAGTATATACTTATTAGTTTATAAAATCTATAAAAATATATATAATGTAAAGAATAAACAAAAAAAAGAAAAAATATAAAAGTATGTACTTAATAGTTTAGAAAATCTATAAAAATATATATAATGTAAACAATAAACAACTTCTACTTAATCATATGAGTCAATTATACAAGAGTCCTACATTTCCCACAACACCTTAAATTAAAGCTTTGAAATAGAAGAAATTTAATTTGCCTGTAATAAATGTCATCTTTTTTTAGCAATTTGCCAGAATATATAGGTATGTTGTCAGAAACAGAGAATTTAGGAAAAAAGAAATAGAGAATTTAGAAAAAAAAGAAACGTCCTGTTTAAACAAATTCAGAAAATAAAATTGGTATATTTTCCCCATCCCCAGCTTTAGGCATGGCTTCAGACTGCCAATTCTGTCTCAAAACCTTGGATTTTTTCCTGTGCCCCGCCCCACGAGAAGCAGCAGTGCCAAGTGTCCCTGGCAGCCCGAGGTGAGGGGTACCAACCCCGAGTAGGGCGCTGTCAGCCCGGCCACCTGCAGCACCTCGCAGCTGCACGTGAAGTACAGCAGGTTCACCAAGTACGCCACTAGGAAGGTGATGCAGGCAAACTTGGCCATTTCTGTTATGTGGAGCTTGAATTTCTTGATCAGGAAGCCTCCTAGAAACATGCCCAGGATTGTGACAGGTAGAAGTATCACACCTGCAAAGAGAATAGTAAAAAAAAAAATGTTAACTGCTGTCACTTGCATTGACTCTTTTAGAATACATTTCTAAAATAAATAGGTATATTTTATTCTCTTCCTAGAAGAAATAGGCATCAGATACCTATTTTTGGGCTGATTCTTTGAGGTTCTAATATTTATATTACCTTCTAGTAATTTCACATCCCCATTTTCTTTTGCAAATCATATTATGACTTTAGAAAGCTCAAAATTCATTTTTACTATATTGTTGTTTGTATGTAGATAAAACAAAACCTGTACATGTTCCTGGTAGAAAATGGAGTAAATGTCTTAGCTCATACACACTTCATATAAAATAAAAGATAAAACTTTATGAAAGCTACCAAAAAGTCTCCGAAATGGAACATAAAAGGAAGATGCATCTGGTTCTGCACTGGATTCCATTTTGACCTGAGACTGAATAATGAGATTATCTGCATTTAGATTTAATCTGTTCAGTATTTCACAAACACCAGCCCTCACTTGCTAAACAGAGAGGTTTGACAAGGTGTTACTGGCAGGGGTTTGCCTTTCTCTGGTTTTACTGTTGGTTGGTTTTCTTGGTCGTTTCTGTAAAATTTTCTCAGCATTCAGAAAAAAAAAGATAGGAAAAAGAAAGTTCTCCCTATTTGTAGCTGACTAAGACATTGTGTCTTCAGATTAAAGTAATTCAAATATCAGTTCTGCAATGACCTCACTTAGCCTGGTTTTCCTTTCAGATTATGAGACCATATCAATCACTGTAAGAGTAATATAATTTCAGCATTCTTTTTTTGTAGAACACTATTAAGTATTTATTTCTGAAGGAACTGGCAAATAGAAAAACAGCTTTGAAATTAATAAAGCGACTCAAACTTTTATATTTTGGCTTCTTATTGCTTATAAAATTTGGATTTTTAATCAAAAAGAAAGAAGATTTATACTAATATGTCACTCTGAAAAAAAAAATCACACATTTCATTAAACATTTTAAAATTTCTTTTCTATTAGTTTTTTCTAAGTTGCAGCTGTTGTCTGATGTGTGGTTTTTACTCATGAAAACAGACACAGCCTAAATCTCACTATGAAAAAACCTTCCACCCAGTTTTAATAATCCTCTAGCTCAGTGAATTAGGAGCACTAGGAAAATTAACACTAAAATTAACATCCATTTTCAAAATACAGTAAGAAAATGAGGAAACCACTACGTGCTTTCTTTTTAACCAAAAAAAGTTCACATAAGCTCCTTCTAAAACAGAAGGCAAGATAATAAATAAAAGCTTCCTTTTTGACACTGGAATTTGAAAAGAAGTCAGGTACCTACCAATTAGGAAGATGGCTTTTGCCACTGACACATTAAATTGCTGCTCCATAAACTTCGTCTCATAGGTTATTATCCCAACAAGGGAATTGTACTGCAGAATAGTGAGGAAGATGAACACAGCAAAAATTGGATTTCCAAACAGCTTCCTGAGTGCTGGCAAGAAATCTGCAATGGAGAGGAAATACTGTACACCCTGCTAAACACAGAGAGGAGTTGTTTTGGCATCCTTTGGAGAGTGAAATTAACTTGGATTTAATTGCTGGCTGCGTTGCAGGTTATAATTCTGTGCTTATCACAGCACCTGATTGCTCAGGTGAGAGTTCTCATTGCCAACACGTGCCTGATGTGAAAGGAGGAGCAGCACAGAGGATGCTGAGCTGGGAATCAGGATCCTGGATGATTTTGTGTGTGGCACAGGGCTCCTCAGGCTCACAGCACAGCTCCTCAATGCCTGCACAGAGCATCAACACCCTCCACCAAGAGTAAAATGTGGTTCCCAAAGCAGGAGCCTTCACCAACCACACAAGGACCCCACAAGAGGGTGACATTTAGAAAACAGAAGCTCCTGGCCCCAAAAAAAAGGCTGGAATCATTTCTGGGACCCTTGGTTAGAACATTAAATCCATTAAAATAAAGTGAACATAAACACCTGCTTTTAGACTGTAGTCTGGCTCTTGGCACAGCTGCCTAAAACACATCTGCTGTAGGTGTGCACATATATACAAACAAAACCTTGGGTCTAACAATAAAAATATAAAAATAAAAGCAATGGATGGTTGGATCTGGTGGTTCCTATATGAGATGAATTCAGCTTCCCTGAGCTCAAACACAGGAGTCATAATGAGCTCCATGTTTCCTTCCCAAACATTTGCCTCAGTTCTTTGCCAAACACTTGCCAATCCTAGCTTGCCCACTATGGATTGGTCAGTAATGAGGGATGGGATGTTTTCCCCACTCTCTCTTCAAAACCATGGGATTGTAGCTGTCATACATCACCTCACAACTACCAACTGAGCATCTCTGGTGCTCAGAGAAACAGCACAGGTTTTTCCCAGCTGTGTGACATCAGGAGAGGACTGAAACTCGCCTTTAACATGTAATTATAATGGCACAAATTAAAGACATTTTTATCGATAGTTTGCACTGCAGAAACCTGCATTTGCTGAAGGTTGTGTGAGTCCATGCTCAGCTCACAATGAATCCATGAGACAGAATTCATATGGAAATATTTGGGCAATAACATTTCACCTTTTACTGCCTCTGAGAACTTTAATTGTGGCTGAGCTGGGGGTTCTATTTTACAGGGGTCTCCTTGAACAGACAAGTGACTAATCTTCAAGTTTTCATTCTCTCCTTCTTTTGGTAATGAATAGGGCAAAAACCAGAAAGGCAATGAAGCAATGAAGTTGACAGCTCCACAGATGAGCAATCCAAGCCACCAGGCACCAACCCAACGACTGTCCTTAGGATTTATGCTGATGGCATCTATAAAATACAGAAAGACAGGAAAATAGGGTAAATATTATGCAGAGCAATTCTTAGAGATTATTGTATATTATTGTATATCCTCATATATATAACTAAAAAGACAGAGCGTAGGTCATCTATGTCCCATATAAGAATTGAAATGTAGCTTGTTTCAAGTTATAGAATCATAGCAAAGTTTATGTTGGAAGGGACCTTTAAAAGCATCTCACTCCAACCCCCCTGCTTTGGGCAGGGACACTTTCCAGCATCCCAGGTTGCTCAGAGCCCCATCCCATCTGGCCTTGGACACTTCCAGGGATGGGGCAGCCACAGCTGCTCTGGATAAGTTGTGAATGATCCATCCCTGGAAGGGAATCAGCCCATGCAGTCAGAAATAGATGTGTCCATTCAGGCCCATGGTGGCATTTCCTTGCCACAATCCTCCAATACTCTCTAGGGGAATGAGCACAAGGGACCTTTACCACAAAAAACACCCTTCTCTTTCTCAATATTCCAGAGTGCCCTCCTTCTCCATCCCCAAACTGTACAGTTTTTCCCCAAATTTCCTCAATTTTTCCCTGGGATTAGGGACTTCTAAGTGATTTGAACAACAAGAATTTTGAGATGAATCTTTGCTGCGGGCTTTTTAAGAGAATGTACTTTTTGCTAGGTGTTGAAAGTGTCCATGAGCCTTTCACTGTTTCCTCAACAGGGGGAGGGCCTTTTATTCAACCAGTCATTTGTTCTCAGCTGCACAGCAAGGGTGTAACAAGTGTGTGTGCAAGCATTAAAAAAAAAAACAACAGTGGGGGCTTCTCAAGGGCTACTCCAACCGTGCTACAACACCTGATTTTAAACCCTCAATTTTTGAGCAGGAAAAACTCTCTAGAGAGCCCCTGTTTTTGGGGCAGCGAGCTGGAAAGGTGTGGAGGTTCCTACACCCAAACATCTTCTGGCTTGATGTGCCACCCCATGGTGGTGACCATGGTCCCTCACCGATGTCCATGATGCCGACGTCAACCCAGAGGCTGGCACAGAAGGAGCCCAGCAGGAAGCCCAGCGTTGGCCCAAACATGCCTGAGGATCTCACCAGGCCTGCAGGAGAAGGGAGACAGCAAAAGAACTGCATGGGCAAGGCCAGCCTTCCTCTCTGAGGGCAAGGAAATGAGAGGGGAAGGAGCAGGGCATTGCAGAATGTCCTGAGGAGCGAGCTGCCCTGAGCACAGCTTGGGGGAAGATCAGAAGCTGGGATGCCCCTAGGAGCAAAGGAAGGCTGCCAGAAACCCACTCTGCATTTTTGCTGACCTGATCTGTAAATAAAGCACGAATTGATTTTGGTTACCACTACTAGTAATCAACAAAAGTTAAAGTAAAATATCTTCTAAATAATTCAAGCATAGGTTCTCACGCTCCCTCGCCACTCTGTTGAAATTTAGTTGTGAGCAGGTAACAGGACCAAACTGCAACTCAGTCATTTGGTTTCCTGAATTCCAGTGCAGAACTGACGCCTTGAAGTTGCAGGATTCATTCCATTGGAAAAGAAGGAATTCTTTACCAAATGCCTGTAAGTTCTTGCCTACATCCAGCACTGTGCTCTGTAAATCCTTTTGTGTTCTACTGCAGAGATTTTCCTCCTGAGAGAGTTGGTTTTGCAAAATCTCTTCTGAATGTAGTGATTGCTCAGTTTATCACCCAGAACTTCTGTAATAAACTGTTACATCTTAACAAATATGCTAAATTTTCTGTTCCTTCCCATGGCAACTCTAGTATTATTGCTGTCACCACAACTCTAGCAAAATTATTTCAGTTCATTCTATTAAGAAAATGCTGTCTCTGCCTCAAAATAACTTATGTTCTTACTCAACAAAACATTAAAGGACAAAGGAAAAAGGAGAGATAAAGCTGAGACTTTTTGTTCAGGGTAAAACAATGAGATTAATGCTCAAAATTCATCAGCAAGGCTTGACTAACCTTTTTATTATAGGACATTTTTTTGTTGTTGCTTGTGCTTTAAAAGAACACTGATTATAAATTGATTCAGCCAGATGATAAAAAATAAGATATAGAAAAGAATTAAAGTTATCCAAGAAAAGAAAGGCCTGTTCTATAGAAAAGACTGTTTCAACTTCCACTTTTTTAACAAAGTGGTTCAGCCCACCAAAATGGAATAAGTGACTGAAAACTGCTCTTCTGAATGTAAAAATGAAATGTTTTTTTAAGCTGTGAACTAGATACTTTATTTCTCTGGTGTAAATGAATGTCCATTTTGGTTGAATCCATGCTTACTTTATCTTTTTGATCCCACTTGCCCAGTAGTCCCCAACCTGTCTCAACCTCTCCCACATTAAATTCTGAAAAGAACAAAATTCAGCTAAACTTTTTAAAATACCTTTAATCAGAAGCTCAGAGGCGATTACAAATATTTTGTATAACTGCTGAGTGGAATGGTTGTTTTTGACACAATACTTCCATTTTCTTCAACCTGCAGATTTCCTCATTCCCAAATGAAGACATTTGCTATGGCCTTACCCTGTAGCATCACATGCTGAGCTCTTCCTGAAACTGTGTCTTAATGTCTTTCTGACCAGCTCAGTTTCACCAAATTGACTTCAGGCCACACAAACATTCCATGCTAATAAATCAGTTTGCCAACAAATTAATTAGCTTGGGTGTAAGTCTCTCTGTCTTGGGCAATAGGTTATGTGCCGTCAAAACAAGATCAAAACCCCAATCAGAAAGGATTTGTTACAACACCCTGGCAAGGTGTTGTTTATCCTTCAGCAAAGAGTGGCTTTAAAAACCTTTCAACTGGAAGTGAAATGTGAAATTCAAAAAGTCAGGTAAGAGCTCCTGAAACGCATTCACATTGCTGTAATTAATTGTGACTTCATTAGAGATCCTCACATTCAGGATTATTCCCTTATCTGTGTAATAGTGATTAGGAAGAATTTGGTTCTCTGAAGATGTGGTACTGAAGTTGATATGCCAGATAAAATAGACGTGACTTTGCACTTTGGGGAAATGAGTATTTGATTATGCTTCTCTTCATCACAGAAGCTCCTCTGGCAAAAAGGCCATCCTGGAGTTATCCCTAGAAAATAAATGTGAGACCTCTTGTGCACTGCTTGGGGTTTTTTTGTCTCTGTACAGCTCAAAGTTACCCAGATAATTTCTCTTGTTGAGTATTTGCTTGACTGTAGAAATGTTAAAGAACAGAATATCTAGCCTAAAAATCACTAATTTGTACATTACCTATGTAAAATGCTGAGTTTTCTTCTTTAGAAAAATCATCAATATATGAAACTCCCAGAGGCATAATTGGTGCTTCCCCAATTCCACGTAGGAGGTTCCCCACCAACACAAAAAGCCACAGATAGGAATTTGTTGTTTTCTCACATCCTGCAAGCCATAAACATTTGTACTTCTGTGAACATAATTCTGACCATGCTTTACAGCAGCAGTAAAATAAGATAAAATATGGGGAGTAACAATCATTATAGGGTGGGTTTATATATGTCATGGTTTCTAGCAGGGGTTTTACTGTTTTCCAGTAAAAAAGGGTTCACAACAGGGACAAGCTGAAGAGAATCCAGCGTCAGAGCTTTATCTTACCAGCGTTTATGACCGTGCTGAGTGTTTCTGGAGCATCTGTGGCTGGAGGGCCCTCAGACCCTGGGGAGCAAGCTGACACACTCGTGGAGGAGTTGTCCACACTAACAGTTATCCTTTCATAATTGTAACTGGAAAACAACTGTGTGAAATACAACTGACACATGAAGGACTTTGCTCTGCAGGAAGTGTGTCTGAGACCTGTGTTCACATGTGTTCATTCCTGTCTCACAAAGTGAAGGGGAGCCCATTCCCCATGCTTTGCTTAAAAAAATGGGTATCTCCATACCATCTTCAAATAACCCCAATATTTTCCTGAGATAAAGAGCAACAAATCTGCTCCCAGAGATCATTCTTTAGACTGCAGGACAGTCAGAGTTCATCCACATCTGTGTTTTTCCATAATGGCACCTCTTTCTTACCTTTGGGACAGATGCAAGCATGCCAAAAGATTGGAAAGGTAGGACCTGCATCTGACAATTATGTGTTATAGCTTAAATGGGAAATTTAGACATTTAATTTTCCCTAAGTTTACATTAAAATCTTCAGCATTTTAAAAAGCTTATCATGAGTAGCCAGCATGAAGAAAGAAACCTTTTCCACCAAGATCTAATTACAGTTTGCTTAAACATAAAAAAGGGAACACAGTTTTAAATATATTCCTGTTTATGTTTATATTTATATTTATATTCATATTTATATTTATATTTATATTTATATTTATATTTATATTTATATTTATGTTTAAA
>JAWWMN010000056.1:71324667-71336480 GCA_035047745.1 Catamblyrhynchus diadema
ATATTTATATTTATATTTATATTTATATTTATATTTATATTTATATTTATATTTATATTTATATTTATATTTATATCCATCCAAGGTGAAAAATTCAACCCACTTTATCCTTATTTATGCATAAGTTCTGTAGAAATCTGAGTTTTCTCTCCTGCTTACCTGTAGCAAGAGGTAAGCTTTCAGAGAGGAAATCAGAAAGCCAATATTTAAAAATCCACCCATATTCCTGTTGGAATAGCTGGAAGAAACTACTACTGCCAGGCTTTTAACTCAGATGCATGCTTTCAAACCACTTTGTATGATCAAGTTCTATTAGTGCACATGAAAAGTCTCCATATTTACCGTCCCATTAGGAACTGAGGCATCACTGACAAAAAAGCTCCTACAGACATGATGAGACACCCAACAGCAATTATTTTTGGCCTATGAACTCTTGGTCCAAGGTAGCTCACCAACACCATCACCATCAAGTTACCTGCATCAACAGGAGAGAGAGCAAGCACAAAAAATAGGTTTTTTGGGAGTGAAAGTGTACTAAGAAGCACTGATCCACTTTTGAAGTACATATACCTATCTCAAAGCTGCCATCAATAATGCCAACAATCGATGATGAGATCTCAAATCTCCTTTCAATTTGACTGGACATGCTCTTCATGTAACTTCCAGACAATCCTTTGGCAAAAAAGGAAAAAGCTAGAGCTCCAAGAAATATCTGAAGAGAGAAAATAATTGAGTTTGCAAAGTAACAGTTTTTGCTTTACAGCTGGATGCCTGAGCAACCCAGTCAAGAAGCACAAAAATCACATGCTTTGCTTTCTAATTCTCTGTGAGGAGAATCTGCCTGTTGTTATCATTAAAACAGATTTTACTTTCTTTTTTAGGGTGGCCTCCGAAACCTCTGCTACTTCAAAGAAAAGGAAAATTGACATTGATAGTATGCACCTTCCAACTTTCTAGTACATATTGGTTCAGCTGTTTCCTTCCTTAGGAACAACTTGCAGCATAATGTTGCTTATTTCTGGTACTTATATCACATACTCTTACCGGGTACTTATATCTTATTACCTCTCCTTCTTCTGTTCTAAAACACATGAATAAAAAGATATATCTGCAACTATCACTGTGACTATAGCACACCTCTAAATGAATTGTTAGCAAAATATGACCTCATTTTTCAACTTCTGAACACATTTAACTTCTGTGAGCTTGGAATCACAACCACAGAATAAGAACGGGTTGGGTTGGAAGGGGTCTTAAAGAACATCTTTAGATCATCTTTAGATCATTTTTAGACCTTTAGATCATCTCAAAGACCACCCCCAGCCATGGGCAGAGACACCTTCTACCAGACCAGGTAGCTCAGAGCCCCATCCAGCCTGGCCTTGGACTCTTTCAGGGATGGAGCACCCACAGCTTCTATGGGCAGCCTGTGCCAGGGCCTCACCACCCTCACAATGAAGAATTTCTCCCTAATATCCTATCTAAACCCACTCTCTGTCAGTTTGAAGCCATTCCCCCTTGTCAATATTCTCTCTTCATCTTTCTTGTTGGCTCCTTCAGGTACTGGAAGGCCACAAGGAGGTGAGCCCTGAGCCTTCTCCTCTCCAGTCCCAATTCTCCAGCCTTTCCCTCGGTGTCCCTCCTCTGGGCTGGCTCCAGCAGCTCCACATCCTTCCTGTGCTGGGACCCCAGAGCTGGAGGCAGGACTGCAGGTGGAGTTTCTGCAGAGCAGGGCAGAATCCCCTCCCTCCCCTGCTGCCCAAATCCCTTCCATCTCCCTATGGATGCAGCCCAGAGCATTTTCCCCACCACATATAGCACCAAACAGTGCCATACATAACTGACTGAATTTTGATAGGAATTCAAGTGAAAATTCAGTGTTCCAGAGAAAATATGTGCTGGGGGCTCTTCCATACCTTTAGCTTTGAACAGTTATGGCACACAGTCTTGGCAGGAGCTGCACTGCCATCACTGTCCTGGAACAGGGATTTTTCTTTAAGTTGGCCAGCAGTGATTGGTCTGTCCATGGTTTTCCTTCTCCAGGTCTTCCTGTTTGAAAAATATTGCTATGTTTAACTATTATTGGCATAAGAACTGCATGTTCCAATGTTTTTCAGACATACTCAGTAGTGAGATATCTGCACATTGACATCCTTTCTCATCTTTGAACACTCATTAAAGAGTGCTCAAAATAACTACTGCAACTAATTAAGGACTGATGCACCTGATTTGTGACACCTGCTTTCTAAAAGGCTCCAGGACTTTCTTGGACAGATGGAAAAGTTATAGATAACTCACTGAAGATCTTTAGAAATCTCTGTGCAAAAAGGGAAGTCCCCAGGCAGCTGGAGGTAGGGACAGTTTGTCAGAAAACCACCTTCACCACACTTGAGCCAATCCTTTCCGAGACATGCATTTTTGATCACTGTTCCAGAATAAATGGACCTTTGGTGTGATCAGTAGGCTTCTGCTATTATATTTCTGAGGATTTTCTTAGTGAACACTACCATTCTGTCAGCATTTGAATGAATAACATTATTTATTGGATAAATCTTTGTAGAATCAGACCACAAATTATGACAGAGGAGAAAACAGGGTGAGCAGTATGGTAGATAAAGATGTATTAAGGGGAAAGAGAGCACTGATTAAAAGAAACAAATAATGACTATCTGTAAGCTCACAAGGCTTCACAAGTTCCTGCAGGACAGATGATAAATGTAGATATTTTAATAAGACTGATAAAGTTTTAAGTTTAAAAGTTGACTCTGATTCAAGGAGTCAGCTATGTTGGCTGGTCTAGATTAAGCCAATCAGGGGCAAGCAGCTAATACTGAGACATCTGGAATGATAATAAGTAAAAAAAATATATTTCCAAGTATGTCTGTTGGAAAACTGGTGCAATAGTACCAAAATCAACCAGTTAGCTCCTACATACCCATTTGCACATATATTAAAGGAGTGTAGAGGAATATATATCGAGAAATTGGCCTGTAATATTTCCCCCCAAGACACTGGAATCTCAAACATGCCACGCTGTTTCAGCCACATGGGAACTTTCCAGGTTTCCCTCCTGCAGGCCCCTGAGGCCAATGGACCCCTGAGTGGAGCCCACCCAAGTGTCGTGAGGGATTTTTGGCAGCGGGGTTGTGGGGATGTGGCAGGGTCCCAGGACACCCCACAAACATCATTGGGTTCCTCTGAGGAGTTCACCTCTCCCAGGCAAGATGCCCAGGGCTACCTGGGTTCCCTGGGAAATGCCCACATATGCCAGAAAGGACAACGAGTTTAGAAACCCAACAATCCCCTAGAAGTTCCTCCTAACCACTAAAAACAGGCACTAATGTCTCATAAAGAGATACAAAGCCTCATAAGGACTCTAACTTGATTTTTGTAAATTTTAGTTCCAAATCCTACACCAGTAGGAGGGGACTGTGAAAAGCAAACATGTATATTCAGATTAAACCCCATATGAAATTTCTAAAGGGACCTAACCTTCCTTAGACCACCTTCAGCAGCTTCTAAATAAATAAAAAAATGTTTTAAAAGTAAGCTATAGATAATTAAAGTATGGTGAAGTCAGACTTACCCCAGTCTTTATAGGATAGGAGCTGAAAGACAGAGTTCTCTAAAGCAAGTACATTCTTTATTGATTTGTATTTTGCTGATGATTAACTTTGTGAAACATCTGACTCTGGTAAATAAACAGTATCTAAATCAGTGATGTGGTTTTCTTTTCAATATATCAAATTTTAAATATAGAATTTTATTTGTGGTGCCAGACTGATAATCTACCTGAAACTCATAGAAAATGTTAAATTTTAGAAACACTTCTCTTACATCTGACTGAGCAATCACATTTTCCATAACCACTCTATGAGAATCTGAACTTTGGCAAACCAGTGAATCATTGACACCAGTGGTATTTAAAATTAAGCAAGAAAAATGATAAAATATTTAATTAATGAATAAGGGGTAACGGATAGTTTTTCTAAGGAGGGATAAAATACACTGCTCCCGATGGGAGTGACAGCACTTATCCTTTAAAAAAAAATAAAATTGAATTTGCAGAATTGTACCTTGAAGCCTTTCAAGTTTAGTGACAACGAGGTGTGCAGGAAGGCTGCACTGGGAGCTCCCAACTGAACACACAAACAGGGTAACCAGCAAATGGAAGGGAGCAGGGAGGAGGGACAGAGCAGTCACTTACTTTGTGTCAGAGCGGTGTCAGGCTGGTTCTCTCCCGTGGCCCGGGCTCCAGGCTCGGAGCCAGCGCAGCGTCACAGCCAAAGCTGCAAAGCTGTGACACAGCCTGCTCCCACAAGTGGAGCACCTCACCACATGGCTCTTAAACCTTGGATTTCCTTCTTATGGGGATTGCAAAACTTTCCCCCAGTCAGCGGTGCCGGAGCTGTGCAGGAGGCAGGTCTGGGGCTGCCACGGCTCTGGCAGCCTACCTGCAGCAGTGCCAGCCTCTCCCGGCTGCTGGAACAACTTGTTTTCTTCACTCTTTCTTTTTTTTTTTTTTCTGATCTCTAAACATTGGAGCTGTATCAACCGCCTCTCAAAGGGAGCTCCCTGCCATCCACCCAACGAGCATGGAGTGGCTCAGCTCCGGCACAAGAGCCCTGGGAGTATGGGCTCACTTCTCCAAGCACCTGGAGCTCCCAGCTCTCACTCCTTGGTGCCTTGGAGGAGGGTTACAGAGACACCAAGGGGTGGCTGAGCTCCTGGGAGGGCATGAACAGCTCATGGACATCTGCCAGTTTTGGGCATGAGCCCTCTGTGCCGCAACTCCAGTGCAGTGACATGCAATTCACCCCAGTCCAGTGGTTTGCATGCACAGCCTTGATTATCTTCTTCTGTACAAAAACACACTAAGGGATTTGCTAAAGACTTAATGAACTCAATTATTTATGAGTTATGGAATCATAACGTTTAGTCAGAACTAAAAAAAAACATTATTAAAGCTAAAAGAAGTTATAAACTTGCTAAGTACATATATATGCAAGCTCTCTCTCATTGCCCCCTGAAGTTTGCAGGTTAACTGCAGACAGTCATTTTATCTGCCATGTTTGAATTTGTTATTGGCTTTTGCTCGATAGAATTTTACACATTTTGTGATCCATATATATATTTATATGTATATATATATATATATATTAATTTAAAGTTTCAATTTTTCTGTTTTACCAGCATAACTATAGGCTCTCTATATTTGCCCTCAATGAGCAAATGAAAACACAGCTTATTTCCACCATTTCATAAGCATATTTGCGAGAGAACAAAGTGTTATTTTCTATGACCATTTTAATGTAGTGTTCCTACATTACTATTTAAATGCTGACTTCTTGTTTAATCAATTTAGTTTTAATGCAAGGGAACAATGTACATGTTGAAACTCACTTTCTCTTTTAAGAGTTCAGAATATGGGAAATCCATCAAACCTATTTTTCAGATGAATTGATTCTCATTTGCATACTTTTATTCAGGTGAAGAACACTTATCTTTGCCTACTTCTTAATGCCTTAATTATTTTAATTTTCTTTTAATCTTTAAAAAGCTTAGATTAATTTACCAGAATATCATTAGAATGAAGCAGATTTTGCATCATCTGATAATGTCAAATTTATACATACTGCAACCTGTATTTGGACTGCTTTTAACTATTACAATATTGCAAAGCTAGCAGGAAAAAAATGTATGAACATTGGGTTCCCTATTTATTCTTGTCAGCCTGCAACCAGGTGGAAAAAGTGGAATCTGTTGGAAAGGCCCCTGCAAGTCTGTTGTCTGTCAGGAGAGCAGGCTCTGAAACACAGCTCCCAAGATGAGACACTCACAAGAAATGTGTTTTAAAGCTGCATACACAGAAGTTTGTCTCTAGGGGACATGATTCCTGTGATCCTGGCACACAGATGGCAACATCCACTCACAAGGCAGCCCCACATGGATTCAGTGTAGACACATCCAGATGAGCCACTCAGCCAGGCTCACTCTATAGTCAGAGGAGGGAAAAGAAGCATTTCCAAAGAAATGGGTCCTGGGATCTATTCTAGATACTTACTTTAAGTAGGAGATGGGATGAACTCCAGATATGGCTGTGGAAGGCCAAGATCAGCTTTTGGCAACAGAAAGTCAGGAGAGATGAATCCCACTGTAAAAAACTTCATAAAAACAGTCTTCTGCAGCTTTTGCAAGCTGAGCTGCAGTGCCTGTGGCAGCGTTTGCCATCATGCCTTGTCCAGATCAGTCGTGATGCAGCAGCTGCTGGCAGGTGAGGAACTTCCTTCCTTGCTATGGAAGGGCAGTCCTGGCGGGGCAAGGCACATCTGCAGGTGCTGGCCAGGCCAGGGGAGCGTGCTGGAGGAGCACAGCACCAGCAGCACACACCAGAGCCAACAATTAAATAAAAAAAGAAAAAGAATGAGAGAAAGAAAAGGATATCTGAACATGCCACACTGTGGGCTGTTGTGTCAGCCACCAGCCTGACAAGTGGCAGTACTGGGAACCTGTTCTGCAAGGCCCATGGCAGCCCAGAAACTCAAAATCAGGAGAGCAGGTTAGCAATGAGGAAGTGTTCACTGCTGCTGCTGCTTCCAGCACCGCCAGGGCTGGCTGCGACAGGCTGTGTGCCCAGGGGGCTGCAGGAGCCCCCTGCAAACAGCCCCAGGAGCTGCCCCTGCCAGCCAGGCTGTGCAGCACCACCTTCCACCTGCCCAGAGCAGGAGGGGGTGTCCCTGCTGGGATGTGCCCGGCTGGCTGCAGGCAGCACCCGTGTGTGCTGAACCGCATCTAAAGGGCGCAGGATGCTCTGCAGCCAGGGACACCCAGGGAGAGACTGCTCAGCCATCTCCTTCCTCCAAGAGGTTATTTTGTGCAGCAGACACCTCAGACACTGCAGAATTTTTAGCCGTGGCCTCCTGCCACGCTGAGGTGAAGCAGATGGCAGCGTCCACTCTGGAGCTGCCCCTTGTTCATCGACAGAGAAAGCTCTGCACGAGGAGACCCTCTTGTCACTGCTTTAGCTGTGCTTGGCTGCACTGATGGAGCTTTCCTGCCAAACACAGCCCCAGCCTGCAGCAGCACAAGCCCAAGTGCCAGGCTGGCAGCCAGGACACCCTGTGTGCTGTGGGGCTGCAAGGGCAAGGCTCAGGGAGCTCGGTCTGCACGGCACGCCACGAGTTCTCAGTCACACAGGGAGGAGGAACAGGAATTGTGACAGATTGTACCCTACTCCTGCTGAAACGCTGAAGGACAACACGTGCAAAAAGAGGGGATGAAAAGAGTGAATCCTCTGCTTCAATACAAAAAGGGTTCATGGAGGTATGATTTGTATATGTGTTGTGCAGTCTTTTTCCTGACAACAATTTTTCACCTCTGGAAAAGTGCACAGAGGATTTGGGATTGCTAAGCCAAGCAATCATTTGATCTTATTTTACTAATTCCAGCCACTTTAGGTCCCAAAGAAAGCTCACAAAAGACAAAGATACAAGTGGCAAAAATAATTCCAAAGTGCTCTTCTATTATTCTCCTGTAAAACTTAATATGGCAACTCTTCACAGGCATCCTGAAAAATTGATACCATCTAACTCTGCAGTAAGGGAAATTTCTCCCCAAAGACTGAGTACCCTATTGAGTGCTCTTGCATAAAAACCTCCAGCAATAATAGTAGTAGATGAGAAGTGTTATGATCTCTTCAAACTGTAAGACAGCTATTACATGCATGGTTATACAGGAAACAATAGTAATAACCTTGGAGAAATAGACATTAAAAATTATTCCAACCCATACCATTTCTTAGCAAGTTGTGCCTTTGCATTTAGATATAATTTGTGCTTGAATTAATTAGGCTTCTGAAAAAGAAAAGGATATCTGAAAAAAATCAAGTTTTTGTCAGAACTGATGTAAGACTTCCAGTCTGAATTTCGAGCACATGCTGGAACAATGCCTTAACCTGAATAAAGGAATTATTGTTTAGATACACCCCAGTCTTACAAATAGAAAGCAGCCCAAAGAGGGGATGCTTTCAAAGCTGAAAAGAAGAAGTTGAACTGCCACTGACAACCTTTGGAAAAGGGATGCCCACTTCAATGCATGCCTTTGGAAATCACCTTTTTTTACAAGTGTCTTATGTGCAAGCTGAATTAAAAATGAACCTAATTAGCTCTGGAGAAATTTAGCTTCCAAAGATCACAGTTCTTTTTTGCCACAGAAAGTTTGTAGCAAAAGAAAATAAACAAGCAAGTTTTTAGCAGAGGGCAACCCAAAGGAAATCATCTTCAGTATATTATTACTGATAGCAACAAGATCTCTGCAAGCTCCAGCCCAGAGTGGGAGCTGCCCACTGCCTGTGCCAGCCCTGTGGGAATGGCAGTTGTGCCTGAGCCAGGGGGAAAGGAGCGGGGAGCTGATCACAGAGTGGGGCAGCGCCTCCTGAGCACAGCAGCGGTGGCGAGCTGCGAACAGCTGGCTCAGTGGCACACCTCTGCCAGGAGGGCACTTCCAATCTCATCTCCCTCTGGATGGCAACCTAAGGGCACAGGAGGAATTCCCTGCTGCTAGAGGAGTGCAAACCCCCTGGGTTTCAGTAAATTTGGCCAAAGCCACAGGAAGAATGCTTGCGAGCATTAGGATGGGCCCACACAGCTGTGGTTTATCAAGGTGGTGAATGTTTAAGTGCTGGCCAGCTCTTGTATTAAAAAGTACAATTATTAAATAATTCCCAAAAAGTTTTCATCATGTCCTTCGTGGGAAACATAGAAGGAACATCTCAATACCAATTTGTTTGTAGATTTGGATATTATAGACTTATCTTTGCTTTTTTTTTAATATGAAGAAATGCTGAAGTACTTTTACATGCAAGACTATTATTACTTATGCAACCTAGAGCTGTTTTTCTACTAAATGATGTTTCAAAAGTCATTAAAGAAAACTTAAAACTTTGTGCTTTCACTTAAAAAGAGATGGATGTGGGAAGCTTCAAGGAAAACATTTTCTTAATTATTCTCAGATGAGTTCTTTCCTTTGCAGTTCCAAAGAAGGCTGCTTTTCTTTCAGTCACTTTTTGAAAAAAAAAATCTTAGAGTTTTGTTTTTCAATAAAACTATGCATTAGGAATTTTTTAAGCATTAGTTTCAGTAATTGGTTTTGAGCAAGCTGGGTTTTTACATGAGAAATATCTGAAGCAAACATATTGTGAGCTATCATTAACATTGTTGAGCAGCATAAACTTAGGCAAACATCCCATGAGAATTTCTTTCTGAGGAATGCAAACAGATCACCCTCTATGATCTGGAAGAAAAGTCAGAGGTATCACTGATACAGCTAGAGCTCTTCCACTCCAGGAAGCAGCATGGCTCTTTTTCACTCATGTTTCTTTGTTACAGGAGTTCTGCAAAGCAAAAAAATTCCCCGAGACAAGTTTCTGACACTCAGCTACACAGGAGCAGTGACAACCCAATTTGCTAAAAATAGTTCTTTCCTTTTTGTTTTGTTAATGTCCCAAATTCTTGAAAAATAATCAATAAAAATAATCTCATAATAAGGTAAAAAGTTCACGCAGTATCAAAATGTTAAAGCAGTAAACAGTATATACAGACATCTTTCAAGGAAGCAAAATAAAATCCCACCAAGCAGCAGTTTTCAGAGCATGACACAAATTTCATGCATTCTTGAGACAAATCATAATGCACCTAGTACACATAGGGAAGGTACAGCCTTACTTCAGGGAGATTGACACTAGTAAATACCTGAAGAATGTAAAAATATCAAAGAGAAAAAAATAATGTTACATTGGATGAGAAACTTTGAATTAAAATAAAAAATATGAACACAACAGGGTGCCTGTGACACACTGGGAAAGGTTCCAAGGGAGAAAAATTAACAGGGTATAAAACAATCTCTAGAGAAGTAATAGGAGTCATGCCACCTATATTTTTAAATTTGACTTGGCAAACATCAATAAGTATGTGCCAAGAAATAATCTTTTACTGATGGTAAAGAATGGGATTTATTTACTGTACTCAATTTATAAAGCCAAAAGTGTTAAACCAACCCAGTCAGGACTAGAAATAAAGGCCTGGGACATTGAATTGTTCCCATCTGCTCATTACCATCCCTGCCTGCATTCTCCAGCAGGAGCACTATATAAAGGGACTTTATAAAGGAATTTTTGAATCCCCTTTGACAGCTCTCAGCATTTGCAGCTCTCAGTGCAATTGTTGTACCAAGGCAGATGCACCAGATGTTTTTTCTGCTGCTGTGGTGTCAGTGCCAGGGCTGTGCTCCTTTCCCAGTGACCACAGGCACCATCTTTTATCCCAGAGCTTTTCCAGACAGCCTCTTGTGGTGTTGGGTCCTCAGGACGAGGTGAGAGGTGAGAATTTGCCTCCATATCCTTAGAAGGCTGATTTATTATTTTATGATATTATATTAAAAGAAAATTATATACTAAAACTATAGAGAAAGGATACAGACAGAAGGCTAGACAAGAACGATAATAAAAACCTGTGACAGAGAGTCCAACACAGCTGGACCATGATTGGTCATTAAATTAAAACAATTCACATGCTGGATAAACAATTCTCCAAATCACATTCCAAAGCAGCAAAACAGGGAGAAGCTGAAGCTTCCCAGCTTCCCAGGAGAAAAAAATCCTGGTGAAGGGATTTTTCAGAAAACATCATGGTGACAGCCCTGCTCTTCAGGATGGTCCAGCTGCAGCTCCATCCCCACATTGTCCGTTGGGTTCTGGGGAAGTATTTCTAAGAAATAACAGGAATTGAGGCCACCCTCTTCGCAGGGACCCTGGGGACCTCCTTCCTCTCCTCTCTGAGCTCAGCCTGGGCCGTGCCCTGTGCCAGAGCTGCCCTGGGCAGAGGGCTGGGGAAGCACAGGAAAGGTGGTAGGGAATTCTGTGGGTCCTGCTGGCAGCTCATCCCCTGGGTTCAGCCCCTTCCTCTGCAGCTTGGCCCCAGTTTTCGTACACAGAATCCTGAATTCTGTGCCCGGCCTCTGCCACCCCTCAGTTTGAAGAGCATTTAATCTCAAATCTCAACTCTGTGATCTCTCTCCCCATTCCTTCGTTGATCCTGCTGGCTCCCTGTTTCTTTCCCTAATACAGGAGCACATTTAGCAGCTCAGGAGGAGCTAATGGGAAGGTTTCTCTGTCATTCTCAGAGCTATTAGTGCTCACATCTTCCCTCTCAGTAGGGCACATTTGTATGTTTAATTTAAGAAGGTTATCTGTCAAAAGTGATATCTCAAGGTAGCACTGAGCTGGATAAATATGTCAGAAACAATAGCTCGTGCTGAGAGGAACAAATGTTCAGAAAACTCATCCTTTGGAAGATCTCAGGACTGAGAAAATGAGGCCAGACTGGCACCTCTGTCCCAGAGCCACTCCCTGCTGCCCTCCATCCCCCTGGCACCCTGAGAGCAGCGAGGGGCACAGGGCAGCTCCTGCAGGGAGCAGTGCCTGGGCAGGGCCGGGATCCCACCTGGCACATGGACTCAGCTCTGGTGGGAAATGGTCAGGGAAAATGAGATTTACACACAAAAAGGGTCAGGCTTGGCTTTAGAACCCGGGGATTGGGTCCTGGCAGTGGTGTTTGCTCCCAAAGCTGTGTGGGCACCTCTGACAGGTACAGGTGGAGCTATCCCCCAGTCATCAAGTGCACCAAAGATCAGGGAATCACAGAATGTCCTGAGCTGGGAGGGACCCACAGGATCACCCATGGCAGCCCCAGCCCTGCCCAGACACCCCAACAGCCCCACCCTGGGCATCCCTGGCAGCTCCTGGAGCTCTGGCAGCC
>JAWWMN010000056.1:71341392-71352591 GCA_035047745.1 Catamblyrhynchus diadema
TTTGATAGACTGTTAGTTTGTCCAGTGTCATTGGAGAGGTGGCACTGTCACCCTCCAATCCACTGTCACTTTTGGAAATCTGTATGTGTTAGAGTCAGAATTAAACTTCCCTCTTTTTTACCTTAAAAAATCTAATGTCCACATCTTTCTGTTTCATGTCCTAGAGTGACAATCTGTGATTTAACAGGGAGCTGAATTCTCTGCTCTGCTCCTGGCTGCATCATGTTTGTATTTGTATTTCTTCCATTCCCCTTCCTCATGCTCAGCTCCATCATCCAATACAAAGGGAGACGGGGGAAAGGACAGATCTTTTCAAAAGAATCAGCTTCAAGGATCACTTGTATTTGAAGGAACTTTAAATTTCTGATTAAAAAGCTGATTTCCTGCTTTGGGGAAGAAATTGATCTTTTCTCACTGGCTCCACAAGGACAGGAAGCAATTCCAAGCACACACACATATGATGTCTGTAAGACACCTAAAAGTAATCAGATTGTAACTGAACTAATGAACTTCTGAGGCAAAATATCCTTCCCACTTCTTGGTGGCTGCAGAAGGTCCCAAGTGGTTTAAATGGGAGCAGATCTGTGCCATATAGAATAAATTAGTAGGAAATATTTGCAGGTGCTGGAGCACCTGTAGGAAATTAGTAAGAAATATTTGCAGGTCTGTGGTAGTTCCACAAACTCCCTCCATGCCTTATGCAGTAGGATAACCAGGACCTGTAATAAAATAAATAAAATAAAATAACCAGGACCTGTAATAAAAAGCCTCAAGAAGTTATTGCATGGGCACTGGCAGACAGACCTAAGGCCAAACATGAGGCAGTGCCAAATTAGATGCTAAACATGGGTGCATCAAACCACAGAGCCACCTTGTATAACTCATATCAGCAGGGTTTTCTTTAATTTTTGTTACCTGAGACATTTAGGCTTTTATTTCCCTAGATATTTCAGACATCCCAGGGCAGCAGGTAACTGGAGTAATCATTCCTGATGACCTTTCCTTGTCAATGCTCTATGCAAATCTTAAAACATCACCATAACACAGCATTTTTTAAAAATGTATTTTTTAAAATTTATTGCTATTACCACAACACCCAGACCATATCATAAACCAATATATTGACCACCTATACTATGCAGAATAACAAACAATCCCTGCCTGAAAGGACTAATAATATCATTAAATAAATTTATGGAAAACTGGGGTCCAAAGAAGCCACAAATGCTGTCAATGACACTCTGACAGAAACCATGTGAGAATTCCTAGATGAAATCTGGCATGACTTGGAGTCAAATGCAAAATTCTCTCTATTATCAGTGAAACAGGACTGAGCACATATGTTCCTGCTTCAGAGCCCTTTGCTCAGACAACTCAAACCTGGCATTTCATAAGTTTTCTTATTTCTAGTCCTTGTTCTTTTGCACCAAACATATTTTTCCCATGCCTTGTGTTTATAAAGTGATACTTTTATAATGTAAGTAGGATACAACTATGTGTAATTCTATTCATCTCTGTCCAAGTGTTCCTTACTTAAAGTAAAAAATTTTTCACGATGATATATCCAATATTTACACTGCAATGGTTTTTTCCCAACATGTCCTTCTGTGAAATGCTATTTCACTGCTTCTTGTCCTTTATCCTGCATTTCTATTGGTTCATTTAATAAGACTGGCTTTTCAGATTTCAGTTTCTTCCTTAAAATGAGGAGAACGAGTGTGCTTGGGATGTAGGATGCTCCGCGTAACACGGCTGGCAGGCCAAGATAGAGCCACCTGAAATAAACAATGAGTGTCATTAAATATACACATTTGTAAAAAAAGGGCAAAACTGTTCAGCAAACATTGCTTTGTGAAGGTTACACAGCCACTCTAAAGCTTGTGCCCTGATGCTTTTGGGTCTCACAGAAGGTGAGAATGTGAGAATAGAGAGTATGAAAAGGTAAAATGGCCTTTCACATCTCCCAGTTTCAGGCAAATGATTTAGCCAGTCAAGTCAGGCACCTGGTACTCCTATGGCTTTATCCATAGGGAAAAGAGAGAGTCCTGAAAGGGCTCAGACTGCCTGGTTAAAATTTCTAAGTATTCATAAGAATATTCTTCCAAACCAACCTCAATACAGTATTACAAGGAATTAACATGAGGTCACAAATTCAACAAGATTTTTTTTTAAAAATTGCACATCAGTCCTTGAAGGACTACAAAAACATGAAGTGCAGTATTCTGGGACAATTCCAACTTAAGTAACTATATCTTCTCCATAAAGTTCTTCTTTTTGAAATTCAAGTACTGTTTCAACCATTTCCTGTTCAAAGATATTGCAGTCACCCATTGAACCTTTTTCCCACATATGCTAACTGCTTTTCAGTATTTTTATTATAATTCAGAGTTTTCAAAGCTTGTTCTCATGAGAGGTTATTAGTGAATATTATGGCACCAGAACATCTCTGCTCAAAGGTTTTTCCATCGTCTGTTTCAAAGGCTGCATTTTGAAAATAAAGCCAATGCCAAACAAAATTGTGCCATATCTCTAACACAGGAGCAGTTTGTCTGCTAGGGAGACATAAAGCGCATAAATTTACATCTCTATGCGTGCAATAATAGAGTAAGAAGGAGAAATTAAAATAAAGTAGAAAACATACCTGTATGTGACAACATCATACATCCTACATGCTCCTTCTCCACCGCAAGTCATAGTACCCCACTTCAAGCAAGTGGTGTCTATCAAAGCTCCGAAATAAATGGGAGATGGAATTCCAGCTAAAAATATGAGCAAAGTTTTTGTGAAGGGTAATTTCCTTCTGGTTATCAGATCCACCATAGAACCTATGCTGTTTGTCACCCACTCCATCTGTTCTGTCCTCCTGCCGCTCATAGCCTCATTCTCTATTTATCTTGTGCTCCCTCTTCCTACCCTCAGCCAAAGATGTTCTTCCCTGCTGCCTGTTAAACAACATCCACACGCAGCAGCATGGACAGTGTTTCCTGTTCAGAACTCAAGGTTTTCTCTCATCAGTGAGAGGCAATGCTGCCTTCAATAAACATAAACAGTAAGAGTGAAGGAATGCCAAATGGCTTTCCAGTGAGCAGCAGATGTATCCCTCTGTCCTGCTTTCTGCAATATACAGTTAATACAGTTAATTTTCTTCTGAGCAGCTGGTACAGTGCTAATATCAGAATAATGTTGCTAACACACTGATGTTTTAGTTGCTGCTAAGGAGGGCTGACATCAAGGAGTTCTCTGTGTCTCATGCTCTGTTTGTGAGGACCTGCAAGGGAAACCAGGGGGGAGCATGGCCAGGACAGCTGACCCAAACTGGCCAAAGGGAAATTCCACAGCCTGCAGTGTCATGTTTAGTACACAGAGTGGAGAGAAGGGGCAGGGAGGGACTGACTGCTGCTTGGGGGTGGGATGGGTATTGGTCAACAGCTCACAAACAATTCTATTTTGCATCACTTTTCTTCCTTTTGTTTTATTCCTCTCTCTATTTTTCCTATTATTATTATTATTATTATTATTATTATTATTATTATTATTATTATTATTATTATTGTTATTATTATTTTACTTTCTTTCATTGCTAAACTATCCTTTACTTAACGTGCATGCTCTACTTTTTTTCCAGCTCTCCTCCCTATTCCATGTGGGAGGAGAATAAGTGGATGCCTGGTACTTAGATCCTGACTGGGGTTAAACCAAGACTATTACCCATTTTAAAAAAATGCAAACTGCAAGCAGTTCTACTTTGCCATGCTCTGAGGCTGTAAAAAAATCCTAAATGCTTCCTGGTCAAAGGCACTCCACAGAAGCAGTGACTCCTGTGCCATGCCCATAGCCCTGCTGGGATCCTTCTCCAGCTCTAGGTCAGCCCTAACTGCTCTTCTGAAGTGTGTGAGATATTTTCTTACCAAATACTCTTGAAGCCAGCCCATGGATACCCACTCCAAATGACTTCTCTTCAGGCTTTAGAGACCTGTATGACAATTGCCTTGTACATTTATTGGTAGAGGTGACATTAATAAGAGACGTTTAACCATTTTTTAAAATCAAGTTCTTCATCACATTAGGCCCAAACCATTCTGATAATGAGCTCATTATGCTCATTAGGTGATGTTTGCTGAAAAGTTCCTTATCTAGGACTGCCAAATCACAAAAGGAAAAGCTACTGTCAGGGTATGGTACCGGGGCCAACACAAAGTGCAGGGTAGCTGTGCCTTAATCAACATCATAAATTATGATTTGATTAAAATGATTGATAAACTCACAGGTATCACACACCACTCAGTATCCCAGTGCCCTGACTCAGGGCTCCTGCATTCATTCAGGATAAAGTTGAAGCTTTATCTGGAGAAGCTACATCAGATTACAAAGGTGACATGACACTGAACCTTAACAATACAGAAATGGCATCAGATTTCTCTGCTCTTCCTCCTTCCATATGCAAACTAAACACCTTTTAATTCCCTGGAGAATTAAAATCTCACAATAAAAAGTCTGGTAGATTTCATAAGACAAGGAAATTTTACTGTACCTTATTAAGACCATGTATCCAGGCATGGCTGCTAAGGAAAAAATGAAGCTGCAGACTAATGTCAAGATTAAAAAATAATGGAGCATCTTGTCACAGCTTTCATGTCCATCACAGTGGCCCAGAGTTGCAGAGATGTTTTGAGATGAAAACCCTGAGGCTGCAACACAGGTGCAGTTTTCAAATACCTATCAAAAGAGTATTTTAATCACACAGATTGTCCAAGCTCACGCTCTGAGTGGCAAACCCACACTGCTGGCACCCATCTCACTGTCTCCTGCTCTCAAACCCGTTACTCATGAGCAGCACTGCACTGAGCCTCTCTACCTGTCTGCCAGGCCCAGGTCCAGGCATCCCCTGTCTTTGGGGATAAAATCCTATCACACCTGGTTACCTGTTTAAATCTACAGGGTAAAAGAGATTATTAAGTCCATGCTATAGACTTTCATTTTGGCTAAAATGTTCTTGGGCACTCAGGTTTCCAGTTGGCAGCACCTTCAGAATAATTCCTCACTCCTTGTTAAGCATTTATTATTCCTTTTGTTCTTAATAGAGAAGAATTCTCCTTCATTATATTTCTTAATTTAAGGTTAAACTGATTTTCCTATGCAGTTTGAAATTTCTGGTGCTATTCAATGAATTTGTTAAAATCTTTTACCTTATATATTCAATGTACATGAATATATAAGGTATAAGGTAAAAATATATTAATAGATATTAAATGTACATGAATGATGTACATGATTCCCCACCCTATACTGGTATAAATATTTTCCACCTACTTTATTTCATAGTTATAGTACGATAAAATGTATGCTTTACCAAACTCCTTCCAGTTCCTCTCGAGGATTTACACCCAGCAAGACAAGGTGACACATAAGTGATTCCATTGCTCCCACAAACTGGGTCCCAGATTTTAAGTGGGCAATCACAATCCATGTTGCAGCCAGCCAGGAGAGTATTTTCTGCATATGAGACTTGCTCTATTCTGAAACGCATTCAGAAGATGAATAAATATTTCAGTAATGAGATACCCACAGTAACCCTCTGCAATGCTTAAGGTTCTCTTCTAGCTCAAGTGTTGAATCAGGACCCAATCCTACATGCTCCTGCCCTGAAGTCAGGCCTTTCTATCTCACTATAGGACACTAAATTGTATTGTATTACATTAATATTGTAAATTAGGTATGAACACCCCACAGCTTTTTTCTCATCTATGGCCTGTATGCTCTTGATTGTCCATAAGTGTTGCATCTGCACCTCCATGTCCATTTTACAAACACAAAGCACAACCTGGCCTAGTGGAAGTGTCCCTGCCATGGGGCAGGAAGGTTGGAGATAGAGGCTCTTTAAGATCCCTTCCAACCCAAACCATTCTGTGATTCCCAATGATCAACGGCAGGCTTCAAATCAAGAAACTGCAGATCAAACATCCTCTGATAACTTGATAGTAATCAAATTTGAGTAAACCAGTGTAAGATCAAGAAGGGGATTTTTTTCCTCTCTTATTCTGAAATTGCACTGACATATGCCTGATTTGAGCAACAATTTTTATTTTCACCGGCAGTTACATGACTTTACTAATTGTATTAGTAAAAGAATTAATATGGATGTGCAATTGCATGAGCCTTGACATGGATATCTTTTTTAATACACTTTTATTGTTTGAAACAGGGATAACAGACCTACTGTCTAATGCAAGCAGAAAGCCTTGAGAATTTAGAACAGGGAACAGCAAAGGAGCTCCTGGCTGATACTTGACAAGAAAAATCATCCTCGTGTCTTAAGACTGAAGTCCTCCTGAGTCCCAAAGAACATACCCTTGGTAGGAAACGGTTAGACCAGCAACTGGTGAGGTATCACAGACAGTCCAATAGGCAGCAAAGTAGAGAAGGTATTCCAGTAAAGATACCCAAAATGCTATGCTGGCAGCCTGATAGACATTTATCTTGAATTTCTTCATGAACAAGCCTCCAGAAAAATACCCAACGCATAGAACTGGCAAGTTGTAAACACCTAGTGAAACAAGTGAAACTTCCATGTTAAAATAAAGGAGACCATCAAAGCTACTCTACTACAGGGCAGCTAGAGAAGGAGCTATATAGCTGCTGTGAGAGAAGGTTGTGTTTGGCAAAGACTCAAACAGTGCCTGGGGCTGAATAATTTAACTACAATCAGAAATGGGTCTCTGCTAATTTCCTTTCACAGCCAAAACCTCTGCCAAAGTCAACAGCAGGTGAGAACTGCTTGGGGAGTGAGCTACAGGGTAGGGCTAAAATTACCAATTGGAAAATGGCAATCTAGAGTTGTAGAGTTGTACTCCAGGTCCAACTCAAAAACAAAAACAACAAAAACAAAACAAACAAACAAACAAACAAAAGAGGAAGGAAAAAAATTATATAGTTTCAATCCAGCTTCTGACTGGGAAACTCAATGAAAGTTGAGTTTCTGACTGAGAAACTCAACAAAGAATCTGTGCACATCTTAATTAAGAGCACATCTTAACTAAGTGCACATCTTAATGCACCCTAAGCATGACAGAAAGGAGGAACAGGCTTTCAGTTTTGAGATGAGATTATTAAATGTGCTCTCACATCATTCTTTGATGATTGATGCTTAAAAGAAGCAAATTCTGACTGAAAGACATGTTGGAAGTGGTTTTGAACAAACATCACATGGCTTAGTTTCATATCAGCTGAATTTTCTGAGCCAATGCAAAAGATGGGAATTAGATTATAAAATTGTGCACAAAAAATTAGATGTTTAGCAGAAAATGTATTGGCATTTAGATATGCTGTGTAATGTGATATCCCTCACCTGTAGAAGCATTTAACCTTAGTATGTAGACATAAATACACATGAACATATGTATATATGTGAAAATATAGATAATTTGAATAGAGACGTCACTAATGGATAGAACAAAGCAAAATGCAAACATACCAATCAAAAAGATGGCATCTGATGCAGATTTCCCAAACTGCTGTTCCAGATACTTGGGCATGAAGGATATCATGCCATCAAAGGCACTGAACTGTAGCACAGTTATGCATATAAATAACATATACACAGGGTTGTGGAACAGAGCCTTGAGGAAGGGGATGAAATCTGCAAGGAAATAATGCCTTGAGTTAGTGTGATGCTTTATGAAAACAATGTGGCTGTGGGGGAAAGGGGGGGACAGAAATGGTCCTGAAGTGGATCAGGATAAACCTTGTGCTTTGCCAGACACCACAGGCCAAAGATCCCTTGCTTAGCCCAGGATCTCCTCTACCCAGCGATACCCTCACACACACATGCACACCAGTGCAGCTGTTCCTTATTAAAAAATAATAAATCACAGCAGCATCAGCTAGTGCCCCATCTTCCCTCCCTTTTCCCTCATCTCATGCCCCCAGAGCAAAACCCCTGTCCTGCAGCTGGCATCCACAGGGGTGAAAAGGCACTCTAGAGCTGTGCCAAGCTGCCCCAGAGAGCTGAACTCTGATTTTGGGGTTTGCTGCCGGGGCAGAAGAGGCCTGAAGAGAGCTGTGAGCACAGTGATTCCCACCATCCTCTCAAATCTGCATCAGCCGGTTTTCAGCCAAGTAAGCATCTGAGAAACTGATTCACACAGGTCTTTCCTCTGAGTAATGCCCATTAAGTCAGGATTTGAACCATAAACACAGCCTCACAATTCCTCTTTGTCTAATGTTCTCTGTTAATCAATGCACTGAGCTATTGTCAAGAAACGCTGCAGATAAATTTAAGCATCTACAAAACAATGACTGGGCCTGACTGAAAGTGGGCACCACTTAGGATGGGTGTATATCTTCCAGAGCTAAGCAAGTACCTCATTAGAAGCAGATCTGTATGCAAATCTTTCAAAAATTAGTCAAATCTTAGAAGCACTATGAATAAGCTGCATTATTTACAGAGGCAGTGACATTTTTAATCAGAGCTTCTTAAGGAAATTTTATTGTTATTAAATTAGTTTTATTTTAGGTTATTTTTAACTATAAAAACATCAAGTTTTGACTTGAAATCCCTTTAAAAGTTGTCTGAATATGTCCTGGTTGAAGAGGGGTTGGACCAGGTGACCTTCACAAGTTGCAACCACAACTATCCTGTGGAATTAAAAGCTTCTACATTCAGGATATTCAGGGATAGTGAACATTGCCACCAACACAGGCACATGGGGAATGACCATGAAAACATCAGCTCTGAAGGGACCCTGTGAAATAGGAGTTTCCTTGAGCCAGGTCTCATAAGCTCTTGGAGATCTATGTCACACCCAGGATAGCTCAGCTACCTTAGAAGGCATAAACTCAGCAGGATGGCTTCTGTGGCAGTGTTGGAAACAAAAAGGTTTAAATAAAAGTCAAAATAACAAACTCTTTACAGAGAAAAACTGATCTAGGTGCAAGAGGCCCTTCTGCCCTGAGTAAATTGCCTAAGCAAGACTTTTTGGCTCTTATCCAATTAGCTATCTTTAAGTTTGAAGTCTTCCAAGTCCTATGAGATGCCTTTTTTACTTGATCGAGAAGAGAAACTTCTAGACTTATTTCCTTTTTCAGAAGACAAAAGATAGTTTTGTCATTTTGTTAACAAAAAGCACATTCCTATAACCCTGGAGCACTAAGGAGCCACACCTGAGCTGGGAGAACAGTATTTTATTCATGGATTCATTTAAGGCTAGGTGACAGCAGAAAGACATGCTCTGGTTATCAGAATGAAGCTGCAGTATCAGCCAGGACCTCAGGACTCCCTCTGGGTGTGGTGAATCTGCAGGAGCCAGCTGGAAACAGCACAGAGAGGGAACTTCCACTTGGAATTTACTTGCTGAAAATTTCTGAGGTCCTGTCAGAGCAGGACAGGCTGCTCTGAAGATCATAGCCTTTGACACAGTTTATTCACTCACATTTCCAACCAGGATATGTAGGGAGGATTTTTCCTTTAAATAAGGAAGGAAAAAAATATCCTCCTACAAGAACACAGATTTGAAAGACCACAGATGTGAAAGCTGCCGGCTGACTAAATGTGAGTGGAATACATCTTTGTTGAGCAGTAATTAAATGTTTATGAGGCACTTAAGCACCTGTCAATTCCCTTTTAGGGCTTTCAGCTGGACTCAAGAAATGCACAAGATTTTTGTTGGGTTTCTGCTTTTCTGCACAGTGAATATGGGGTACAAGCAATGAATATCTGCGCCTCATCCCCAGCTCACTGAGCTGTAATATTCCTACCCAGATTTCAGAGCTTCAGCCCTCTCTTGGGAAGAAGAGATCTACATACACCTGAATTGCAGGAGGGGAAAAGGAAGGATCCAGATCCCAGATCTAGGAAATCAGCTTTCTTCCTCTGCAAGGAACCATTCTAAATTCCTGCACAAATCCCTTGAACTGCAGAGACATCAAAACAGAGCAGGCACTGCACATCCTGGACCCACCTTTAATTACAAAGTACACAGAGTTCACACCTTCGGACTAAAGTTAGAAGGAAATAAAATGCAATACAACTTGCCTTTAGCAATTTCATACATGGTCTGTTTGGTTTCATTCTTATCATTTTCTTGCAATGGTGTTGCAGTTTTTTCACTTGTCTCCTCAGGTTCATTGGTTTCACCTTCCTTCACCAGGGACTTGGGCAAGAACCAGAATGGAATTGCCACCAGAAGATTGAGCAGGGCACAGATCAAAATGCCCAGCCACCATGCCCCAACCCAGCGGGCATCAGTGGCTGCTATAGTTATCTCATCTGGAATAAAACACAAAAACAGACCTCTTGATCACTTCAGAAACATTCTTTGCTGTCATTTTGGGCTTTCCCAGTCACCTCTGACATAAAAGCATTTCAATGATTCTCAAAATGAGGCTTATGAAAGAACATATTCTCCAGTTTTCTTTTCTAATGTTGCTAATTTTCTGGCAAACTTCAGTGGCTTGTATTAAATTAATTCTAGTCCTTTCCTCTGTTAAGCCAGATAACACAATTTTTCATCAAATAATTTACAAGCAGATTGATTTGAGCATATATGAGTTTAATATTATACCCAGATCTTCCATTCTAAAATAAACACCAACAAACTCAGGTGGGATTAACTCATATTAACAAGGAAACATCTTTTAGCTCTGAAAAATGCACCAACTACAGACTTAAAACTGAGGTTTTATATATTCACCCATTACCTGCACCTACTGATCCAATGTCAACAAACAGCTCTGCACAGAATGAAGCCAACAACAAACCAAGGAAGGGGCCAATTACAGTTGCTGTATGTAGACATGCTAGAGTGGGGAAAAGAGAAAACATTCTAAATTAGAACCCAGCCACAATTATCTTCTTGGAATTGTTATATATGGCTAGGACAGCTCTACTGGAAAAGCATTTGCGCCTAAAAATGGCCTCATTCCAACAAGTTTCTCTCTGGTTAAATTACAAGTTCTAAAATATTATTGTTTTGATAAGGCAATAATTAACGTTTTCTGCATTCCTTTATTGTGCTGAAGGACATCACAATAATCCTTTCTTTTGCTTTTGTTTATGTGTGTGGCCTTGGAGAAGGGGAATTGCCACAACAGGGCGGATTTACCCAGGTAGAAAGGTGAATTCTCTGCTTTGGCAAAATCCTCCAAATAGGAAATTCCCAAAGGCATGATGGGAGTTTCACCCATTCCTCTCACAATGTTTCC
>JAWWMN010000056.1:71360412-71375675 GCA_035047745.1 Catamblyrhynchus diadema
TTTTGGTTCATCTTGGGTGCAGCCCTGGCTGGGCTCTTGTGCTGCCCAAGGTGGATCCATGGAGGAGATGCTTTGAACAAATCCCTGCTTTATTCTGTAACTCTGTCCAGTCTCTGCCCTAGCTCAGCCTTCACAAGGCATCATCACTCTACCTAACTAATAAAAAGGAAAAAAGCACCCAAATATCTGAATTTAAAGTTGATGATGCAATGTTTTGCAAGTTGTCTTGCCTAAGTCCCAAGAGGATTTGCTACTTTCAAAGTACAATTCATCTTCCATTTAGCTCAGCTTAGTCATACAGATAAACTGCCACATCTTTATTTTGTTTACAGGGTTAAAAATCACAAAACATAACAATTCAGAAAGCAATTATGGTGGCAGGATTTTTTAACTAATTTATTTTTCTGGTTGCAAAAAGCTTTTTGAAATCTTGTTTTGCCAGGTACAGTTCAAACTGTTACTCAAATGCAATCACACGAATGTTAGACTGAGACAACAGAAAATCTCATGGCGAAACAATTAGGTACTTACAGTTCTGAAAAGGTTTCTGCAAGAAATCACTGATATGGCACACTTGAACTTTGACTTTAGATCTACATTGTTGAAAATTAACCAAGTATGGGGCAACTTGTGTTCTTGCCAAATTTCAGTTGTGCGTTTTGTAGTGCTCAGATGTGACAGACGTGGACTGAGTTCTCAGAAGGAAAAAAAAAATAAGCCCATCTCTTTCTCTTCCCTGCAAAAACAAAAAGGCCAAAGGGCTCCACCTGTGTCAGACCTCTGAGTGCGAGGTGCTGACACTCCTGTCCACTGAAGACATCCAGAGAGCACCCTCAGGCAAGAGAGGAACTTCAGGAGGGCACCTAAGTGTGTAAATTTACAGGCTGGGTGGACTTTAGGCAAGGGTGACACAGGGTCAGAAGGGAAGAGGGGAATGAGTCCAATGATTATTGGACATTGCAAAATCAGAGAGTAATTTGACCAAGCACAAATAGTTCTAGTTAACACAACAGGAAGAGATTATTTGACTTCAATTAAGTCCATCAGACATCTCATCTAACAATCAGTAGATACACCTTCAAGTCCTCAGTGAAAAATGCAGAGTACAATCCATTATTGGTCCTGGTCTCAGTGTTATATGTCATGATGAGTTACCTACCAAAAAAGGACATTTCTGCTCTCACTTTAAACACAACACCTTATTTTAAAACCACTAAGGTCTGAGTAGCCCCTTGCCAGCACTGCAGCTGTGAGCAGCCACTTCTAATCCAGGAAAAGCTGGGAATTTGAGCTGCATCTGCACAGAACCACAGCATCCATGGGCTGCATCCCACAGGATGTGGCACGGCAAACCAGGTGAGGATGTCATGACAGAGCAAGTTCACCATCATTTCCCCCATCAGTTCAGAGCTGGATTCAGGGCAGTGTTTAAAACCATTTTATTTCTCAGCAGTGTCTGCTGAGATCTGCTTCTCTGGCAGTCCATGCACCTCCCAGCCAAATGGAGGTTAACAGGGAGAGTTTCTTACAAGGACAACACAGATTTACTTCTCAGGGTTGTGCCCTGATCTGGGTCCACACTCCAAAACTTCACTGCAAACTTCAGCCTTTGAAGAGACCAGCAGAACTGAGCATAGGAACCTCACAACAAAGACTCTTTTACAGCATTTTCACTCCTTTCACCCTCTCATAGGGGTCCCAGCATCTGCAAAAATGAAAAAAAACCCTGCTCAAGATATTTTGGGAGCCTACTCCCTCAAAAGAAATAGAAGAAGGATGCAAAATAAGGAAAGATATAATAATTTAACTGATCTCCATCAATCAAAAATGCATTTATACAGGCAGTGTTTATACCAAACTAAGGTAATCAAGAGGAGCCACAAGGTCTCGTTGTAGTGACTAGAGAAGAGACTCAGAGGTAAGACCTTGATCTACTCAAACCAGGTAGAAAAGCATCCATCTGCATTTAGTAAAAAAAGGTGGGTGATGTTTACCCCTGTATATGCAGATACACAGACATGCACAAAACTTTCTGCCCAGCTTGAGCCTGAATTCAGATTTACTTTGACCATCCAGTAAGATTTCCTTCCCTTTCACCTCAGTGGAACTCATGTCAGCTGCAGGCTAAATAAAAATTCAGATCTGTCTTCTGGCCTCAACTCTGCCATCCACTCTACTCATCCCTTTCAGCTCATGATTGCCTCATTTTTTTCCCCATGTAACACAATTAAAAAAATAATAATAAAAAATAAAATAAAAATAAAAACAATAAGCAGACTTTTCTAAAAAGCATTCAGACCCATTCCTTGGAGATAAAACTGCATAGGTGCAAAGCATTATTGCTATCTGGCTTCATAACTAGTTATTTATTTAAGCTAGTGATACTGCCATAACAATTTCTGCCTTAAGCAGTTTAGTTCATTGATTTGCACTTGTATGGATTTGGGGGCTTTGTTTTTGTTTCAGCAAAGCATATTCATGTCTTCTAGCTTTGCAGCAAAATTTATGAGGACATAAAATTCCTTATTCTTCATAAAGTTTGCTGCAAGTCTGGAAGGTATTCTGTTGTACAAACCTCTGGTTTTAAATGTTAGGAAACAGAAATGCTTCAATTGTCAAAACAGCTTTTCAGAACATTGAAAACCTAATTATATACTTTTGGGCAGTGCTTCCTTGTTGAAGTACAAAGGGATTTGTTTTGTGATCAGCTTAGAGGCAAATTGTCTCAGGAACATACTCTGAGAAAAGCTGAAGGAACAAACTGCAGGTTGAGTGGCAGCTCAAAGCTTCAAAGTCTCCCTGGAGCCTTTTCCTCTGGAAAAAATGACATTACCTGTGATTCATCCATCAGTAGTTTATGTAACCTGATAGCATTTCACTTCACTATCCATCACTCCAGGAGGATTTGGGGTGTGACAATGTGCTTTGTGTGCAGAGATGGTTAAAGGTGACACTCCTGGCCTTTCTGGGCACTCTGGACTCAGTCCTAAAGGGTGTGAAACATCTGAGGGGAAGATGCAGGATCTTTTGGGAATCAGGCACCTGTGAGCACAGCTTTTCTACAAACATCTCATTTTTAAAGCATGGGAAATTTTCCTAGGATCCCCTGAAATAGATGCTCTTCCTCAGCAAGGTTAAAGTTGCATGAAATACACATCCTCTTTTGGTAACAAAAATTAAAGTGCTTCAAAAAACAGTGTAGCTTTAAGAGTTTCTGATAAAAATTACCTCACCTCTATGGAGATAATTTCTACAGTTCTTTCAACAGTGGCTTTTTTAGCTTCTACAAATTGTTATGAGTATGATAAAAGGCAGCAGGATGATGTATGACTTAAAGCAGTGGGCTGTGGTGATCCACAGCACCATGAAGATGATGCCTGCTTATGACAACATCCTACATCCTAAAAAATAGTTTAAGAATGTGTTAACCCCTCATTTACATGAAGCATGAAATGCACTGTTGACATGAAATTATATATGACATTGTCAACGTTGCTCATTTTTAAACAAAATATCCTAAGCGTGAACACAATTGCAATAAGCATGTGGGGATGTGAGAGCTGCCTAAAATGACAAGAGCCATTTGCAGCCCATGGGAACTCCAACAAAATGAAAGTTAGTTAAAACTAACAAAAACTAGTTAGGAAAACTCCCAAAAACTTTCACTTTTGTTAGTGAAAACTAACAAAATCAAGCCTACAGTCACTAGAATCATGGTCACTAGCCAGAGTGGAAATGTGTAGGAATCCTGCAAATCAAGAAAAACAATAATAATGAAAAAGACTACCTATGCAGACAGTAGTTTATGTAGCAGAAAACACTCTGAAACCAAAAGCAGAATTCAAGATACCCACTCTAAATGTACAGTAAAAAAAAACCTGTGGATTTTAGACACTTCTCCTGAGATCTGTGCCTCTCTGTTGCTCTGCACAAGGCTCTTTTCTCAATCAAATGCTTTCCTAAGGTGACTTTTCAGATTTTTCCCATTGAAATGTTATCATTCATAGCACAATAAGTTAATATGAAATTATTTCAATATGTTAATGACTGAAAGGTTCCAGAGCCTCATTTTTCCCCCCTTCACAATAATGCCATGCTTTCAATTTTCCACTGGGTGTTTGGCTCAATAACCATTTATTGTAAAAAACCACCACCTTTTGGACTGGCCACGTCACTTGTAGCTCCTAAATTATTTGTGAGAGCTCACTATTAAGTACTGACTTTTTCACACCATTCCTGAATTCTGTTACCAAGGATGAGCTCAGCCAAAAGTGGATTTGCTGCTAAATGGAAGGAAACTGCAACATTTGGTGTAAAAGAAATTCCCAAAAACAGACCAAAAATCGACTACATGTTTTCAGATGCATATGTTAAACTTCTAATGAATTTTTAGGGACTTCTTACAGACAGTTCCATGTTCCTCTTCATGTTCCTTGTGCTTATCAAAGGTTTTTCTCATCTCCAAGCAGAATGAAAAGGTCAGGTCTTGCACTCACACACACAGTGATTCAGGCATGCTGTAAATCCAGCCCTACTGCACTTCTTCTTGAAGAAGGGCTATGTTATTTTGCAGCTAGGTGTGCTGACGTGCCATAAATAAATTAATTAATGTTTCATGGTATTGGCAACGCAAATTCTCCTACGTCAGCTCACAGACTGCATCTGCCCTTGGTGAAAAATTATTATGAACATGACTGATCCTCAGCTCAGCACAAGCCTCCCTTTTTAAACAGCAGGGAAAATGCCACTATTAATAGCAGAGCTGTCAAGACAGCATCATCTAAAAGACTCAGAGTGTTTCAAGACAAAGCCAGATTGTCATTCTCTTGCAGCAGTTTGCAGAGAAGAGAAAAAAAAATCTGATTTTTTAAAAGTGGGATAGTTTAAAAGAAAACTTAGTTAAAAGTTAGGCACGGCCTCAGGTATGGAGGGCTGGCATGAACCTGTGTGGAATTCTTTTGGAAACCAGCAGTTTCTCCAAGAGGTGACTGATTTCCTTTGCTTTGCATTTCCCAGAGATTCACCTGCAGTGGGATAAGTCTGGAGAGCACAGGGGGTGGCTCCTGGTCTCAGTGCACCTTTGCAGATGTCTGTGCTCTTTATCACAGCTGCTGGGGTGGGGACAAAGGGATGGAGAGTTCTCACAGTTACTAAATCAGAAGCTGCACTTCCACACATGCCTAATTCCTCTTTTTTCCCCTAACAGGAGCATTTAGGGAGACTTCATTCTGTCATTTCATAGTGATGGGATGGCCAAATTGAGGCCTTTCAGGACCTGGAGGGAGCCCACAAGAAAGACGGAGAGAGACTATTCACAAAAGTATGGAATGACAGGACATGGGGGAATGGCTTCACACTGACAGAGAGTGGGTTCAGGTGGGATATTGGGGAGCAATTCTTCCCTGTGAGGGTGGTGATGCCCTGGCACAAGGTGCCCAGAGAACTTATGGATGCTTCATTCCTGGAAGTGTCCAAGACCTGGTTGGATGGGGCTCTGAGCACCCTGAGATAGTGGAAGATGTTCCTGCCCATGGCAGAGAGTTGGAACTGGATGAATTTTAATGTCTCTTCCAACCCAGGCCATTCTATGATTCTATAATTCAATATATTTACCCTGTCCTTCCTTTCAGCAAAGCTTTTTGTTCTGCTTTGAAATACACATGAATCCAACACGTCAGAGAACTCCCTGCACTATGGCAGAAGTGGCAGATCTTTCTTTACATTCCAGAAAGATCTTGGAAACCTGAACGCCTTTTTCTACATTAATTGCTATAGAAGTGACTGAGGAGAATTAGCAGGAAGCAATGGATGACTTGGTTTACCAGAAAGGAAGAACAGTTTTCCATTCCATATTCACAGTTACCATCAGCACTGTTTAGAGCCCTTGAGAGTGACATTGGTAACCAAAAGGGAGTCCTGTTTTTGCTTCTAACTTCTGGAAACAGGTTGCAGGAGAGACAGGGGAAAAGCAAATCAAAAAGTTAAACCTTCTGTTGTGTTCAGAGGTAAATTGTTGGATGCAATTAAAACTCTGTAAACTGGAAGTAAGAATGGCATAGGAACTACAACTCCCCAAGCACTGGGCTGTCAGATCTGCCTTTTCTGCTCTAAACATGGAGTTTATTTCCCCTGTTTGAGGGATTCCCAGCTACAGGCACTGATTCAGCACAGGCTGCTGAGCTCATTCTCCCAGCAATCATTAGCCAGAGTCCTTGCAGGCTACGTCATTGCTCTGTCAATGGCGTGAGCTGAGTAACAAAATACATCATAAAAGTTGGTTTAAAATCCTCCTGACTACCCAAATTACTCCTTGCTCATCAATGCCATGGATGGACACTGTTTATTTCTGAATCATCTTTTTTTCCTCTGGGGGAGAAATGAGTAACTTTCCACCTCTTACCTCTCAGCTGCTTCTTACATATTTCTTCCTCAGGTTTAAGATCACTTTTGGGATCAACAGGAACAGCTCTTTGTATTTTTATCAGCAGTGGAATAGCCCACATGCAACAGGGGTAACAAAGAAAGCTGTGCTAAAAGCATATTTAATAAAACACTATTTGAACTAAGCAGTTACACACAGCTTAAGTGCTAACAGTAGAAAAATCACAGCTCACACACACCAGAAAGTGCAAGCATTGTGGTTTGCAAACAAGAAATACTGGGAAGAGAGCATTATAGCCAGAATTTTCAGACTTTGCCATCCAAATGTAAAAATTTAGGGAACAATCAAGGATCCTATCATTATCACTTGTCTAGAGTGATTTTACACTCCCTCTGATGTTCCACATAGTTTTTAGTTCACAGAATTCACAGAATGACTAGGTTGGAAGAGACCAACTAGTTACAATAGTGCTGCAATAGCGTCCTGATAGTCAGGACAATCCTGGATATTTTAGGACTTATAAAATTACAGCAGAAACCTGATTTACTCTTACTATTTCAGATTTGGCCATATAGGGTACTTTGACTTTTTCAGAGGCACTGGCACTATCAATGAAACCTCCTTTTTATGCTTTACTTTTGGTTTTTTGGGGTTGTTTTGCTTTACTTTTGCAGCTTAATTAAACAAGATTGAAAGGCTACTAAAATGTCTATAAACAATTGCATTAACCATTGTGCTCACTCACGTAGCAGCTACAAGCTGTGACACAGGCACAGCTCTGGGTCATTCCTGGGAATGTTTACACTGATGGATGGCAATGCTGCTGCTGTTCTGATTGCTGGTTTATTCCAAAAACTGAAATAAGTATTGAAATCATTCAAATTGAAATTGCGAGTTAATGACTAAACCTTTCCTTTTTCCATTTTGGTACAATGGGGCAACTAATCCACGAGTTATCCCCCCACTTCCAGCTCCTGGTCACTGAGCAACGGGGTAATTTACTGGAGCCCTCTGCCTCACACAGCTGGGCAGCAGCTGGGGAAGTGCCTGCACCAGGGAACGTGTCTCTGACACTCCCAGGTGGGGGAGACACCCATTAGCAAGACCCTTAACGTGTCTTATTAATGTTATTAAGCAAATGCAGAACTCAGCCACTGAAAGTGGGAACCAGCTGCCCAGCAGGTGCCAAGAGCAGCCTAAGAAAAAGATAAATGGGAGAAAGAGGGAGACAGCCTTCAATCTCTCTCAATAAGAGAGTTGAAGCACCCCTGGTGGAATTAATTTAATTTGCATTTCAGCACCCAGTCCTTCACCTGAGGAGCCACCCAAGGCTGCTTTTGCAGGCAGGAAGGAGAAACAGGCACAGACATCTAAGCTGGTTCAGACCCCTGCATGGGAACAGGCACTGGGGTGGTCTCTGCTCACCTGGCATTGAGTGACACAGGTCCCACATGTCCTGGGGGGGACAGGACAGCAGCAGAGCCTTGAGACAAGGCTGTTCCCTGTTCCTCTGCTGCCAGTGCACAGCATGGGCAGCATTTTGCAGCTTCAGACACTGTGTAGGCAGCTTCCAGAAGGAATCAGGGAACTGGGAAAACACGTCTGCTGGGTTGTTCCTGAACCTCAGCTCTGGTGTCACCCTCTTGTAGGCATAATTCTTTAGACAAATCTTTGCATAAAGACTTAAACACCTGTATAAATATCTAACATTACCATTACTACTCAGAATAGAAGTGATCATAGATTTCTTTAATGAGAACACTTGATTTTCTTTTTCCTTAGGCTGATACAACACATGTCAGAGAACTCTATGTTGTCAACAGGAGAATGTTGTCATGCACAGGAATAAAGGGTTTTTTTCTAAGATCAAGGTTAAGGAACCACTTATTTTTACCACCTCAGTGGTAAAAATATTACAAATAAATATTATATAAAATATTTTTACCTCAGTGGTAAAAATAGCTTTCCAGCCACTTATTGAATGGCGCCGACTGTAAAGTATTTAGTGCCAGCATCTTGAAATTCGAGTTATGAACTGTTCAGCTGTCAAAGAGATTCCACAATTCAATATTCCATTCCTGTTTGTGCAGGAAAACACTACTCCTGCTTATAAGAACTCGCAAAACCTTACTTTTGTAAGGAGCTGAAAAACCTTACTTTTGTTAACTTTACATGTGACGAATTGCTGGATAGACTTCTTGCTGACCCTGCCAAGATGCTGTGCAGCCCAGGAGGCTGGCAATGCTCCTGGGACATCATGAGCCCACTTTCATTTCCACAATGCACTCAAGAAGCAGCCTTTCTGTTCTTCTCTCAAAGCATTAGTGGCTCCCCCCCGTCTACTTTGCAGGACAGCTGCAATTAGAATTTGGGATCAATATTTATTTGAAAATTGGTATTTCATTTTATTTCTCTTGAGCCATAGCTTGATTCAAGTTTGATACAGAAACCACTCACTTAAATGCCTTAAAACAGAAGAGAGTCTGAGGATTGGGTGAAGTGTTTTAAAATCTCAAACACAAACTTATCTATCCATTGTTTTTCAGGATTTGAAACAACATCTCTCACACAGGCTGAGCATAAAGGCTCTGCTGAGTGTCACTCGTGCACAGATCTCTTTCCACCCAGGAAAAAGCACAATAAGGCATTTTCAAGTTCAACATCCAAGCAGGGAAGATTGGCTGATGTCAATCCCCAGGCAGAGTCCCTGTATAATTGTTTTTCAGCACAGTACTATCTCAGTAAAAGGGGTTTAATCATGCCTTCATCTCAGAGGAGTGAAACTGCCACAGTGAAATTAACACCAGAATGTTATTTCATCACAGTCAAATTCTACAGTGAGTCTTTGGAGAGATAAACTTGTTTGAGATGTTGCACAGAACTTACTGTCTTGGTGAAGATAAAATACTGCACTTACTTCTCTTACACTGGGACTGTCCATCCAGAGAGGGAATATCAGGAACCTGGTGAAAAGAAATATATGATCGTATAAAAACAGAGAAAAAATATCCAGCAGTAGCACCTTTAAAAAATAATGATAAAAAAATAACCACAACACACAAAAAAAAAAAAAAAAAAACCCAAAGCAACATCTACAACAATCAAGAAAATATTTTGTCACTTTCTAGAGCCTCATTTGCAGACTGTTGTAATCAAGTTGAGAAGTTACTATCCCAGCTAAATATTCCCTCTGTATTCACCTCGAGTAGCCTGAAGTGAGCCAGGACTGGAACTTGAGCCATTGCAAGGAAAAGCTGCTACTACAGACTAAACCAACAAAGGAGGGGTTTGCAGCTCAGGCAATGCTCTTGGCACTGAAGCACTCCTGAACTCTGAATTCCTGTTCTTGGGGATAGAAAAGATGCACATGGGAACTTCTCATCACACAGAACCTTTGTTCAGCTTTCGTGCCAGAACCTTGTCCTTTATAAATAACTCAAGACCTGATTTCCAAAGGCATTGGGGTACCTAGCAAAAGCTAAGGAAACAGAGGGGGAAAAAAATTGATTTGCCTAATTTCCACTAAAATCAGGTTCTAATCTTGGAAATCTGCAATTAAGTAATCCATTGTATCATGTAATCTGTATCCTTGGAAATCTGCAATTAAGTAATCCATTGACACTGGATTTAGTCTATTAAAGGCTGTACATTTTTCCCTGAACCATACTCAATGCATGCTAGAGAAATGAATTTCCACAGGTAGTTTTATTCTGACATTTCCTGGCTTTTCAATCCTAGTCTTTGCCTCCTGAAAAGTATTAATTGACTCAATTTTCACACACGACAAAGAATCCACCTGTGTTAGTAAAACATGAGATTCTACATTCATAGTGACAGAATTTTCATTCACATTTAGACTTGACTGTAAAATGTACATGATTTCTACCATGTTACCCTGAATGAGAACTCTAGCTGTCAATTTAAACAACTTTCACTCTTTTCTTATTCGTCATACAGCTTCTCTCCCTTCAGACACCTTTTCCTCCTGATCTATATTCTGCAGCAAACCTCCACAATTTTAACTCTTCCATCTTTTCCTGAGATATGTTTTCCTGCTTTTCAATTACCAGTGGCCTGGAGTTTCATTTGCTCTGTAATTTTTGTTACCTTATTTAGCCCTCGAAAACACCCACAGGGAATATTACCTCAGCAGCTCATCGGAGCTGTAAAACTGAGGCTACGTTTGTGATGTGCAGGATGCTGCTGCAGCACCTTCAGCAGGGCATTCTGCACAGCCCAGGTGAATATTTCCTGATGCTCTAGTGCAATGATGACCCACCTGCCTCTGCTCCTCTCTGGGCCACTCTCTGTCTACAGGCACTGGAACTAGCGACAGTCTCTCTGTGCTGCCTGATGTCAGAGCTGAGAAAGGTGTCAAGGATATATAAGAGGCAGAAAGGAAGAGGGAAAAGGATTCTCCAGAGCTAGGTGCAAGCGCGGAATTGTTGCATGCACACTTCTTGCTAACCCAGAGGGCTCGCTGGCTTCTCCAGCTGGATCTGTGGCCACAAAAAAGGTAAATAATTTCCTTTTTCTCTTACTTTACCTGCAGTGCAACAGATGTGCTTTAAAAAACACAATATTATTAATCAAGAGCATTTTTCAGGAAAAGGCTAAGGCAACTTTAAAGTAAACTGCACTGGGGACCAGGATTTGAGACGGGGATGTGTCAGGAAATGCAAACCAGAGGTAAGGGATGGAATTGAAACTGCGGGATGGAAAATGAGCATTTATTACTGAGAGCTGTATTTCTGAGACTGAGTTGTGTCACTAAACTTGAGGGGATCATTTTTCTCACTCCAGCCTGTGAAAAAGACTAGCTGCTCTTGATTTAGGACAGAATGGGCATCAATAACAGGACATGCTGAGGAGTGTTTGGGTCAGTTTTCAGTTTTGAATCATTGTTCTTTGCAGAAAGTTTGGCAGGAAAGATGTGCAACCTAAAGCTGTCAGTTTTCTTCATTGCACTTTCTGTCACTCTGAGCTGTTTGGAAGCTACACCTATTGAGAGGTGAGTAACAAATAATCATGTTTATTTCTCTTTAGGGAAAAGGGGGTTCAGATTATTGCATGAGTTGCTTTTGCTTTCATGTCTCAAATATTATAAACACAGAGTTATTCAAGCTCACTGTTTTATTGTTGCTCAAAGATTACTGGCTGTGGCTGATGATCTATCTGATGGTACTTCCAAGAGACAAGGATGGATGTTGCCTGTAATGTCACAGAATACACTCCCAGGACTTAGTGAGGAGGTGCCAGAACAGCCAGCAGCAAAGACAAAAAGGTATTGATTTCCCTTCTTTCTTCCAGCCATATCAGATTGAACCATGGAGCAAACTTTGTTCCAGTGGTATCCGGCTACTTGAGAGACTTCAGCTGTTTTTCTCAAAAAAGATTTATTATTATTATTATTGTTAGTTATTCATTATTTTATTATTAAAATACTAAATATTTCCAACTAAATAGAGTTTACTAATACTAAAATACTTCTGCTAAAGAGAGTTTGCCTGTAAGCACAGATTAGCTTTTCTGCAACATAAAGATCAAAGCATTCAGGGTTTCAGAAAGTGAAATCCAGGGACAAAGTTACAAATCATTTAATCACTTTGCAATTATAACACTTTCATAAATTCCAAAGGCTGCAAATACTACATTACCTTGAGAAGAAAGGTGTATTTTGCAAGTTCCTTCCTTTTTAAAAAATTTGTCAGATTTCCAAGCCTGAGAAAGGAAAAAAAAAAAGAAAACATACCCTTCTTAATAATACTACTGCTCTGCTAGAATGGAATTTTTTTTATAGTATAAATGCTTTCAGTAATTAAGCAATTTTTAAATCACAGATTTAAATATTAATTTAATCATGGGAAGAAGGAAAAGAAGAAATTGGTTCTGAAAGAATTTCACTTGTCTGAAACACATTCTCATTTATAAATTAATAAATTCAATTTCAGGCAACTTTTTAACAAATAAAAACCAATTCAAGATTTATTAGCTATTTGTACTAAAAGATAAACAGCACTGAACTATCCCACTTTTCACAGAATCATCAAGGTGGGAAGGGAGCTTCAAGCTCATCTAGTTTTGTCAGGCTTTTGAGTGAATTTCTTTCAATGACAATTCTGTTAGAGATGAATTCAGTAAACACATATGTGTATATATATGTTACCTGTTCCTCTCTCTGTGAATATATATTTTAAAAATACTATTATATGAAAAAATTTATACCTTCAAAAGTATTTTTATAACAGAGATGCAGTTCTCACATTTTTATGGCTATCACTTTAAAATAACATACAAATCCCTCCAAAATAATTGTAATATTCAAACACAAGGCATCACCTTGAGGAGTGTGGTGTGCCTTATCTGCTTTTCTGGGGCCTGGAACCACGTCTCACTGGGTGAATTGTTTCCTGGCAGCAAATATTCATTGAAAGCTAAAGGGCTGGTGGGTTCAGCCAGACTGGACATGAGATAGAAACCCAGCAGCTCCAGTAAGAGCTGGAGTTTTCAACTTGATTTTGTAGCTTTAATGGAAAGGAGAATTCTGGCTCCACAAACAACGCAGGATCTCTGGGAGAACCAGCTGCTGTTAGAACCTTGTATGTTAAAGGTTTGATTAAAACCAGTAGAAATACTGAAAGTCAATGAGAGGTTATATAAACCCCTGTCCAACAATTTTCTTTTAATGCAATTACACATTTAAAATATTAATTGCTTAAAAATCGCTGCAAATCTACTAATGAATACCCAGTATAATACAAATATTCCTTTCACAGCTGCTATTCCACTTGGATTCTCAGATCAACAGAAATAACTTCAAAGGTTATATGACATTTTAGAGGATAGACTTAATAATCAGTAAGCAAAGGACCATATTGGTAACTGCTCAGAGCTTGAAACTGGGATATTGTTGCTCTCCACAGTAAATTTTAGCCACAAACTGGTGTCCAACTCGTGCCATATCAGCATGAAGAAACCCAAGAAAATAAGCAATAACTCAGTAGGCAATCTCAGCAAGCAAGTATATCCGTCTGAAGGAACAACACAGCAGTCTAAGGAACAAATTTAAAAACCCAAGCTCTCTCAAGCTAACCATTTTATTACAATTTAAAAAAAACCCTCATGCTACATAAATTTTACATGGAGTTCTGTAAATGGTCTGTTGGTTCAGATCATAGAATTTTTTTTTAGATACAAATTCCTCCTTGGACACTCTTTTAAAATATCATTCAGCAAAGGATTCTCTCTCACCACAACAGAACTTCCAAGTTGCTTTTTTGTTCCAAAAAAGATGTGGTGGTTTAGTCAGAGCTAAGTGCTAGAGACAGAGCTAAAGACCATCCTAAGTGGTACTGCTGCCTGTCACCATGATATATTCTGAAAAACCCCTTCACTAGGATTTCTTCTCCTGGGAAGCTGGGAAGCTTCAGCTTCTCCCTGTTTTGCTGCTTTGGAAGGTGATTTGGAGATTGTTTATCCAGCGTGTGAATTGTTTTAATTTAATGACCAATCATGGTCCAGCTGTGTCGAGGCTCTGAGGAGTCACAGGTTTTTATTATTCATTCCTGTGAAGCCTTCAGATGTATTCTCTCTCTTTCTTTAGTATAGTTTTAGTATAGCATTCTTTAATATAATATAATATCATAAAATAATAAATCAGCCTTCTGAGAGCATGGAGTCAGATTCTCATCTCTCACCTTGTCCTGGGGACCCTCACAAACACCACAGCTACCTCTCATGAGACGTGGTGCAGATGGCAGAAAGCCTTGGGGTTTAGCCCTCTGGGTGTGGACTGGAATATTACCAGTCCCTTCAGGGAGAGCAGGATATGATTCTGTGGAAACATGAGAACTAAATGAATGTTAGTGATCATCATTATGTTAGTAATCCTCATGATATCAGCAAGAGCTCTAAATAGATTTAGAAGTTCAGCTGCAAGTTAAACATTTAGTCATTGCTTTCACGTAGTGTCTTACCTATACTATCATTACAGGTTTTCTGGCTGTCATAAGCTGCTGTGCAGGATATCAATAAAAACGACATATGACTGTTCAGGTCTCTGCATTTGAATAACCCCCATCATTAAAACTGATAATAGCACCCAGCACAAGGATTTTTTTCAGGCACAAAGTAGGTGGTGGGAAGATTCTAATGTTCTGTATTTGTGCACACATTAAAAGAACTCCCACATTAGCAGAGCTGCAGTGGCTGTGAGAAGCAGCACGCTTGATTATCACATTTGTATTTTCTTAAAAAATCCCTTCACCCAGGATTTTCCTCCTGGGAAGCTGAGAAGCCTCAGAGAAAAAAGAAAACAGTAATTATCTGCTTTGCTTCTCTTGTCTTGTGATGCTTTGGAATGTGTTTGGAGATTGTTTATCCAACAGGTGATTGTTTCATTGGTTTCATGTGAATTGTTTTGACTCAATGGCCAATCAGGGCCAAGCTGTGTCAGGGTTCTGGAAAGAGTTACGAGTTTTCATTATTATCTTTTTAGTCTTCAGTAAGTAACCTTTCTGTATTCTTTAGTATAGCATTCTTTAATATAATATAGTATCATAAACAATAAATTAACCTTCTGAGAACATGGAGTCATGTGGGAATCCATAAAATCAGAGGGTTTTGGGAAAGCTGCCAAAAACGGGCCTCAGAGACAGCAGAACTGTGATTGGAGCTAAGCAGCAGCCATAAGATAGGTCAGCAGAAAAATTATGAAAATGTAGAAAAGTAAAGACAAATAGAACAATGATCTGTGTATTAACGCTTGTCAGGAGTAACTCTCTAAGCTACAGAAAAGTTTATCAAGCAAGATATTAGGAAGTTCTAAGCTTAATAATGGAGCTCTGTGCATTGTGTTTTAAGGCTTACAAGCAGGTATTGT
>JAWWMN010000056.1:71375775-71389141 GCA_035047745.1 Catamblyrhynchus diadema
CGTTTTTTTGTTTTGTTTGTTTTGGGGTTTTTTTTTGGTTTTTTTTTTTTTTTTTTTTTTTTTTTTTTTTGTTTGGTTTTGTTCGTTTGTTTGGTTTGGTTTGGTTTTTGGTTTCTTTTTTTTTTTTTTTTCATTTTTACTGGCAGATAAGTATCAAGCATGGCAGGGACAGTTATCTTAGGTCAGCATGCAGCTCTGTGCATGGCCTACAGCTCTCATTCACATGAAGCCAAAGGTCTTGTGGCACAAACGCAGAAAAGAGACTTTGCTGAATTCTTTTCTTCCCACCTGAAAGGGCTTTCAGGATATGTACAGCTCTGCCAATAGAAAACTCAAAACTATCAGCTAATTTAATGAGAAAACCCCACATAACCTGTACAGTTTCAATTCGTCCTTCTCCTCAGTATCAAAACTGTCTTCCTGTCATTGAAAAAATACCTAAAGATGCTTCAGGCTTTTAGATCAATACTGATCATCATTACCCAATCATATTCCAACACAGCCTTCAGGAAATTCCTGGCTCTGTTCCATATTTTCTAGAACAAGAACCTGTTGCATTTCAGGCTTATTAAACACATACTTATTTTAAATTGAGAGTAATATGCCCAATTATTTCAGTAAGTAATCCTTTCATCTTGAAAATAGAGTTCATATATTTTTGCTTCATAGCAGGCAAATGAATTACAACATAAGAGATGGTGTGTTTGGGGGTTTTTTGTTGCCTTTTTTTTGTTTTAATAAATTGTTCAGAATTATGAGTAAATTTTTACAGGAAAGGTGATTCTGGAATCACAAGTTTTATTCCCCTGACTACTAAATCTGCCACTTAACTGAGGGCTGGATTCTTGTTTGTGAGCTTGCACAAAGTAGAGACTTGGTGCAAGGATAAGGAACATGAATAGCAATAAATAGATCTGAAATAATAATTTTTAGAAGTGGATTTAAACACGTTTTACTCAGGAAAATAATGACTTCACAAAATCCCTTATTGTTATTGATTACATAATTGATTACAGAATAAATGACTTTTACCAACTATGATTTTAATGACTTAGTCTTAAACCAATCATCCAGATTAAAAGGTTGATGCTAATTTCACTCTTCTATTTATCAGTAATCACAGCTTATTCACCAGTTATTAAGATATCAGTTCTATCAAAACATAATAGCCACAAAATAGGATAAAAGAAGCACAGACACTTCATTTCTCAGAGCAGATCCAACATTGCTCTGCTTTCCTAAACAGGAACCTCCCTCAGCAGTTCTTTCTTTCTTGCACAGTGATCACAGCAAAATTCCACATGCCCCTCTATTGGCAAATTAATTCTTGCATTTAATTAAGAGCATTTCAAGCTGATACTTTCCCTGGCTTTGCATTCCCATTGTGCTCCCAGTCCCTGGGCTGCGCACCAGGCTCTCAGAGAGCACAGACACTGCACTTCCCACTCCTGCTGTCTCCATCCTGCCACCCCTTCAGAGGGGCATTCATCCACCTCGAGTGGATAAACCTCCACAGTTTTCCAAGGATATTACAATTTCCTTTATTTGTAATTTTATTTTCATTTATTTGCTTCCCAATATCACTCCAAACTCATACTACGTTTCACCAAGTACCATTAAGTACTAAGTTTTCTGTTGTCCCTGCAGTGGTTTTTTTACTTTGCATATAAAATCTGAATTTTGATTCATAAACAAAAAGAGTTTATACCAAGAAGATCCAGACCATTTAAACTTCAACTCTTCATTACAAGGTTGCCTTGAAAACTTACACAAACTTTTATTAATTTCTGCTACTGAAATAACTGAAGTTGGGTCTGAAATGCTTTCACTACTGTTGCTTTCTCAATTCCCCTTACATTTACCCCTGTACTTACTGCTTTTCTTCAGCGCTTATGAATTTAAAAAGAAAAAAAAAATAATAAAAAAAAAAAATTGTGAATCGTGGAAATTGCAAATTTGAAAAGTTTAATGCCTAAGAACATACTCAAAACCACTGAGGTAAATCTTAGCTGAAAATTTTCTACAAGGGTTCCCAAGTCTTTAAATTGCTTCTGGATTTTTCTAGCTGCAAAATTTCAACAAGAGTTTCAAAGTCTTTAAATGTGAGGGTTGCTTCTGGACTTTTCTAAAGTAGAAAATCAGAAATGCGGCACCTGTTCACACACAAAGGGTTTGAGTTCTTTTTTTTTTTTAACCACTTCATTATTTTAAATGAAAGAAAGCACCTGGATGAGTGCAAACAATGGAAGAATAATTTTGATCTCAGTTACTCACACACTAAAAATAAACATTTTGCCTGAAGTCAATCATTGAAGATTACAAATAGACACACATTCAGAACCTTCTAACTGCAGCTAATCAAGGAAATTGGAAAGGTGTGATGCCTCTCAACTAGTGAAATCAAAAGCCATAAAAACCGGATGGAAGCAGAAGATCTCATAATACAACGGTCTGAAGCACATTGTGAGTTCTTACAGACCAGCAGCATGAACAAGTCAGATGGTGGGGTTTTACAAACTTTGTTTGAGAAAAAAAAAAAAAAGACAAAGAAAAGGCAGTTGGTTACATGGTTACATGTTTCAGATTTTTTTTTTTAAGTTTTTTAATTTTTTTTTTTTTATTTCAAGAAAAATTTCCCCATGGAAAGGCTGCTGAGGCCTTGGCAGGGGCTGCCCAGGGAGCTTTGGAGTGCCCATCCCTGGAGGTGTCCCAGGAAGGGCTGGAGGTGGCACTCAGGGCTCTGGGCTGGGGACAAGGTGGGCATCGGGCTGGGTGACCTTGGAGGTCTCTTCAACCCAAATGATTCTGTGATTAAATAAAATTTTTCAGTGATCTTAGAAAGAAATGTTTCCTTCTAGAAGTTTTCTCTTTGTAGTTTGATCTATGCTGCTTTCAGCCTCTCTCAGAGCATTCCCTCCTGTTGGTTTTTAAGCAGAAATACAGCCTGCCTCAGAGCCAGGCATCCTGGTTTGAATTAGATCATCATTAGCAGAATCCCCTTGGGAAAGCTGAATTTAATCAGGTTCAAAAAGAAACACCAAAAAAACAAAACAACTCTCTCCCTTCACATGCAGGCCAGTGATTTGCAAACCCATAAAGCTGAAAATCCAGGCAGATTTGGCCACTTCTAAAAATTTTAGATCAGGTGATTTAGACCACCTGCCTAAAAGCACCATGAATCTCTTCCATGGACAAACACTAATTGTAATAACGATAGGACAGCCAAAATGGGTAATCATTCACCCAACAGGAAAATTAAAACTAAATTCACATCTGCAAGAGCAGACATCACCCTAACTTCTCTGCCATTGTATAATCTGACAAATCTCCTTAGCCTTGCTTATTCTTCAGTTAAAACTATATTTTATTTTGGGAGCAGGACATTGGACAAAAACACTTACACTTTGCAACCTAAACTTTAGAGAAGTTAGTTTAAGCTGAACTTTATTTGACAACATAGTGGGTTTTTTTGTGTTTTTTTTCTTTTTGGGGTTTTCCTAGTGCCAGGTGTCCATAGAAAGTGCAATTATCACAACTGCCCATCCTGCCTGGTGCCCTGGCCAGGCCATCCTGTCTCTGCATCATCCAGTCCTTCAGCAGTGCACTCCTGGTCCCCACTGCTTTCCCATTCCATGGATTTATCTCTGCTGCACAGGCCCAGCTTTTCCGAAGCAGCTGCTCAGGGCACCCCAGGTAATTCCAGGTGAGTCCACAGCTCACAGAACAGACATTTGGATATTTCAGGGTCAGGAGTTGCAGTTTAGCAGCAAGAAATTGGCTTTAGCAACAGCCAGCCCCAGCACTGCAATATTACATGCATGGTGTGAGAAGAGAAAGAAAATGGGGATTTTTTTCAGGTGTTTTTCAGCATTTACTTTGAGGAGAAAGCTGCCAGTCTGGTACAAGTTTAGTCTCAGCTCCAGATGTGACAGGACTGAGATTCACTGCTGCCTCCAGAAGTGATCAGGCTGCTGATGGAGTTATGGGTTGCCTCTCACCCTCTCCACCTGGGCTTCCCATAGAGCCCAAGGTTTGTTCTAATGGCTCAGAAAGACTCAGGGAGCTGGAGAATATCCAAAACCTATTCCAGACACAGGTGTATAGGAAGAAAGCTCCTGCAGTGAACTGTCTCCTTATTGGTTTCTTTTCCTTGGGGAAAAAACCCCCACATTTCTAAGTCAATAGGCATCAGCAAAAGGTTTTAAATTCAATCCTATAATTCTAATGAAGATGAATTTATTTTTCACTTTTATAGGTTTTTTTGGATGCAATTCTGCTTCCAGTGGAAACCAATTGCCAGGAGTGTCACAAATTAGACAACTGAGAAGTAAGCAGCAAGTTTGTTAATTACTAGGATTAATTTAATGAACTTAGTCTCATTAAGCTCCATGAGCCATGCTGCCTATAAGAGTGTGTGAAGGGCCACACCAGGAAAGTCAGGAGGCAATTAGGGACACTGCTGGGAAATTTTGTGATGGGGAAGAGAATAACAAGGCAAATGTTATGTGGAAAACAGCATTATTACTAAACAACCAATGGTAAGAATAAAAAAAAAAAAAAAGGAAAAATATAATTTTGGTCCCAACAAAGTATATTCTCTCCTAAAACCAGATAAGCAAATGCTTCAACTATGATGTTACTTGGCAGCCCAGGCCCCTCCTCAGGTGAGAAATTGTGCAACAAAGCTTTCCCACACCTGAATCTACTCACTACTGACTCCTGGCTACCAGTCCTGCCTTTAGCTCTTAGGTGAAATCAGCATTCATGTAAAAGCATTGCTAAGGCACTACAATTTAATAAAATGCTACAATACAGTGTTGCTTTCAAGCCTTTTGAAATTGAAAAGATGTGAATTGATAAAATCATGAAGTACCACTTATAAAATAAACCCTATTTCTTCCTGTTAATCAAATCTACAGCAGGAAACACCAGCACCAACACAGACTCAAATCACTACAATTACACAAGAATCAAAGATAATTTTTTGCTTTTTAAACCACAAGTTACAGCCTTCAAAAACCTCAAAGCTCCAGATGATTGGATCTGATGTACCAGAGGAATTTTAAACTTCCCCAAAATATTTAAACCCCCCCCCCACCCAGTATTCTCAAGAGAAATAACACCATCCATGACATCCATCTGATGGCAACATCGAGGTGTCACAGGTGGGACAGTAACAAAGGCAGCGATGTCTCTGGGAAAATCCAGCTAAGAACAGTGAAAAGTCACTTGAAGAGCAAGGAAATAAACAATCTTGTGGGCACTGAGGTGGGAATAAGGTGCAGGAGGGAATGCTCCCAGTGCTGGAGTGGACATTCCTGCAGCCTGGGCAGAGGATTGTCATGGCACAACATTTACCTGCTGCCCGTGGAAAGGGTCACTGGAGAGACACATGTGAAAAGTAACAAATTCAGGGGGTTTTGGGAAAGCTGCAAAAGGCAGGCCTCACAGACAGCAGAACTGTGATTGGAGCTAAGCAGTAGCCATGAGATTGGTCAGCAGGAAAATTACGTAAAATGTAGAAAAGCAAAGACAAACAGAACAATGGTTTGTGTATTAACACTGGTCTGGAATAACTCCCTAAGCTACAGAAAAGTTTATCTACCAAGATATTAGGAAGTTTTAAGCTTAATAATGGAGCTCTGTGCATTGTGTTTTAAGGCTTACAAGCAGGTATTGTATTCTAAATAAGCAAGGATTGTTTAACCAAAGGGACATGTGCCTACAGTCGTTGGATAGAACCACTGTCAATGTGCTTTTGCTTTGTGTGATTGGTTAAAAAACTTTTAAAACAAGTTGTAACACTGAGTTCTTGTCTGTGGCCTGAGATGTGAGCTGCTGGCATCTTCCCATTGTCATAACCATGTATTGAGGCTGATGCTGGCAAATGCAACAGCTCAAGGCACGTTCCTAGCAGCAGCAGTCCCATCCCATTGGTGATTTGTACATATACCCCCGGCCAGCGATAGAGTCAGATTCATCATTCCTCCCTTCATCGGGGGGGAACACAAATCCACCACTCCATTGCTCATGGCTTGGCTTAACCCTGGCTCTCTGTGCCCACCCTGGCAGCCACCAGCTGGAGAAGAGGAAGTGCAACACGGCCACGTGTGTGACCCAGCGCCTGGCCGATTTCCTGGTGCGCTCCAGCGGCAGCGCGGGCGCCCTGTACCCCCCCACCAACGTGGGCTCCAACACCTACGGCAAGAGGGACACGCCGGGGCTGCCAGGCACCCAGCCCCACAGCCATGCACTGCTCTAGGGGCTGCTGAAATGTTCACTTCTTAATGTGGCAACAACCTCTTGGTGGTTTGTTATTGTACAGTCTTAGCAGTGCCTTGTTTTCTCTGGGTGTGTGCGGTTTATGTTCACCATTCTGCTGTGCAGGTGCCATGACATGCATAGGCTGCTCTTTCAACGCCATTAGAGCTCCAGAAATCTGCTTGGGAAATCCCTTTGTAAAAATCCACCATGATAATAAATGGAAAAGTAATTGCAACGAGGTTTTTTTAATCATTATTATTATTATTAAAAGGATAAAAAAATAAACCATGATGTGTGTCTTTATAAAGTTCCTAATTAAAGAATAACAAATGCTCTTAAATAAACAAGAACAAAATAATCAACAAGAACAAGTATGTTCTTAATAAAGAACAACAAGTATCAGAATGCTGGCAAAAATGATGTCCTAATGAAAGTAAAACAGAGGAATCTCCTGGTTCTGAACCATCTACAGCATCTTGTTTTGTACAGCTGCAGGAACAGCCAGATGAGGAAAGATGCTGCATTGTGCACCATGAGCATGCAATTATGCAGTTTCCTGACTCTGTGTTCACTAAAACATGCAATAAGCAAAGAACCTGGTCTTGCAGCACAGACTTCTGTGCTTGCTTTAAGGATTTGCAGTTCTTATGTAAAGATGGTATCAGTAAAATCTAAGCATAGTAAGTACTTTTAAATATGACTAGGATAAAGCTCTGATAACAATCTAGCAGAAACTCCAGTCCCTGGGTATTCCTTTCCTTAAACTAGAGTAATAAAAGGAAGAGAAAAAAAACGATGAGTAGTTCAAGAACCAAAATGCTTCATAGGAACTCAGTAATTTTTTCCACTGGCATACTTACATTGCTACCAAAATCCAGGAAAATATTTCACAGATGGGCAGACCTCAATGAGAATCTGACAGTGTTATTTTCTCCTATCTCAGCCCAGGATCAGTGCAGGCTTAAAACCCTTTAAAATCCTTTAAATTGTTAAGCAAATTTCCAAAGAGGTGACATCCTATATCACAGAAATACCTGGCTTGCCCACACTTTCTCAGTGAAGGGGTCGCTGTCATCTGAAAAACATTATTGTCCAATCATGAAAAACATTCAGCAGAATCTTAGTTCTGGAGAGGCAAATGAAAGTCTAATTACTGCCTTCAGCTGGCTTGTTTCTGTTTTAAAGTATACCTCCAAATAGAAACATTTTTGCTAAATTTAATGTTAAATGGCATATTCACTTCATTTCACAAAATACCACACGGGAATAAAAATTGCTGCACAGGATTCCTACTATAAAAGTATCACTAATTATTCTCTTTATGGAGGAAAATTTCAACCTTCATTAATGTTCTAATCAATGATATCAATCCTAAATTTTATTGAGAAAACCATTCATATGGTACTAATGTTGTCTAATGTTTCTGCCAGCTCGAAATGCTTTCCATCCCAGTTACTTTTGAGTTATGTTGCACACACACTGTGTGCTTCATTTGTGTTTCAGGTAGAATATTTATGTTCCAGAACACAAACTAAGTGAGAGGAGGGCTCTGAAGTGTCGCTGTGACACTGTTTGTGCAGAGGAGCCACAAAGTGAAGCCTTCCCTGGGGGTGGGTGCTGATCCCTGGCTGATCCCAGCCTGGAATTTGGGCAAAGCTTTTGTATTTTCAGCCACCATTTGACAAACCCAGCAAAGCTCAGGCTGCCCATGCACCGGGCCAGTGCAACTGGGGACATCCATTTCTGCCTTCTGCACTCCTGAATCTGCTGGGTTTGATACCAGCATCTGTTTCACGTGGCCAAACTCTTCCAGAAACACAGAGATGGAACTCTACCCCAAATTCAGTGAAAGCACAGAGAAAGAGAAGAGGGGACCATCTCACCTGTCCCCAGCTCCTGTGTCTAACCAGCTGTCAGGGCTCCCCTGCTATTTGGTGGAGGAAGAAGCTTCTTCCAATTCATCCCAGCTTAGACATCTATTTTAGGATGGGATTAATCACTCCTGAAGTGCCTCTATTTCTTCCTTGGTGATAGAGAGTGTCTAGACAATTAGCTGAAAACGAGCACTTAACTTTCAGATAGCTGGAGTTCGGTGACAAGAATCTCATCTGCATTTGGTATCAACTGCTCAAACTAAAATCAAAGGGAAAAAAATTGGTAAAAAAAGCCCACACCACCAACACCTCAGGCTCCAAACCACCTTTTACTCTGAGCTATGTTAGTTAATTCATCAGCCAGAGCAGCTTGAGAAACTCCCCCAGATTCCCTGGAGAACACAGCTCTGCTCCCCTCCCTCTGAGAAGAAGGATCCAGCCATAACAAGCCTGGATACAAGCACAATCCTGAGCAAATGAGCCAGGAAAAGAAGGGATTGAAAAAATAGAAATTAATAATTAATTTATAAAAAAATAATTTTAATAATATTTATTAAATAAATAATTAAAAAGAAAATATTTTTAAATGAATACTTAATTAATAGTAAGCATTTAAGCATTGCTTCAGCAGCTCTGCAAACAGCATAACCAGAATTTTCAGAATACTTAATAAAAAAAAAAGGGGCCTCTGTGCATTTTTTAAAATCCCACTATGTATTTCTGAGCTTCTTCAGGGATGTAAATATTACTTGAGAATCCAGCCTTACATAGCTTGGGTTCTTTTTCAATTCGTCTTTCAGAGAACATTCAAGCAAACAAAAAATGCAAAAGAAGAAAATTAAGAATACAGATAATGTGATAAACATGGCTATATTCCCTTTAAAAAACTAAAAATACTAAACCTCTGCTTTTTAGTATGTTCTATGAAGTTGTGTTTAAAAAAGAAAAAAAACAGAATAAGAATAAGGACATAACATTGAATTTCATTAAATGAGAAGGGGAAGAGTAAAAGTCATCAAACAAGCAAAAGGATTGAAAAAAAAAAAGATTGTAGGAACATGAAGAATGTTTTAAATGGAGTAGTGGGCCCAAGGGTCTAATATTTCTTAGGAACTATGACAGCTTCATAAAAGACAGGATTCATATTTTCTCATGATGAATAGAGTTGAGGAAAGGAATTGATTTCACTTGTAAAAGCTTAGGCTAAAACTAAGAAAGCACACAATATTCATGAAACATAAAATGTATTTTCCTGAACAGCAAATTTGGAATTAATAGTTTCAATTTCTATAAAAGAAATTGGCTATTTTTCAAATAAATAAGTCTCATGATGAGAGTTTTAAACACTAGGCTGACAAAGCTTCCATTTGTTGGGAAGCTTTAATTTAATGAAGTTAGTTATTAAAAAGTCTGAATTTTACTGAATGGCTTTCACTATTTGAAAGGGAATATATTGATACCCTGAATAAAATCCTTTTCCTGTACTGAATATCTTCAGCCTCCAGATTTATGCTGCCTTTGAGCCAAGGAGCTCATTTACAAATACAGCTTGGCAGGTGTGGGGGACTCCTTGTTCCCAGTTACAAGGTTTTTTTACAATTTTTACAATTTTACATTTACAATTTTTACAATTTTACATTTACAATTTTTACAATTTTAAAATTTTACAATTTTGTAGTCTGAGTTGGTTATCCCACAGAAGAGGGACAGCTCTGCATCCTGCTGCAGGGCAATGAGCAGAAAGCTGGGTTTAGGAATGGCACATCTCCCTGCCCTACACAGAATAGGGGCTGAAGTTGCATGAAACTGAATCTCTCTGTGGGATGTGACAACTTCTGTCCCAGTCATCCTGCTCTGTTTTTCTGTTATCTCTGTTTTCTCACACTCAGAAAAAATCCCTCACTGAAAAAAACAAAGTATTTTCAGGGAGCTGTGTAAGGCTCCAGAGCCAGACTCAAACTCAGAGCTGAAATCCAGCATTTAAACTCAGCTTCAGGTTAGGAACACAAATCTGGATTCTCTATTTTTCCTGAAAACTTTAGACAAATTGGTTTCCAGCTGCAATTCCTATGAAAACTATTTATCCTTTATTAGATTCAGTTAAGAATTCTTTCTCTAACTAAAAACCTACCTTAAAATCAAAATGTTAACCAAAAAAGTCTCAATCTAGCAATCATACATGCCATGAATGCTAAAAGTCATGTCATCAAGAGCTCACTAAAGAACAAGACAGTGATGATAAAACAATAGTTAAAATTGCTGTTCATTGTGCAAAAAATTATCTCCTTGAATGCTAAAACATCTGAATAAAAAGAAAAAACTCAAATGCATTTTAATCCTAACAATAGGGCTGACTTGAGTAACAATCATGCCATAAAGTCACTATTTCCTAGAAATGCTTTTAAAAATACAAAATAGGTTTAATTACTCAAATTAAGACTCTTAGATTTGCCCCTACTATAATAACTTTTTTTCCTCTCCACCTTAAAAGACTCTCTTTGATCCTGCATTAGGGACAATGAAACTGTTTCTTACAGGCTCTTTTACAATATCCTTAATGTAAATAATTATAGCACAGGTAACCTGAGATCTGCTGCAGGACAGCTAGGGACATTTTTTTTTTTTTTGCTTTTCAAAAGGGATTAATATACTGGAATGCATCAAAATAATTGGAGTTGTAGTAAATAAGTCATTACCCAAGCAAATTTAAATAGCTGAAATTAATTTTAAATGAAGTGCTCCTCAATAGGATTACAATAGCATTAAACCCAGAATGTGCTTATTGTTATTTACACTCCCAACAGAGGCAGATCAGGTTTTTTTCAAGCAGAACCAGTCCTTATTCATTGAGCAGCCCCTTTGGAAGGACTCAAAGTGGGGCTTGCTTCCACTGGGGGAATTGTGCTAAAATTTCAGCAGCCTGTGATTGATTGTCAGTGCAGCACTGAGGAAGCTGAGCTGTTAGCTCTCAGAATATGGGGCATTTTTAAATATCATTCATTTTAAATATCATTCTGTGTTGCATGTCAAACTAGCCATATAACAGAGAAAAGGATTTTTTGTAATTTGTCCATTTCTTTCTTTTACAGAAGGAAAAAAGAAAGGGGTCATGAAAGTGGAGGTGGGGATAAATAAAGTTGCAAGACACATAATTCCTTTCCCATGATCAGTAAGCAACTGGCAGCCAGTTTTTTATTTCTAAGTTGCCTGCTGTGCTATGGTGCAGGAAGGAGAGAGGAAAAACCAAGATTGTGGGGCAGAGTATTCTTTGTCTTGGAGAAAATACAAATCTGAAGCAGCCTCATACAGGAGGGGATGGTCAAGAGGACCTTCAGAGGAAAGATTTTTTTTTTTCCTTTTTTCCTCTCCCCTTCTTGTTTTGGGAAAGTTTGAAGGGAGGAGAGATTCAGTGAACTAAACATTGCTGTGAAAAGAGCAGAGCACAGACAGGAAGAGATAACAGAATGTTTTCCAAATCTGCACACAGAGCCAGCTTCACACAGACTCAGTCACAAAAACAGCCTGACCTGAGTGTACAACTCAAGCAACATGCACAAACAACGTGGATTCATCTAGTGAGCACATAGGGCAACGTGGCACAAAATTTTGTTTTCCCAACACTGAGGCCAAAAACAAAATTTTGAAGAAGAGGGTGAATATATTTTTGTTGGTTAAAAAAAAAAATTGGTGGCCAAAAGTCACAGAGACTTTCAGGTTTGTATCAGTTTTCAGCCTTAATGAATCTGTACTCTCCTTCAAAAGCATTCTACCACATGTTCAGGCAGGGATTTCATAATTCCTTTAGCAAACTGGAGGGCACATATTTCTGGTGTGATTTCTCAGAAAAGTAATAATTCTGTTAAGATCACTCTCAAGCCATGCAGCACAAATCAGAATCGTGGGTTATCCTGAGCTGGAAGGGACACACAAGGATCACTGGAGTCCAACTGCTGGACCTGCACAGGGCAGCTCCAAGAATCCCAGAGCATTTTCCAAATGCTTCTTTCTACAAAACCTGGCTAGAATAAAAGTCTTGTAAACCAGGAAAGAACTTGAGTCAATTTAAAACCTCAAAGCAGAGTTGTTTCAGCTCCCTTGCATCACTAATAAAAGCAAACCTGACATCTGTGGGAGTTCTGCAGCAGAAGGGCCTTGGCACTCAGCACATTTCCAGCAGAACCTGTGTACATCTGTGTGCATGCACAGGGTTAAACACAGCACAGCACAAAACCCTGCAGCTTCAGGTAAATAGGAATTCCCTCTTTGCATTTCATTTGTGGGAAAACACACTGAATTCCCAGGTTTTGCTGGGCCTCAGCTGACTAACCCAACACTTTATTATTTATAAATAATAAATACAAAATATTGTTTTATAATAAATATTGACATTTCTTATTTTATTTATTTATTATTATTTAATAAAAAGAAAATTTATTGCTTATAAATAATAAATTTATAAAACCCTGCCAGAGCTAATATTACAATTTATTGTATATCTTTTTGACAAATTCTGTTTGTCAGAATTCTCTATGATGAGTGCCAAAAAATAAGAATATCAAAAGAGTTTTAAAGTGGGACACATGTTATTTCCTGCTTTGGGAGATGGTGAAGAGTGAGATAAGAAGCATAATTTATTAATTTATTGTGATCACTGGCCTTGCAGGTAAAGTAGGAAGAAATGGACGATAACATGATTCAACTCAGGAGGCACCTAATCAACAGCCTGGAAAATATGCCAGAGATGTAAACAAAAACAGAGAACAGCTGAGGAAAAGGGATGTCTATGGGAGGTAGAGCTAACTTTGGCATTTTTGAGACCAACATGCATCTCAGGGACTCACCAGTCTGACTCTCGGGACTCAAAGAAGAGCATAAGCTTTGGACAGGTTTTCTACACAGGAACTAGCTTCATTCTAGAGGTGAAAATCTCATTTTCTTCATTCAATCATCATATTAGGTAACAAGTTTAAGTAAAGGCTGCAGGATTTAGCCTACTGCTGCTAAACATTTACAGAAAGAATCAAGACTGTGCATGTTTAAAGAAATTGTTTTCTTTACCCTCAATTCAGCATGGCAAGAAAGAGACACAAGTGACATCAACCAATGGCCATAAATGTCACTGCCTGTATATTAGACCATATTTATTGATATAACCTGGAAGGGACTGGAGATTGGGTGGGTGACTAATGCTTAGGGTATAAATTGATGAGAGGAGAGAACTAAAACTA
>JAWWMN010000056.1:71402420-71432391 GCA_035047745.1 Catamblyrhynchus diadema
AATCCCCGCTCCGGCGCGGGCACAGGGAAGGATCCCTCTGGAAAGAGCGCTCCGTAGTGGGTACGGGGAGAGATCACCTGAAAACTGCGCTCCGGAGCGGGACAGGGCACAGGGATCCTCTGGAATCCCCGCTCCGGAGCGGGACGGGGAGGGATCCCCTGGAAACAGCGATGCGGAGTGGGTACAGGGATCCCCCGGGAACAGCGCTCCGGAGCGGGCACAGGGCACAGGGATCCCCCGGGAACAGCGCTCCGGACCGGGCACACGGCACAGGGATCCCCTGCAATCGCCGCTCCGGAGCGGGACCGGGCACAAGAGGGGTCCCCTGGAAGCAGCTCAGGAGTGGGACAGGGAGGGATCCCCTGCAATCGCCGCTCCGGTGCGGGCACGGAGCCCCGGTCGGGCTGGGGCTCTGGTGCGGGGGCTGTCCCTGGGCTGTCCGCGGGCTGTCCCCGTGGCTGGGGACAGTGACACTGCGGCCCCGCAGAGCCCGGCTCAGGGCGGCGCTGACCCGAACTCGGCCCGGCTCCATCCCCCCGGGCCGGGAGCCGCTCCCCTGGCTTGGGAAGCTCCCGGCCCGGCGGTGCCCCCTCCGCGGGGCTGCCCGGGGGGAGCGGTGCGGGACGCGCCCATCGCCCCGGCCGCTCGCTGAGCGCTGCTGCGGGGACGGGGGGGATGCGCCGGCGGGAAGGACACGGCGGTCCCTCGGCAAAGGGATGGGGAAAGGGGGTGGTTTGGGTGTGGGGAGGTGCCTCTTTAGCCTCCCAGCCTCTCCCGGCTGCGCCGCAATGGGAAGGGGATGAGCGGCCCCGTCCCGGCATGGCTGGTGCTGGAATATCGGCAGAGGGCTGTGCCTCTCCTGCAGCTCATCCCTCGAGGGTATCCAGACCCTGAGGGATGGAAATACGCGACTATTGCACCAAGAATGAAGAGATGAATATTAACCTGCGGCGGGCGGGGCGGGGAGAGCAGAAAAATCGGATTAAGAAGTTTCTCACAGCCTGAAGCTGCCCAATTTATTGTGAGTGATGATCACCACTGGTGAGAAATGTCTGATTTAGTGCTTGATAGTATTTAACTAGGTCTAGGGAAAATAGTCCTTCAGGGTGTCAGGAAAAATCAGGAAAATCCACAAAATCCAGAAATTTATGTCCAAAAAGGAGACAGAGGAGCCCTGCAACTATATTTGAATAAAGGGAGAGAGGCCACTGGGGCAAGGTTTTGGAGGGCACAGCCTCCTTTAATCCTAAAGTCCCGGCCGCATGTTGCCCTCTTCCTTTCCCCATTGCTGAGGTGTAAGGAAGGTACAGCCTCCCCAAACCACCTGCCGCATATCCCCCCTTGAACCTGTCATTTTACCCTGAAGTTTGGAAATTCAGGCTTGTGCACACCCTTATCTGCTTCAGGAGCCAATCAATGCAACAAACCTGCTGCACTAGAGACATTCAGACCCGTTTCAGAGCCATTAACACCCATACCTTCCCCTGTGGAATTGTTTGTAATGGCATTAGCTTTCCTCTCAAGGGCATCACCCACGCAAACCCAGTGCTGGCTGGGGGAGACAGGAGGGTGCTGTGTTGGAAAATCCCAGCTCTACAGAGACTGAGAGGCATTTTAAAGACTTTGTTCCATTATCAGTCTCGTAGAAGGGTGAGACAGATGTAAAACTCAACACCATTCTAGCAGAAGCCACCCTATATCCTGGGTACAATGTTTTTCAGCCTATTAGCTTTTGCTAACACTTCTAACCCAAATCGTCTATTTTTTTATCCCACGTGGCCTTGCTACAATGCATCTTTCATAGTTCTGATTCTCCAAAATATCTGGTCTTTTTGCAAGGCCATCTTTTGAAACGTGTTTCTAGCTCAATCTCTCTCTCCACAATGTCATCTCTATTCCATGGCACAGCCCTGCTAGGCCTGTGAGAAACGGGGTGGGCTGTGGCATGCAAGAGAGTAAAACCTGGGAGTGAATCTGCAGCAGGACAGGGGCTGTGAGCTGAAAGAAAACTTCTTAAAAGTTAAAAAAAAAAAAAAAAAAATTAAAAGATCTGGCACCCTGCTAGGCCATGCCCAGGCTGCAGATGAGCAGCCCCTGGTGTTGGGGACGTGTACAACCTCCCTGTGATGGCTAATGCAGGAATGTGTCCTGAGCTGTGTGTGACTGCTGCTTCCTTCTAACAGGTGTCCTTTTTCATGTCAGTTTCTTCAGTGCACATTTTATCATGTGCAATTAATTCCTAATTAATTGTGAGAAACAACACTCACTCTTTAAAATTTGTAGAAGTTTAATAATGGATAAAAAGGACAATATCCAGTGCTGGGGTGGTTGGGTGCTGCTAAAAGGACACTGCTAGCTTAAAACAATTTTCTTATATGCTTTTCATTACATTGGTTAAATTCATATGAATGAGGTTATAGGTATGCAAATATTCCTGTGCTTGTACATGTTCTGGAAATTTTGGTGCTTGGTTTTAACTTTGACTTGTCTGCAGGCCATCCTGTGGATTAAATCGATGTGTTTTATTTCTTCTCGAGGCTCCATTCTGTTGTTCTGACAGTTCCTGAAAACTGGAGAATCAGTAGTAATCTTTCTCTTGGTGTCCTGATTCTTGTCACTGTTATCTCATCATTGAGATAAGATAGTTCACCAATAAATCGAATCAACATAGCTATTTCACAACTATGAGTTAGTTAAAATTAAAGTATTTAATAGTACACAGTTTCTATTTTAATATTATGCAAAGGTCTAAACTATAATATATTTAAAACAGTACTATTTATAAACTACACATGGCCAGAGCATTGGCAGCAAAACTTGACAGAAAAAACTGTCAAAAACTGCTTTTCATACTATGTTAAAGCAGTTAAAATGGGTTATAAATAGTATTATATTAAAATAATTTTGATCAATAATAACTTGCAAAAAACAAATACATAAATGTGAAAGCCAATACTTATATTGACATTTATAACATTGTTTGCAAGGTTCACTTATTTATTAGATGGTGAAGGCACACCAAGGAAAAGAAAGAAACAAAAATCCAGAGTCAATCAATCCAAACCAAAATAAACTGAAAACTATTTGCAGGGAGGTAGGGGGTGTGTGGGGGGGGTGTGACAAAAGGATAAAGGGTAAGGATAAAAAGGAATATTAACTAAAGGTTCAATAGCACTTTACAGCATTTAAACTTAACAGCACCTTAAATTTAACAGCATTTAGCTTAATTTATAACTTAAGTGTAACAATTTAGCAAAGGACTCGTTTCGGATTTACTATTCTACAGAGTCTTGTGTCTGCCTGAAAGAAGAAAGAAGAAGGCTTTGAGAACTCAAATCTTCTCTGATGCATGATTTAGCACCTCAGGCGAGTTTGGAAACATCTTCATACTGGATATCTTCGACTCTGCGTCCTTTTAAAGGTCCTGAGTTGATGGTTATTGTCACTGAAAACCTCTTCTCATTGATGGACTCCAAAATGCCTTCATTTCCCCTGTACCCACCATTTAACACCAGTACTTTCTTGCCTGGTGCTGGTATTACAGTTTCTAGATGTGTCTGATCGAGCTTCAGCTTGTCCCCAGAGTCAATCACCTTCACGATTGCTGTGTATTTGTCAATCACTTCCTTAACAACTGCCTTCTTCTTGTGGTACTTCCCTGCGAGCCTTTTTGTCACAATTCTTACAATGATGTCAGGCTGTAGCCAGTAGTCTCTTCGAGATGTTCTTTGCTTCTCCTCTTCAAGCTCCATGATCTCATCAAGTGCAGATTTCTTCTTTTTGGGCTGACCAGAGCAATGAGCTGCTCCTGTTCTTTTAACTGCACCCTCCACCATCTTCAGTGCAAGGACACTTGTTTGAGAAGATGCTGCAACTGAAGCCCTTGCTCCTTTCTTTAATTTAAATGTAACTTTGTCTTCATTTTCTCTGCTCAATTCAGTATAGACTGACATTTCCAGTTCTTTCCCCTCCAAACCTCTTCTAACTTGTTGTTCAATTAATTTAGCAGTTTTTTCCCCGTCATCAAGGTCCTGTTTCTTCTTCCTCTCTTGTTCCTGCTGCCTGTGAATGGTCTCTGGGTCCCTGTCGATGTACTGGATGTACCAGCCTTTAGGGGTCTCATCGACCCTGCAAAGCCCTTCTCTCCCCAGCCACTTGGTGAAGTCAGTCAGGGTCTCCCACTGGGTGGCATTCATGTGGATGTGCTCCCGATGGCTGACGTACTCGTTGTACACAACATTGTTGTGCACTCTCCTTGTTCCAAACCGCCTCCTGAGCAATTCCAGGAAATCCCTTTGGAATTCCTCAGAGAAGTAATCCATGAACTGCTGAGGGTTCTCAGCAGCCAGCAGCAGCTGTCTCTGGTGGGACTGGGACATGCAGTGACACCTGAAGCCGTTCTCGTCGCGGCACTGCTTCTGGCACATCTGGCAGTACCAGCGCAGCTTCTGCAGCCCCTTGGATTTGATACGGTTGGAGATGGCCTTGGGGCTGAGGAAATCTGACTTCCCCATGACACCAGTCCTGTCCTGATCCTGCTCCCAACCCTGTGCCTGTGCAGATCCTGCCCCCTCTGGAAATGGCAGGAGCCAATTACTAAATAGTGATTTACTTAGAGCCCTATCTTACTTTAAAAAATTAAAGTGCTTGAGAATTTTGGAACCACAACTGCAGGAAAAACAAAAACCCCTCTGTGCTGGTTTGAAAGCAAACCAGTGGGAGATCCCAAGTCACAACTACAATTTAAAATAAACGAAGCAGTACAAAAACACTGCCAGAGTCAGAATAGACCTGGCACCCTGTGTGTCAGGGTGGTGGCAGCAGTCCCATTAAATGGTGGCTGTAGCCCTCCTTCAGTGACAGATGTTCTGTTGGAGCAGTGATCCTGTAGAAAGGTGGAGTTTTACTCTGGAGGTCCAGTGGTGCTGTAGATGGGCCTGGTCTCCCTCTGGGAATGCAGTGGAGAAAAAAGCTGCTCCTCTGGGAATCCAGTGGAAAAGGCTGCCTGTGGTGTTCCAAACTTCACATGATATCCAGTTTGGAATGCTTGGCTCCTCCCCCTGGGCGGAGCATCTCACAATGGGATGATGGAATTTTATCAGCCATGCAGGGACACTTAATGGCCCATTAACAGAAGATAACCCCCTGGAGGGAGGATGAGTCCTGGAAGAGATAAGGAAAACTGCCCCACCTGGTTTTAACAAATGGTAACAGTACACATGCTTTTGGTTACATCTTGCATTGCAACCTAAGGCACCCTCCAACAACATTTTTAAAGTTAGAGAGTCAAGGCATGTCGTAGACATCTTTTCACTAAAAATCCTTTCTTAAGATTTTTTCCCTTCTGAGGAGCTGAAGCCTCAGAAACAAAATGCAAACAATAGTTATCTGCTGCTGTGGAATGCAACAGGTAGATCCGTGATTGGTCTCCTAGGGATGTTCAGATTTGGTGACCAGTCACGGGGGAGCTGGCTCTCGCTCTCAGTCTGAGCCAGCTGCCTTTGTTATCGTTGTTTTCTATTCTATTCTTAGCTAGCTTCTAAAAAGAAACCTTTCCTTCTATTTCTTTTTAGTATAGTTATAATGTAATATATGTATCATAAAATAATAAATCAAGCCTTCTGAACATAGTCAACATTCTTGTCTCTCCCCTCATCCAAGAACCCCAGTGACCACTGTCACAGAGGCATTATTTTATTATCTGGCCAGGATGATGTTCTGGCCAGGATGTACCACAGAAAGCATCTCATCCACACACATAGCCCAGTTGTCCAGAGAGAATTATTCCATCACACACCGCTTTTACAAGATTTTTCAGATGTTTTATACAGTCAAAATTCATAGAAATTAATTCAGTCAGCATTCATTGGTCCCAGGTTGCAAAGTTCTTATATTTGGTGTCCTATTGGATCTGGATTTCTTTCCTTCTGATGTTAATTAGATTTTCATTCCTTGATTTTTCTTATCAGGCTTTTCAGAAGGTACCTCCAACTGTGCCAGAGGCAGAGTCTGGGGTAGATGTTCCTAAATGGCTGCTGATGTTCTGTTGATGGCCTTCATCTCTTTGGGGCTATTCCCAGTCTGTTATATGCTGAGTTCATCAGGCCTCACACAGATAAACAGTGCGCTGGAAAGAAGCTTCAGTTCTCTTCCCCCAGGGCAGAGGTGAATAACCCTGGTTGAAGTTACATAAAAAATTTTTAAACTTATACATTTTCCAGGAGAAAATATATAAGCAGGAGAACCTATCATTGCCTCGCCTGGAAGGAGAACCTGGCATTGCCTCGCTTCTTTACAAACTAGGCTAGCCAATCTGGGTTTCTGTTATGGCAGAACTTGAGAGTTCACTCACTGAGAGGCCCCACTCAGAGGGAGGTTGCTGGTCACAGCCTCTGCAGTCCACAGAACCCAAACAGTCCCATTTTGGACCACTGTTTACAGGGCAACAAGACAGTGGGCATATATGTGTGTATATGTTGCAGTTGAGACAGCCACGACACACAGAGTGTCACCATCACAAAGCTTCAACCCATCCAGAGTAACTTCATTCCACTTCAGAAGGCTTCAACCAACACACAGTAACATCATTCCACTTCAGAAGGCTTCAAGCATCTGCCCTGCTTGTTCTTTAGCCCAACCTTTTATACCCCTCATGTTTGTGCATTGCGCCTGTGTGCCCTCTGTTCCCTTCTGTGCTTGGTCAGTGCACCTGGGCGCAACTTTGCATTGTACATGTATTTTATTTATGCCCAGATACACTTTATATTTACATAATTTTTTAATAGAATTGTGGATTGATTAGGGTTGGAAGGGACATTAAAGATCGTTTAGTTCCAGCCTGCTGTTGTAGAACTTCTGCTTAAGGTAATTTACCCTTGTCCTGTCAGTACATGCCCTGACAAAAAATCCCTCTCCAGCCTTTTTGTTGGTTCCCTTAATGCACTGGAAGGCTGCTGCAAGGTCTCCCCAGAGCACTCCAACTCTCTCAGCCTGTCTGTGGAGCTGGTGTGTATGGGGACAGGGCACAACCTCAGCAGAGCAAGGTCTGACCCACCCCCTGCACACATTCCAAGCTCCCAGGATGTCCCTGAAGAGATCACCTCTCCCACTCCCTGCCACAGGTAACTCCAGCCTGAAATCTCTCTCAATGGGATTGAGTGGGGCTTATTCTTCCACCAGTTTACTTAGAAACCAGCATATCTTTTGGCACCCAGTGTGGGGCAAGAGAGAGGAGTTGGAATTAGAATTTTTTTCTAAAGCATTTGTGTATTGGGGTACACAAATACACATGATGCCCCATGTATTCACCTGGATGTTGTACTTTACCCTGTATCTATTTCCACACATGGGAAACTATTTGTTCATCATGATGGCCTTTTTAAGGCCACAGAGAGGAATGAAAATTGCTTTGTTAATATGCTGTGTTTATTGCATGATAACATCAGAGGCAATGAATTTCATTTGGAATATATATTCAGTCTTGTTTGCCTGTGCTAACCAGATCTCACCTCTGACAGGCCTGGAATGAGCAGCTTTCTGTCACAAATTTTTCTCTTCTGTGCTTATCTCAAGTTCCCACTGTGGTTCATCCTATGGCAAGTTCCTTCCGCTGTGATCTTGGCAGCGTTTGGGACAGGCAACTGTGTCCTTTAAGTCCTTACACACCTCTGGAGGTCCTTTCCAACCTCAGCCATTCTGTGACTCTGGGAATATCCCTTTGGTCTGTTAGGGTCAGCTGTCCTGGATGTGTTTCCTACCAACCTCTTGCCCATCCCCTGTTCATTCTGGCCTTTGGAGGGGGGAAAATTATTCACATTGAACCTGCTCCCCTTGGCTTGGAACCACGGCCACCACATTCTCTCTGCTATGCTTATTTGAGGAGAAATGACCCCTTGTCCTCCTTCCCCCTGCCCTTGCCAATGATGTAAAGTGGGAGAGAATAATCTCTGGGTCCTGGCCACATGGCCATCATGCTACTGCAAAAATTACCTGTCCTGGCTGGAAGCAGGACAGATTGACCATCTACAGCCTCTCTGGGTAACCCGTTCCAGGGTTTCACCACCCTCAGTCTAAAAAAAATTTCTTCCTTGTATCTAAGTCTGTGTGTCCACACCACAGAGGCCCAATAGGCCTTAGAGTAGGTGTCCACAGAAACAGGTACATATTTAAGGGGACCAAATTCTGAAACGTGAGCAATGTCAGATTGCCATAGCTGAAGAGCTTGTAGCCCCCTGGGGTTTGATCCATCCTGGGTCATGGTGACATGCTGCTGACAATCAGAGCATGAGGCAATGACATCACGTGCTGCTGCAGATGTAAGATGGAATTGATGTCATAGGGCATGAGCCCCTTGATGGAAAAACTATGTGACTGAATTGCCTGGTGTAATGTATCTGGGACCAGGGCAGCCCACACCCGGGCTGTTATTTGCACAGTCATTTCCTTCTACAATGAACCCAGGCAAGTTGGCATGACTATAAACATGAAGAATATAAAATGGTGCTGTTTGTTGGCATAAAGTATGCCATAATGTTCTCAGCAAATAAAACAATTCCTTTTTATTTACCTCTTTCAGAACGGCACAATCTAAACTACAAACTCAATTGCATACATATTGAGAATCAGATACAACATTTCAATTCTCATAAGGCCATCAGCCTGGACTTCAATCTTTCCAGTCTCTGACAACCACTTGTTTTTCACCCTAGGAATAGATTGTTGTGTTAACAAACGCTCATTCTCAAGATGTTTTTTTCATGGGACCTTGCAAACTACTTAGCTCCACTTAGCAGGGACAGGCCAGCTAATTTGGCAAAGCAAGGCCTGATTTTATGAGGCCTTTCTTTTATAATTTCTCTATTCTCTGTCACAGAGAGATAGAAAAATTATAATTTCTCTATCTCTCTTTTGTTCTGGTTTTCAAACAGCTTGCATCTTATTAAGGCTGTTACTGGCTGTCTGTTAGATATGGGAAAGATACAAAAAAGACCAGTTACAATCCACAAAATTTATTAAATCCAATCATGTCACTGATACAGGGTCTCGCAGCATGGGAAGACAAAAGATAATGGCCAATGTCTCTTAGAGAAATAGAAATAATTGACCATTGTTCCAAAGTCCAAATAGCTGAGACTCAGGAATCATGTTGTTTAGGTAGGATCAAGTTCATTAGCTGGAAATGTTGACCTTGACATCACTGAGTGTCTTTTTTGGGAGCTTTTGTTCTTGCTCTGACCATGAAGGCTTATCCGCACAGCCTGCCAGGGCTGGGCCTTGCTCAACCACTCTGAGAGCAACTCCTGCCACAAGCTGCTGAGTTGTCTTGCCCAGGGGCTGTCAAATCCAACTGGCAAACCAAAACCACTACACCCCCTTCCCTCTGAATTGTTATAATTTTGAAATCAAGGGGCTTTCAGGCAAAGATATGAGAAAAGGAATAACAGTTCTTTACTAGTGTGTGTATGTATGTAATGACCAAGGAACAGACTCAGACACACAGTGATACTGAGATGTTTATTGAGAGAAACAAGACATTTTTATACACTTCTTCTAGACACAGTATTTCCTTCTATGGTGTTTAACTCTAAGGGACCTATCACATACAGCCACATTAGCAACACGCTGTATGGGGTGATCACACATTGTTCAGGTGTCTGGCAGCTTCCAGCAGGACCCTCTCCATAGGGGGAGAGGATCCTCCCCATTTCACAGCAAGGACCTGGAGAACCTTTCCCAGGAAATGTTTCCACGTTTACCTCAAAAGGGGATCCAGCTTTTATAAGATGAAATCAGCAAGTCAAAGTGACTTGATTACATTTTTAGTACAATCCCCTGGGTCTGATGGCAAAATTCCCAACCAGCCAGGGCCAGGACCTGGCCAAGGCCTAAGCCTTGACTGGGAGGCTTTCCCTAAATAGCTACAAGCAAACCTTTATTAATATCAGTGAGGAACGTGACTTCACAAGAGCTTATCTTCCCCATGAACAGGGGACAGATCAAAACACACAGTAACTGGTGACAACACACATCTTCCTATGAATGGAGACAGTGATTTAACAGACAGAACCTTCGGAAACAACTTAAAATTACAAGAGAAAGTTTCTGCCTACAGACTGAAGTTTGGCCACTGCAGCGCTGTTCTTTTTTTTTTTTTTTTAAGAAAAAAGTTAAATTTATTATTTTAGTTCCCCTCTGATTTTTCCTTTATCTGTACTTGTATTTTTGTCTACTGTAAGTGTAATCTCTCTCCTTATAACGGCTGTGGCTCCAATGCCTGTGTCTCTTCTCATCCTTGGTCCTCTCCCTACAATGTTCTTCATGCTTTTGGTCAGACTCCTTAGATTTTTTGGTCCTCTTCTCATCTTCTTCAGAGTGGTGGTGCTTCTTCTTCTTCTGTTTTTTAGCCAGATGTGAGTGACTCGTGTGAGACTCCTCTATATCCTCATCCAGCACGAGGTCATACTTGGCATCTTGCTTTGGTTTTACTTTTTCTTTCAGAGCAAATTTCGAAGGTTTGTCACATTCCTTCTCATAGTCCTTGAAATCTTCCTTGGTATATCGCCCACCTTTTCCCTTCCATTTAACCTTTGCAACAGACTGGCTAAAATCCACATGTATCCGCCTGTCATCAATCAGCACATTGTCCATTTTGAAGTAGGCTTTCTCACAGTCTTCCTTCTTTTCAAACTCGATGAAAGCATAACAGAGAGATTCACCTGTCTTCCAGTCTCGGATCACTTCACAACTTTTAATGGGACCAAATCGTGAAAATATTATCTCCAGGTCTTCATCTGTGGTCACAGGATTCAGTTTACAAACAAAGAGCACATTTTCTGGTGGTTTGATGTCTGCATCTGGTAAGTCTCCCACCATTTCCAGAAGAATAGCACGAGTTTTTGCTTCTTTTTCTGCCTGAACTTCTTCTATTTCATCTGCAGGCCGTCCTTTCATGTCATCAATTTCTTCATCTGCTCCTATTCTGCCACTGTCAAGCTGCTCCTTTGTAGGTTCTGGTGAGCGATCAGGAACACACAAGCCAGGTGGATCATCAAAGGGATCTTCTAAAATTACTGTATGATTTATCCTGATATCCTGATACGGGATAAAATCCTTATCTACAAAGGTTTCATTAATTGTCTTCAATACATCCATGCCTTCTGTCACTTCTCCAAATACTGTATGTACCCCATCAAGGTAATCCAGGTTTTCCCCTGTGGTAATGAGGAACTGTGATCCATGCTGATCACTTCCATTGTTCACCATTGACACAGTTCCCTTCTTCTTGTGCCTGATTCTGGGCACCTTTTCTGCCTCAAAAAATCTGGCTTGATCACCATACAGTTGAAAAAATATGGATTCCCCTCCACGGCCAGTTCCCGTGGGGTCACCAGTTTGTATAATAAAATCCCTCTGGACATTATAAATAAGACAATAGTTGTAGTACTTAACCTTGCAGAGCTTCAGGAAATTCAGACATGCTCGGGGCCGCTCCTCTGTGTACAGGTCGATGACCAGGTCACCCACCGTGGTCTCCAGCAGCACTGCCATGCTCTCAGGAAGAGATTTGAGAATAGGAATAACAGGTCTTTACTAGGAAAATTAAAATAAAATGCAGCAGTACAAAAAGCACTGACAGAGTCAGAATACAACCTGACAGCCTGTGGGTCAGGGTGGTGGCAGCAGTCCCATTCAATGGTGGCTCAGCTCTCCTGCAGTGCCAGCTGTGGTTCTGGAGGAGCAGGGATCCTGGAGAAGGATGGAGTTTTACTCTGGATGTCCAGTGGTGCTGTAGATGGGCCTGGTCTTCCTCTGAGAATCCAGTGGAAAAGGCTGCCTGTGGTGTCCCACAGTCCCAGATTATATCCAGTTTGGAATGCTGGGCTCCTCCCCCTGGGCGGAGCATCTCACAATGGGTTGATGGAATTTTATCAGCCCTGCAGGGACACACAATGGCCCATTAACAGAAGATAACCCCCCGGAGGGAGTTATCAGGGATGAGTCCTGGAAGAGATAAGGAACACTGCCCCACCTGGTTTTAACAGATGGTAACAGCATGCATGCTTTTGGTTACATCTTGCATTGCAACCTAAGACAAACAATTTTTTAACAAAAGTTCTTTTATATAACAGGCGTTCCTCTTCCAGTTTGTATATACTGGTGAGACTAAACACACACAACCTATTCCTATTCACATGCAGACACATAGGCTCCTAAGAAACAAACTCACAGTATACCCTGCAGCACTTAAACATGCAATTCGTTTTTTTTTTCCTCTTTTACCCACAGTTGAGACGTAAACAGCACAGAGGGGACTGAATCCCATGAGGCAAGAGCTGCAGAATTGGCTTCAGGACTCAGACCTGCCAATTCTGGCAGGTCCATACAAACCACGCAAAAAGGCACAAGGGGGGTTCTTCAACCCCACAAAACCACAGCTGCAAAATTCACAATTCACCCAGGCAATTACAAGATTTGGTATAGCCCTTATAACAAATTAAATTTAGAAGGAACCCTCATCCCCACACCAAAACCCTTGTTTTAGCTTTTGCAACTAAAACCAAATGGTTTTGTGCACCAAATACTTTAGAATTCACCATGAAATTGCATTTTATGTGGGTGTGACAGCCTGGTCAGAGAGTGAGAAAACTAGATAAGTTTTCCTGCTGGTGATGCCCATCTTTTTTTTTGTCAGGGAGCAGGGGGCCAGCCTAGCACTGCCCCAAAAGCCACTTGGCCCTGCTGGCCAGCCTCACCTTCACCTCCCCTGCACTCCAGGGACCGACTCTCTCACGGGCAGCAGGAGCTGCAGTTCCTGACTCAAGATCTGCCACCAACATCGCGGGTGAGGACGGAGCTATCCCCACCATCAGAAGTTGTCACAACCACACTGGTCGCTCCATCAGCTCCTGTATCCTCAGCCACGGAGCCTGCAGAGATGTCCCAGCCACGCCCATCATCAGCACCTGCCTTCAGGTGTTTGGTCCAGCCACCGTCACAACCCCTGCCAGCTTCCCCCTCCTGCTCCTCTAAAGCTGTCTCAAATTCAGTACGCACTGTCAGGCATAATGTGGTTGACTGGGAGGTGGCCCGAGATTTGCTACATGATGTTGAAGAATATGGCCTTGGCTCCGCACAAGTTTTGCAGACTCTCAGAGTGCTAAACTCAGGCCTGCTTTTTCCATCTGATATTAGGTATATAGCTAGGGTACTGTTCGAGCCTGTGCTATTTGATATTTTTTTGAAGTACTGGAGGGAGGCTGCTGAAAGGGCTGCAGCAGGCAACAGGCTTTTGCCTCAGAGAGATCCTAGGTTTCAGGTGGGGGTGGACGTTCTGCTCGGAGAACAGGCCTCTTCCAGTCGTAATTTTGAGGCTACCTGGGACTCTGCTGTTCTTGAGCAGAGTCAAAGGGCAGGATTTCGTGCATTGCTAAGAACCATTGAATTGGCCTCCCCCGGGCCAGCATTTGCGGCAATAACTCAGGGAGAAGATGAACGTTTTCTGCCATTTGTTGGGAAGCTCGCTGATGCCCTTGAGAAGCAGATTGAGGATGATGCCTTAAGGGAAAAGTTATGCAAGCAGTTAGCCCAGTGCAATGCAAACAGTCAGTGCAAGAGGATCATAGCTGCTCTTCCAGGCAGCCCATCACTAGTAGACATGGTCAATGCATGTGCCTGGGTAGGTTCTGTAGGCCACACAGTGCCTGCTCTGATGGCTCCCTCACAGTCAGGCCAGATACCCTTAGGGGGTGGACAACAGAAGAGCAAAAATAAGGGCAAGGGAAAGCAAAGAACATGCAATCCAACATGGCCGGGTGCCTCCTTCTTGTGTGCTAGATGCCTAAGGCCAGGTCATTTTGCTGAGCAATGCAAGGCTAAATTTCATGCCAATGGCCAGCCTTTGGCAGACCCAGGAACGGGACAATGAGCACAGGGCAATTGTGCCCTGACACAAGATTCCTCAGGGCATGGTGCTGGCTCAAGCCTGCCCAGCCAGCTCGGAGGCATCACCCAGGGCTCTGCTGGTGTGGATGCACGTACCACCAACACAGTCATCTTAGAATCCTGTAGTGAATATAATTTTTCTTTGGATGTGTTCAGACCTTTGGGACAAGGACTGGGTGCACTGCTTGTGGGAAGATCTAGTGTCACCCACTAAGGAATCTTTGTGCACCCAGGAGTCATTGATTCTGACTTTTCAGGTCAAATTTGTGCTATGGTTTTCATGCACACCCCCCATCACTATTCCAGCAGGGACTCGGATTGCTCAACTTGTGCCTTTTAAGTCATGCATCCCCAGGACTGGCCAGCAGACTCATGGGAATGGTGGCTTCAAATCCACAGGACTGCCACAAGTCTTCTGCTCTGCAGATGTTTCTGCTCAGCCACCACAGATGACATGTACTGTTATTCTACTGGGTGCCAGCCCGCCTCAGATCCAGCTCCAAGGTTTGCTCGACACAGGGGCTGATGTGACAGTTGTCTCCCTCTCTGCATGGCCTCCTGTGCAGCCTTTGGCTCCCATAGGTTTGGCCATTGAAGGGCTGGGGGATGTGGCACATACCTTGGTGAGCCAACAGTCTGTGCTGATCATTAATGTCTCTCTGCCTCTTTATCACCCTCTGTCTCCCCCTGCCTTATCTCTGTCCTCTGTCCTTCATTGAATCCCTGAGCCTAGGCCTTGCAGTCAGGCTACAGACTACAGGCTTCAAACTACAGACTTAACTCAAAGATGTACATTTCACCTAAATCAAAATGGATTTCTACTCTGGAGAATTTCTACTCTGTCTCGAATGGAAGGTTTTGCCGCAGGTTTTGCTGTCACAATAGCCTATCTGTCAGTGGTATGTGGCTCAGGCCTTGTCTGGAGTCCACAAGCAGTTTCCTCACGCATTTGTTATCACTACATGGACAGCATCCTGGTGGCAGCATCCCCAGGATGAGTTGCTGAGGGTACAGCCTCAGCTGTTCACTGCTCTGTGTTCTTATGGACTGCAGGTGGCCCCGGAGAAGGTTCTGCAGCACCTTCCTTTGAAATATCTGGGAGTCAAAATTCTTGACAGAACTATTCACCATCAGGAGGTGCAATTCTCGGATTCTATTAAGACCTTGAATGATGCCCAGAAATTGATGGGTGTCACCAGCAGGTTGTGTCCTTACTTGGGACTAACTGACAAAGAACTGTCCCTGTTGTATGACACTTGGAGCCGTGGGTGTGCAAGTGTTTCCACAAATACTGGAGAATGATGAGTACCTGTGAGGTGTGTCCACCCGGATTTGTGACACCAAAGACAGAATGTGGCCAACAGGCAACCTCCGAGTGATGATCAAGATGCCAGCCATCAATCAGATGGCCCCTCCACGAGTGGGGAGTGAGCATTCCATCCTTTCTCTGTTTCTGAAAAGGACTGTTGACAGGCTAAGACTGTCAGTTCTTTCAACAAATGAATGATAAGTTGTTACTATATTATTAGACTTAGTGTTGATATTGTATTAGAATAAGTAACTTATTTTAGGATTAATAGTTTATTTCTTGTACGAGGGAATCACAAGGTCTGATCTCTCTGACCATTTTAAATCGGCGTCCAATTGAGGTTGTGATTTAAAACTAGCAACTGCTACAGGAACCTCTGCAGGTCTGTTTGTTCTCCTTTCTGCAAAGAACCCTGCAGAGGATTTAAACAAAAAGGGCTACCTGTGGATGTCACAAGCTGGTCAGAGAGCGAGAAAACTAGATAAGTTTTCCCAGAATTGGCTTGTGAGACTTTAGGGTGTTGAAGATAAACAATGATAGCTTATTATCATAAACAACCTGCAGATGGTGTTTCCCTACTCTCTGTTTTCTTGTTTTTCTCAAAGATTGTTTATTAGAAAGGTGTCTTATAAATTAGCCAATCAGGTGGAATGTACTGATTAATTGACCAGCCAGGTCTATCTGTATTGGAACAATGTATAAAACAGGATCTGAAGTAAAGACACACCCTTCATGCAAACCAACCCTCTGGTGAGTCTGTGTCATTTCTTACTCAATGATGACAATTTTATACTTTTAACCTGGCACCAAGACTCAAACCCACTTTTGATATTCACTTATATAACTTCAGACATATATTTAATAGAGGGTAGCAAGTTATACCATCACTAGTAATTTTTCTCATTATCCAATTTTGCCATTGATGCCAAAAGATTTTTGCTTTTTATATGTTTTTCATATATTTGTAGCTCTGTAGACTATTACTGTATAGTTATATAGTTTCTTCAGCTAATTCCAGTATTTTGTTGGATAAACACACTCCTGGAATCCTATTCTAATCTTGCTTCTTCAGTGAACAAAAGCCATTCCACTTTCCCATGTATTTAGATATAAACAACGTGGAGCTAGAAGCAAAGGGGAGGTTTCAGTAGGGGGCCAAACCAAGAGGAGGAATTACTTCAGTAACTGTACTTTGAACTGGGGATTCTTGTCAATTATGCCAATTTGCTAAGCTTACAAATAATATCAATACATTCTCAGTAATTCTTTTATAGGGGTTTCAAAATTTCTGTGCTTACACATCTGACTGGCCAAGGTCTTAACACCACCCAGCTCACTGGCCTCACTGCAGAATTAGCAGTCTGTATTGAGGCTTGAATGAGATTGGTTGGGGTCCCTGTGTGAGTTCAAATCCAGCCTATGATTGTCTTATCCTGGGGACTCATTTACTTCTACTCTGTAACATCTAGGCTAGTCAAGTTAAGGTCTGTTATGGCCAATTTATCTGTACAGCCCACAGGCCCCTTTCACTGTTTAAAAAGGGCAAAGTGTTCTTTGTCATCCTCTGCAGGGCCCTTTGCAGACAGTGTTATGGTGGGGTCATTCATCAGAGACATACAAACGACACAACTCTCAAAGGTCTTTGTGACAAACAGCCTCAAGTTTATTCTCACAGCTCCTTTATAGGAGCTGCAAATTTCCCAAGCTTACACACGTGATTCATTAAGGTCTTAGCACCATCCAGCCCTCTGGCTAATGACACATCTGCATTTAGGGCTGAATGACATTGGCTGAGGGTCCCTGTGTAGATTTGAATCCAGCCTTACCCTTGTTTGTTGCAGTGTGATGCAATTTCCTGTTTTAGCTATCCCAGTCCTTTCCCAGGTGTGGCAATGCCTTCTCCCTTCCCCTCCCCTTGCCCCCTCGCTAAGTGCTGTCCGTCAAGCTTGACATTCCAGCAAGGGCGTGGTGTGATTGGTGAAGTTCAAAAGATGGCCCTCAGCCCTGGGGTCATTGGCCTAGCCAAGTGTCATTTGTCCCCTGAGCCTTCCCGCCCTCCTACCTGCTTGGTGGCGCACCTACCCCTTCCCTCCCCCTGTCCCCGGCGTTTAAAAGGACACTGAGACCATGCGGTCGGGGTTCGGTGGGAGCTGTCGCAACATTCAGCGGCCTGCGTGCCCAGGAATAAAACGCTGGATCAAGACCCTCTAGCCGGATCCATCTCCTTTTTTCCTTCACCTCGCCTAAAGCCTTTTCATCAAAGGTAAAGCCTGAGTTCCTCCCTGCCTGGACTTGTTCCAAGTGCCAGCTGCAACATACAGCTAGCCAAAGGTGTCTCTGAGGTGAAACACCACAGCTGCTGCCTTTGGTCAAGCAGCAAGGGTCAGACGAGCCCAGGCACGTTCCACCCGGTAATACTGGGATCATATTCCAATACTTGTTCACCCAGGGACTTGTTTTTTTCTAGGATGGTTGGGTTTCAGATCAGCTGCAATGTGACAGACAGGATGACAAAGCCAGCATGATGTCACTGATGATAAGCTCAGTTTAAATAAGGCTTTCCACCCAAGTGGAAAAGCCCAGCTTGCCTAGGCAGGGATGTATCCCATGTATCATCCAGGAGTTGTCAAATCTCCAGCAATACAATCTTCCAGGCTAGCATGCTGCAGGCTCACTACTTAGAAATTACAAATTAAAACTTAACACTACAAACAAGAAACAATTCAACTTTAGAACTGTCAGAAAAAACAACTAACAGAAGAAACAGTTTGTCTTAATTTGGGTTTGTGACCCATGTCCTTAAACAGATAAAATCCTTAGGTCCCCCCTATCCCAAATATATCTACAAATTACAACTCAACACTACAAACGAGAAACTATTCAACTCAAAACCATCTCAATTAAAAAACACAATTCCTTCTCCTGCTGGTGTTTCTCAAATATTTGAGTCTTGGGGTTCAAGTAGGGTGATGGGTAGATTGTCCTGCCATTGTTGACAACATTCTGCATCTGATAAACTATCAGCATGCTAGGTCATGTTGAATGCAATGGAAAAATATAAGGACACCCAAAACTTACATGGGGGGTATATGCCTATCCCGCACTCCATTTTTTGGGGTTTTTTTCCTCCTACAAAAGCTTCATTCAGTTATGTACAGAATGTGTTTTGCTACTGTGGATCCTCTTCATGGTCTGACTGTTGCTCCTCTTCTTCCTGCCCTTTGTGTTTTTCCAATTTTGCCATGAGCTCTCTTGCAGGGTTGAAGACGCCGCTGGTTTGCTTCCCGCAGACATAGCAGCGCTGGGATTTGCGGTAGTGCTGCAGGGCACAGCTCTCACAGAAGTAGTGCCCACACTTGGTGACCACGGGGTTCTTGAAGGAACCTCTGCAGATGAAGCACTTGAAGGGCACGTCCTCCTCACCACTGCTCACCTCGTAGTTCTCATCGTCGCTGGCGCCGTAGCGGCGCTCGTCCAGCTCCCGTTCCATCTGCCAGCCGTGCTTGTAGTCCGAGCGGTCATGCAGGAACTTGCAGCTGTCCCCAAAGCCACAGAACCCGGTCTCTTTGTAGTCCTTGCAGATGTCAGGCTGGTAGTCCCAGCGCACCGTGGCCCGCAGGTGCTCCGGAGCACGGATGGGGCCTTTCCTGACCATTCCTGAGGAGGCATTTCCCATCGATGTGTCCTTGGGCTTCGTGTACTTCTGGTAGTTGTTAATGCCACGGTAAATTTTATCGTCTTCCTTTCCTCTCAGCTCCTCCTGGATTCTTTGGCTGCGTTCAAAGATGGCCTGGGCATCCTTGTCCTTCTCTGTGTCCAGCTCATACCTTGCTGTGGCCCCCATGTCTTCTGGGCCAGCAGGTTTTGCCGACCTGGTCGATTTGTAGGTGACCCTGATCTCCTTGGCAGGATCCTCATCCTCACTGCTGCTCCGTGCATACTCCGGCCTCTCCCTCATGCAGCGCCTGGTCCTCTGGATCATGGGGTTGGGGGTGTCCCTGGGCAGCTTCCTCCTCACCACGCTGCTGCCCTCCTCCCCACTGCTGTCCTGCTCACTGCTGGGACGTTTTCGCCGGCCGCCGCCTGCGGCTCGGACCCGCTTCTTGAACACAAAGCTGCACACACTGCTCTCCTCTGCCATCAGGCGCTGCTGGTTAGAAAATAAAGGCAGAAAAGGCTTGAACTGAGTCAGGATACAACCTGACAGCCTGTGGGTCAGGGTGGTGGCAGCAGTCCCATTCAGTGGTGGCTGCAGTCCTCCTGCAGTGACAGGTGTGGCTCCATGGGAGCAGAGATCCTGGAGAAGGGTCTGGTCTTCCTCTGAAGGTCCAGTGGTGCTTCTGTGGCTCTTGCCCTCTGGAAGTCCAGTAGGCAAAGCTCCCTGTGGTGTTCCACAGCTCAGATTATATCCAGTTTGGAATGCTGGGCTCCTCCCCCTGGGCGGAGCATCTCACAATGGGATGATGGAATTTTATCAGCCATGCAGGGACACTTAATGGCCCATTAACAGAAGATAACCCCCTGGAGGGAGTTATCAGGGATGAGTCCTGGAAGAGATAAGGAACACTGCCCCACCTGGTTTTAACAGCTTGTAAAGATGGTGATATAATACATACATTTGATTACATCTTGCATTGTAACCTGAGGCACTCAGTATAACAGTCTTCCTTGGTGAGGTTCAGCATTCTTGAATGTTAGACAATTTTACAAAACTCTTTTTTCATAATTGTTGGACTCATAAGGTTTGTGAGTTCAACTAAGGCTGCCTTGCTTTTCAGAGCAAATGCAGCAATCACTAGTGCAACTGAAGTTACCTAGTACCCAGCTACTACTAACAATGGTGATCAGCACCATGTAGGCAACAAGCTGGAGTAGCCAGCTATCCTTTTGAGAACTTTTCTGGAACTGCAGTCCAAATATTCCCCATCTACAAGTGCATATTCCTTTCCATTTACAGAGTTAAGCTTTTCTAGCTTGATTTCTGCTAAGCCAGTGGTATCCCATATTGTCTGGATCTGGCCACCAATGCATGTTTAAAATGCCTATTCATCTCACATCCAAATATGAGCCACACTTGCAAAAACCCTATATAGTTATTCCTTGGTTACACTCAAGTAACTTAATTTTTTGGTGCTGTGCTGGTTTGAAAGTAAACCAGTGTCTTGGGTGATTTGATGATTATAATCTATTCCCTGATCATCTGTTTTATGCCCAAAATGCTTGCTGTCCCTTTAAGGTGGGTCTGGTGGGGGGTGGGAGGGTGAGCCCCTCTTCCTTGGGTTTTTTCAAAGCATCACTCCCCAGGCATCTGTGGTGCTATGCAGACTGCATTCTTTTTTTTCTTTTTTGTTTGCTTGGCTTGGTTTCTGTTAGCTCAGGCAAGAAGTTTTTTCCCTTTCCCTGGCTTTGGAGAGGCTGTGGCAGTGATCACTTGGTAGCTTTCCTCAAAGTGAATTGTACAGTTTGGTTTTGGTCTGAGATCAGCGAGAATGACCAGTGGGGGAAGAACTGGCCAGAGAAGGCTGCTCCATCTCAGCCCCTGACCTCAGAACAGCTGAGCCAGCGAGAGACAGGACAACAAATCCACCTGCTTCAGCTGCTGTGAAGAGGACACCAACAGCAGGGACTCACCAGGTTCCCATCTGCTTTTGGTCAAGCTTCTGCATGAACCCCTTGTTTTTTAGGTTTTTTTCCTTGAGACAGGAAAAAACCCCTAAAACCCTTTTCCTACCACGTTACCAGCTGCTGTGGGTTTTTTTCTTTCTATAGAATTTTGGGTGTTTTGTTCTGTTGGGGGGGGGGGGACAGTTAAATATCTAGCATTTATTCACCCCTGTTTTCTGTGCCACGTGGGCCCTCCCTCCATTTGTCAATAGAGGGATTTGAGTCCCCAGGACTGAATCAATGTGCAGATTGTAGATGGTTTGGGCATTGGTAACAGGAATGTCCCCAGAGGCAGATGGGGACAGAGGGAACAGACCTGCCCCTACTCCAGGGATGAAGGGAACCAGGGACAGAATCCACAGCTGAATCCCTGGTTACAATAAAGCTGGGGAAGAGGAAAATTGACTTTTTAACAGACACTCTGCCCACTTACTTGGTATTAAATACAAACCAGGGAAAAATAAGCCAAGAAACTGTAAATGTTGTTGGTGCAACAGGAAAAGTGGAAAAATGAACATTCTTTAACCCCATTAAATTCAGAAAACAGTGGATAATACACCGATTTTTACATATGCCTGAGTGTCTGGTTCCTCTTTTAGGAAGAAACCTGTTAAGTAAATTGGAGGCTCAGATTGTATTTAAAGATGGAGAAATACAATTATGGGTACCTGAGACTAAAGCCATCAAGGGAAGGACTTTTATGTTGCAGGGAACACCAGAACCAGACAATTCTGGAGGAATACCCAGAAGCAGTAGCAAATGCAGTAAAATCCCTGGTTTGAGCCAGTGGAGCTCCAGGCTATTCCCAACAAGCTCAGCCTGTAAGTGTTACCCTAAAAACTGGATCAAGACCAGTAAGGCAGAAATCACATCTTTTAAAATTAGGGAAATCAATAGCCTAATAGAAAATTTCAGGCAAAGTCACTGGTGGCTTAAAGTGATAGATTTGAAGGATGCCTTCTTTTGCATACCTCTTGATAAGCAAAGTCAGGGCGTTTTTGCCTTTGAATGGGAAAACCCCCAAACTGGTTGGAAGACTCAGTTTACCTGGACTGTGTTACTGCAAGGATATAAAACAGTCCAATGATTTTTGGGAACCAACTGGCAAAAGAATTACAGGTCTGGAAAAAAGAGAACCCAGAAGGGTTGGTCCTGCAGTATATGATGATATCTTACTAGAAACTGAACCTAATGAAACATGCATGGAGTTGACTGTGAGTGCTCTAAATTTCCTAGGCCAAGGAAGTTACCAAGTGTCTCAGGAAAAAACTTAAATCATGAGGCAGCAAGTTACCTGCCTAGGATTTGAATCAGTACCAGAACAGTGGAGGTTGGGAATGGACAGAGAAGAAGCCATCTACCACATACTCCAACCTGTGGCTGCCCAAGATTTATCAGCATCCTCAGGTGTGGCTGCGTGATGCAGATTGTGGGTCTCAAAGTGCAGAATCTTGGTCAAACCATTGTATGAGCTTTTAAAGGAGGCCTTGGAAGGACCTTTGATTTGGATTCCTGGGGGTGAACTTGCATTCTGTAACCCAAAGCTGGCCCTGATGTCTGCACCTGCCTTAGGACTTCCAGACTGAACAAACCCTTTGAACTTCTTGTGCATGAACAACAGCCCCTCACCCTTGGAGCTCTGGCTCAGAAGGTAGGAGACTTCAAGAGGCCCGTGGGGCACTTTTGGAAACAACTAGAAAAAGTCAGCCATGGGTGGCCCTGATGCCTGTTAGCCATAGCTGAGACTATTCTCATCCAAGAGGCCAGGAATTTGGGACAGAAGACATTACTGCACACTTTGCACTCTGTATCAGGACAAAAGGGGGGCATTGGCTTTCCCTGAGTCAAATGCTGAAGCATCAAACTGTTCTGATGGAGCAAGAGGATGTGGAAATTAAAGTAACCACAGCAGTAAGCCCAGTCCAATTCCTGAGCACCCCAATGCAAGGAGAAGTCCACTGACCCATGACTGCTTACAGAAAATTGAGAAGCTTTGTGCTGGCCAGACCTACAAAATGCACCCACTGGAGATCCAGCAGAGTTCTTCACAGACAAAAGTAGCCTTGTGCAAGAAGGTGAAAAGCCAGCCATGCAGAAAATTCATCAGCCAAAATAACAGAAGCTGCACTGCTGCCCATGGACAGCTCAGCACAAAGGGCAGAACCCACAGCACTACAGAGAGCCTTGGAACTGGCAGCAGGAAAAGGAGAAAACATACGGACCAATCTGAAATATGCTTTTAGCCCTGTCCATGCCCATGGGGGTATATGGAGGGAAAGAGGCCTATTGACAGCACAAGGCTCTCCAATTAAATAAAACCAAGAAATACTGTTCCTCCTTGATGCTATCCAACTGCCCAAAGTGGCCACGCTACACTGCAGGGCACGCCAGTGTGGGGATTCCCAAATTTGTGTGGGAAATAAATAGACTTGCAGGAAAGGCTGCTTGAGAGGTTGCACAACGAGGCATCCTAGCATTAATACCTGAGAAAGCCATTAATACCTGAGAAAGCCATTAATACCTGAGAAAGGGATTTCACTTCCAGAAGGTAGCTGGGTATAGTCAGGCAGATTTAAAATTAGCTGCTTACCTAAAAGCCCAGAATAAAGAGGGTGTGTGGCTGGTGACTCCCAACAACCAGGTCACAGTTCCATCACAACTGAAGTTACAAATTGTCAAGGACAAACACCAGCAGACCCACAAAGGAATCCATGCTGTGGTGATCAGTCTGCAGACTCCAATACTGAGTGCTCATATGACCAAAAATTGTCAGATCTATCACAGAAAAATGCCCAATATGTCTTAAAAATAATTGTTTGAATTCAAAAGGACCTCCTCCAGGGATCACTAAAAGAGGAAACAATCCAGAGGATTACCAGCAAATTGATTTTTCTGAGCTACCACACCAACAAGGAGACAGGTATCTCCTAGTGTTGGTAGATAGCTTCTGGCCACCCAATAAAAGTTTCTCCTGCTGCACCAACAAGGCCAGGGAAGTCACCAAGGTGCTCCACAAAGAGGTCATGCCCAGGTTTGGAGTGCCTACAGAGATGTCACCTGATAGGGAACCCCATTTTGTATCTGAAGTGTTACAGCAGCTTAGTAGGAGTTGGGTATAAGCTGGGATTTACACACTCCATGGAGACTGCAGTCCAGTGGAAGGGCTGAGCACATGAATCAAACCCTAAAAAGACAAATTAGTAAAATATGTCAGGAAACTTTCTTGAAATGGCCACAGGTGTTATCACTAGCCTTGTAACAAGTTAGAGCACAGCCCCAAACTAACCTGAAGGTGAGCCCATATGAGTTGGTATTTGGGGATTTGTATTGTGTTGCAACCTTCCCTGGGTCCAAGAAACAGACTGGCAATCAGGAAATGGAACAATAATTAATTTCATTAGGGGAATCCTTGAATGGGCTAAAAAAGTTTATCATTCCCTCAGAGCCTCTTGCCCTGGACACTCCAGTTCATTCATTCCAGCCTGGGGACCACAGACACATCAAGACCTGGAAATTGGAGCCACTTCAGGAGCACGGAAAGGACCTTACCTGGTTCTGTGGACTACAAGAACAGCTGTGAAAGTGAAAGGAATTAACTCCTTGGATACACTGTACCTGAATTAAGAGGGCTCCTGACTCAGAGTGGCCAGTGGAAAACACCAGACCCCTGCAGCTGAAAACCTTGAAGACATCTGAAAATGAGCAGTGAAATGTACAGTGAAATCTAAAACTTATGGGAATCACATTATCTTTAGGTGGGGGTGTTGAAGAAAATCGAATATTGACTTTAACCCAGGGGTTTGGTAAGATGTGCAACCTGTCCAGCATTGGAGCCTGCCTCCCTATGCCCCATTCAGCAGGGGAACACATTCCTTGGGGAATTGTCCTTATAGATCTGTCAATGGTGATTCAATATAATAATCAGACTAAGCTGGTAGCAAAGGCAAATGTCACCCAGTAGCTGGATGAGAAGTAAAGATGCAGGTGACAAAGAGATGGTATGCTTAAAGATCTGATAGCTTGGAGGAAAATAGGACAGAGGGGTAAGGAGTGTCCAACAGGGTCCCATAGTATCACCCAACATTTTTTAGAATTTGCTGTAGCAGCCTCTGGAGGCCAAGTAGCCACGTTGATAGATTTATGTTAGATTATGAAATATCCCAAAATGTCTCAGACTTGCCAGGGCGTCAAGCTCTCTGAAGCAAGCCTCAAACTTAGACAAAGCCCTTAAAAGGACAATGGGAGCACTTAGGGGAGGCAGGATGGTGCCTAGATTGGGGAATCACACCTAGGAATCACCCCAGTAAGGGTCAGTGGAGGCATGGAGAAAAACAGAGCAATGTATGTCAGTCCAGCAGCACAGGCTGGGTAGCCAAATTGGTTCTAAACTGCAGCAACCAACCCTTAAATTGTGTCAGGTCCCTGGAATTTCCTTCCCCAGGTTACACTGTTTGGGTTCCCCGGAGGATATGGGTCCACCTGACCACTGTCTGGCCCCACACCCAACAAGTTACCTTAGGATTATTGACCTTATGCCCAGCTTGGGAAAGAAATCCCATAAAAGCCCAGTATTGGGGTAGGGTAAAGCAGGACACATGAATGCACAGGACCTTCAGCTTCCACAATGTTTAAATGGGCCCCACTGAGTTTTCTCTTACCAGGAGCCATTTTTCTATCTGAAAAATAAAACTTAGTTTCTTTACTTGCCAACTTAGATTATCTAACAATCTGAAGCTACTGAAAGGGGGTTTCAAATTAGAAATAAGCAAACATTGAACAAACATTGGTCTTAGATTTATTGCTGGCCAAAGAACAAGGGCTTTGTGGATATTTAAAACTGGACAGAGAAGACTGATGTGTACACATCCCAAACATAAAAGATCTCCAAAAACAACTTAACAAAATTGGCAAGTTGCTGAAGACAGCAACGCTATCCACAAGGCTTCTGAAACAAATTGCTTCAAGAAAATTCCCCAAGGAATAAGGGGATGGCTGGCTAAAATACTGGAAACCCTTGTAATTCTAGTTGTAATTGTAGCAATTATTGGTCTTGCTATTGCTCATGTTTACAAAACAATCATTTGTGGTCTTGCAAGAAAGTGTACTATTGTAGGTAGAAATTGAATTGAAACTTACCAAACCATCTTACCAAAGCAGAGAAGGTTCAAAGGGGGAAGTTGGTGCCATGAGGCTTCACTCAATTTCTCCCGTGCCTGTGAACTTTCGGCTGAGAAATAAAGCATGCAGAATGTGCTCTGCCAGCAAGGACAGCTGCAAGAGAAGGAGAAGACATCTGGCTCAGGAGTGCAGCAATAGCCAGGGCTGAGTTTGGGAACTTGGGGAGGTTTTATGGTAATGGCCAAATTGTAATAACATGCATGTAACACATGCAAATTGTAATATGCAAGCAACACAGCTGTAAAATCGTGTGCACTCACAAAGTTAGCAGTTATCACCCCTGTAACCAGGTGCCTGAATAAATGATGTCCTTCTTAGCTCTAAACTGGTCTTAAGGAGTCTTACTCAACTAGTTTGCAGTGGATCTGGTGACGGTTCAAGCTGAGGTTTCCCTCAGCAGAGCCTCAGCTGTCTCTCATCCCATGAAGCCATTCTTCACAGCACAGTAATGCAGAAACAGCTGAAGCTCTCTGAAGCAAGCCTCACGCCTGGCCAGAGCTGTTAAAGGACAAAGGAGCGCTCAGGGTGCCTGGATCAGGAGATCACACCTGGCCAGAGCTGTTAAAGGACAAAGGAGCTCTCAGGGTGCCTGGATCATGGGTCACACCTGACCAGAGCTGTTAAAGGACAAAGGAGCTCTCAGGGTGCCTGGATCATGGGTCACACCTGGCCAGAGCTGTTAAAGGACAAAGGAGCTCTCAGGGTGCCTGGATCAGGGATCACACCTGACCAGAGCTGTTAAAGGACAAAGGAGCTCTCAGGGACGCAGGAGGGTGCCTGGATCAGGGGATCACACCTGGATCAGGGGATCACACCTGCCTCTGAGGAGGGACCCCAAACAAAGCTCTGTGGGCTTTTATCCTCTCACAAGCACCATGCAAATCTTCCTCTTGACTCCTCTGCTCCTGCTGTGTCTCTGGTACCACACCTTTTCCTGCCTCTCTGGTTTCTGGGGTTGAAATGGCTCCTAAAGTATTAAAAGTCTTTTTTCTCCCAGCCTGGTGACAGAAGGAGAAGTAGAGATTCCTTGGTTCTGCTTTTCAGGGTTGTTTATTTGCTCTTATCTGTTAGATTCTTTCTCTGACCTGCTGAGGTCTGTCCAGCAGGTTGGGTTGGGGCACAGAGACTGCTCTCAGGCTGGTGTTGGCTTTTTATACTAAGATCTATGTGTACTTTATTTACAATAATTTTCCAATACCTATCACCTGTGTTAGACAGTCTGTCTCTACTCTAAACCAATCCAGAACTGTCAATATCCCAGCAAAAGATGGAGGCCAAGAAGAAGAAGGACAGGACACACCCCAATCCCTCCATCTTGCCTCCTGAACCCCCATTCTAAACCCCCAAAATTCTACTTTTTCACTCTGTGACAAATTACTATCATTCTACTCAAACTCTTACGACTTGTATATCTTCACGCAAAGTTGGGAATTGTTTCCAGGGCTAAAATCAAAGGCACAGGTGTTTGTGACTCTGTGCCAAGGTCTCTGAGCCCCCTGCCAGGGTCTGGAGCCATCCAGGGCAGCCAGAGGGATGTCCTGGGTTCCAACACAGCCCCTCCAGAGGGGGTTTTCCTTTCCCTGTGGCTGGGGCAGAGCTCTCCAGGCAGGGCTCACACCCCATCCTTACCCTGACCCTGTCAATGCCTGGGTGAGGCTCACACCCCATCCTTACCCTGACTCTGTCAATGCCAGGCCCAGCCAGCTCCAGGCTCCCCTGCAGCCTCTGAACACCGAACCCCAGCAGCTCACTGGACTTTTCCAGCTGCTTTTGTGCTTTTTGACTCTGTCTTGGTTTGAAAAGGAAGTGAGTTTAATGTAGGTTCTTAAATAATTCCACAAATCCTGTGTTACTGGTTTCACTCTGAGTGCAGCTCCCAAATTAATGGTGTGTGTTAATTGGGCAGCTAATCCCCCACCCAGACAAAAAAAACAACCTTAAAAATTATCATAATGCTTCTCATTTTCGGTGCTGTGCTGCTAACGTGTTTAAGATGTTTTAATAAATGAGAGGCCTTAATTAGAGCAGAGTGAGCCCTACAGTGCCCCTCCACATAAAATACACACGTGTAGGATGAGAGAAGGAAGAGTTGGGTCCTTTCAAGGCAGACCCTTCCCTCATCCGTCCATCTCAGCCTTCTCCATAAAGAAATCCAGGATTCCTTTCATTCGAAGCATAGACTTTAAATTCCTACACCCATCTCAGGGCAGTATTAAATATTAAAGCCAGATATTAAAATTTCAAGGGACCTAAATTAAACCGGAGGTACTCAAAAATAAGTGTTGCTGAATATTTAATGGCAAAGATTTCGTAATTAACTTTAGAAATCTCTCACACCCAGACAGAGAGGAACTGCCCAGTGAAATGTGACCATCCCAGTGACCTTCCAGGGGGCTGCAGCAGGTGCCCCCCAAAAGATTCAGGTTCCTTGGGCTCTGTGGAATTCCTGTGGCTTCCCAAGGAAGCCTTGCCAGCCCTTCTCCTTCCCAAAATCAAAACCATCTAGTGGAAAAATCAACCTCACTTGGAAATTAGATTTGCGGTTAGACAAATTATGCATCTGATGGAATTCTTTTCTAAAAGCGAAGGATTCGTTTTTAAGGACAGGAGACCTATTCCATATAAAGCAATGCTCGCTGTAGAACTGTGACACACAGAATTTTATTTCAGCTTTCAAAATGTCTCAGACAGGGTGAAGGGGTTCGTGAGGAATGCGTGGCACAAACTGCAGCTCCAGGATAAAAGTGACACCTGGAGCACCCCAACAGCCCCATCCTCCTGCAGGGCCCCCCAAGGGCTCACTGGGCTGCTCACCCAGGCCAGGCTGATCAGGAGATCTTGGCTGTGGCTCCCTCCATCTCCAGCGTGCTGAGAAAGGCTCCTGGAATTCTGAGGGAGGAATCCAGCTCAGTCATAAAATCACATTTTCTGAGCTTCCAAAGCCCACCTCGAGATGAAGCCCAACCCCAAATGGAGCTGGGGTTGGGAGCAGCTTTTCCTCCATCATTCACAAGGATTCCCAGGGAACATCGCTGTCCTGCACAGCTCATCCAGCCGGGGCAGAGCAACCCCAGCAGCACCAGATTGTCCACAGCTGCTGCTGGGGCATCTGCTCCTTCCTGGGGGGGAGAGACCCTCCCAGCACGGGGGCACAGCTGGGCACAGCAGGGCACAAAGCACAGGGCACAGCAGGGCACAGCAGGGCACAGCTGGGCACAGAAGAGCACAGGGCACAGCAGGGCACAGCACAGCACAAAGCACAGGGCACAGCTGGGCACAAGGCACAGCAGGGTACAGCTGGGCACAGGGCACAGCAGGGCACAAAGCACAGGGCACAGCAGGGCACAGCAGGGCACAGGGCACAGCAGGGCACAGCTGGGCACAGCAGGGCACAGCAGGGCACAGCTGGGCACAGGGCACAGCAGGGCAAAAAGCACAGGGCACAGCAGGGCACAGCTGGGCACAGCTGGGCACTCTGAGGCAGCCTTTGCCCCTCCTGGGGAGTCCATTCCCACCCCACAGGACTGACCATGGCAGCAGGAACTGTCTGTGTGATAAAGGCAGAGGCTCTAAAGAATTCTGGGGTCTTTCCTACCCCTGGCTCAGGCAGGGGAATGGCCCAGGCTGGACCATGCAGCCTCTGTGTCCCTCCCTGCCCCTCAGCCCTGCTCAGAGCCCGGGTGCTGCCTCTGGGCAGGGTCAGGGCAGCACCAGAGCACAGGAACAGCCTGGGCCCAGCAGGGAATGCCAGGATATCCCGGGCTGGAAGGGCCCAGCAGGGAATTGTTTTGCAGAGATAATCAAAACTCCACAACTTTGTGAAAGTTGTAAAGCCGGTATGTTTATTACAGCGCTGGACGCATGTGGGAATCGTTCCCC
>JAWWMN010000056.1:71436642-71449750 GCA_035047745.1 Catamblyrhynchus diadema
CTGAAGAATAAGGGAATAGCTAAGCACTACTGGAAGGCAGCAGCATCTGAGTTTTGGACATGAGCATCTTAATTTCTGTCTGAATTGCAAGCATGGTGTGGCTTCTGGTTCCTAGCTGTGTTCCAAACTCTGAATGCTCAATAAAGTAGCAGGCCTGGATGTTTCCATGCAGCCACTCTCTTTTGGAAAAAAACACCAAATTGTCATCATCATTTGAATGTTTTTCAAGTTTTGGCTTGCCTCTTTGGTGTTTTTATTTTGTTTGTGTTTGTTTTCTATTTGATGTTGTCCATTTCCCCTGAGGTCTCTGAAATATCAGGTAGTGGCTCTGGATGAGTTATTTTAGCAAAGTTACAAAAGGAAAAACCAGGATTTTAACACTACATCACATAAATGAAAAGGAAGTGTTAACAACTCGGATAATAGACTTCTTTATGGAATAAAACATTGTACCAGTTAGAGCAACTGCCAGGGTTCTCCATTTTTGCTTAATCTCTGTCTTTAGGATTAACATGTAGCACTTTGACTCTTCAACCAGGAACAGGTATGAGAAGATTCTGTGTGGAAAAAGAAACTTTTAGCAGTTACATGATAACACATTTTCAGACAATATGGGCTTTATGTTGTCACATTTTTACTATAAATGAACACAGCACCTTCTGTCAAAAGCTTTAAAAGAAGAGATGGGTAAATGATCCATATTTTTACATACTTCTCTTTCTCCTACAGGTCTCCAAAACACTTGAGGAATTTGATGTTGAAGAGCAACCAAGTTCCCTATTAGAAAAACGATATCCCAATATTAGAGTTATACAGTCTGGAGTGAAACAGTTGAAAAGTAATGAACATGTAAGCTAAGGTTTTCTTTTTTATTTGTTTTTTTTTTTTTTTCAAATTATGTATATAAAAAATAATTTAAGAAGTAGCTGAATGTTTTGGGTGAGAAATTTTGTTCAAGAACATTTTGGTTACTGAATTGATAAGTTACCAAAATTTCAAGAAAATATTTCCTAATTCTAATTTCACTTGCTGCTTAACACTGTTTTTCTAGTAGAAATATATACAGAGGACAAAATAAATCTTGAAAGAGCCAACATTTCCACCTTTTCTTCCTCCTGTTTAGCAGGAAATACATTGCAAATATGAGCAATGGGCAGCATGTACACAGCCTTGTTAGCTCTGTGTGTCAACATGTTATTTTCACTTCAGCATGTATGAGAAACTCACATTCACATCCCAAACTGGTTTTGCTCACTTTTAAGGTTTGGAGATGTAATTCCAGGTGGATTCTGTTAACATTCTAAATCCACTGGTTTTCTTATATCATTACTAGGATAGTGTTTTAATATTGGTCTTGGTGGACATAAATAATTAATCTGTGGGGATTTGGAGGCTCTTTTGCCCAAAATAACTTTAAACTATGCAGCTTCTAGTTTGTAGAACAACAAATAATGTCATAAAATGTTAAAATTTAAGGTCTTCTTTCTCAAAATGTTTTAGTTTGTTGAGTGCCTCCACTTTTTCTCCAGCAAAGAACAGATTTGCAGTATTTCTAAACTGTGCCCTATCCTGTGCCTGGTTAACTCAGAGCTACTGCTGTTGAAATGTGTGAATGGGATTCTCAATTGCTGATGTCCAGCAGTGCATGGTTCTGTTCCTGGGGCCTGAGGGACATTTGTCACATAGAAACCACAGAACTCTTTTGGCACAGCCAGTGAGCACCAAGTGCCACCAAGTGGTTGATCTTGCTTTGAGTGCACTGTGTGCACTTCCCATTTTATTGATCACTTATTTGTGGTGGGTGTGGTGGCAATAAATGACACACAGCGAGGAAGAGTATGAAGCTTTGTTCCTTAAGAAGCCCCTTACAGCTTTTCATATCTGCTAATTACTGTGACATTAAGGAAAGATGTCTCTTAGATGTCTTGATTTAGATGAATTCTCTAAGATGAATTGATTTTTCTTTTCTCTTCCTTGTTAATAGAAAATTTACACTGAAGATGGGAAAGAATACATCTATGAAAAGCTTTGTCTGTGTGCTGGAGCCAAACCAAAATTAATTGTTGACGGGAACCCGTATGTGTTAGGAATCCGGGACACTGACAGTGCACAGGTAAATGTCTGGGACTTCAAAATGTGCAATGCATTCCTGCCTCTGGTGCAAAATACCAGAATTCTTGTGGAGTGACATGGAGAAACAGAAAATAATGGTTTTCTTATATATTCTTAAATAGGAACATTTTCACTAGCAGAAAAACAGCCTTATCATGCCACTGAATTAATTAGCCACTAGATTTGTTAAGTTTATAGACAGGTCATACACGTTATTTCTAACATGATAATATGGAATAAACAGTATTTTTTTCACCCTCCAGGCAGAATCCAATTAGAAAATATAAAGAAATTTCCTTGGGAAGGTGTGTGTGGTACCTGGTACAAAGGGTTGCTTCATGCAGTGGAAAGCTACTGAAGGAATGACTTTTTATTCTCTTGCAGTTCTACTGGAGCTTCTCCTCTTTGTACAGAAAAGAGTTAGAAATAGTCAAAGATGGGGAAAAGTTTTCACCTGAGAAATTATTTAAGAAACTAAAAATTAAGCTTGGAAAGCAAAGGTGAAATTTCAGTGCTACAGGTCTTCAGAATTAGAGGAGGCAGGGTAAGCACTGCTAACATGGAGCTGCCATTCATCAAATGAAGCCGGACTTTGAGGATAAAAAAAGGAGTTACATTTTCAGAGAATCTGAAGTGAAACTGAAATTGTTATTTGTTACAGCAACAGCTTCTGTTACAGGTCTCACCCTAGCTAGATGTATATAAATAGTCTGAGAAAATCAAGACTAAGAGCAAGAAAATACTGAAAAGGATATAGTTGATCAGTGTGAGGGAACATGCTCTAATTGACATTTTTCCTTTCTTAATGCAGGCTTTTCAGAAGAATTTGGCTCAAGCTGAGAGAATAGTGGTGGTAGGAAATGGTGGGATTGCCCTTGAATTAGTGTAAGTGAACCAAAAATACATAATCAAATAAAATCTTTAACAATGCAATGCTAAATCTAGTGTAAATGAGTTTGGGAGAAGGTTGACTTATAAAATTCTATCTCTTAGAGCATTTAGTGGCAAAACTGATCACAGAGGGTTTTTTGCAACATAGTGATTTTTACTGACTCATAAAATCAGAAAAGCTCCAGAAGAAGCTTTGACACATAGATACCAAGTATATACAGTTCACGTTCTACATAGTGCAAACAAGATCCAAATGCTTGTTTTTAACAGTGGGAGTCTGGCAGAAATGCACTTCTTTTTCATTATGGGGAGCAGGAAATACTAATTATTAGTATTATAAATTGGATCTGCCCCCTACCCCTGTTCAGTCGGGGTTGTGTTGGTGAGAAAGTATGACTTGTCAACTTGAAGAGATATTTTTTTAATGGATTCCTTATGTAAATATTTAGAAGTGGATTTGATAGGTGGGAAAGTCTTGGATCCCCTGGTTCTGGCTTCTGGAAGGAAACTTGACACACTTCTGCTTGTGCTGCTAACTGTCAGACCCTCTTCAGGCAGTCTGTCATTTTATTCCTTGTTGAAATGCCCACAGGTATGAAATTCAAGGCTGTGAAGTAATCTGGGCTATCAAAGACAAAGCCATTGGGAACACTTTCTTTGATGCAGGAGCAGCTGAATTCCTCCTTCCCAAGCTCACTGCTGAAAGCCAAGAGACTCCCATCAAGTGTAAAAGAACCAAGTACACAGTGGAAGGTATGGGGTTTAGCTTCCTGACACTGCAGCAGCAGCATTTCATATTAAAGATAGTCTTAAAATCAGTCAGTTTAGCAGCTTGGAATAAGGCTTACTGTTATCATTAATGACATTTCCTTCTTCAAAAACTGAGAGTAAAAATGCAACATAAAAACCCATCCCACATTTATGTAGACAGAATGTAATACAGCTTCTTGTGAGCTGCAAAAAAGTGCTTACCTTTGTGCCAAATTTATATTAATTCCCTGTATTCCTACTGCTGAAGAACTTGTTCTATTTTTTGTAATGTTTTGATGTGAACTCACCATACTATAGGGAGGAGCTGTCACATTATGAGGTATTGGAGGAGCAGGTGAAACCACACAGAACATTATTACAGGTGGAGTGAAAGTGCAGTCTCAGAAACAGCAATTAACTAGGACTGCATGAACAAACATCACACAAACATATGGAGGACCAAAGTCAGAGCAAAAAGAAGAGCATGGTTCTAGACATCAGGCAGGAAGAATAAGGATATTACCCCTGATGGTATTTTTCTGTTAATTGAGAATCCTTGTTCTGAACTCTGAGGACAAGGAAGGTTGCACTTTGAATCTGATATACTCCATGTCTTTGCTTCAGGAAGTGAGGAGAAAGGAAGACCTCCAGGAGCATCTGACAAGCTGGGCAGTGCCTTGGGCCCCGACTGGCATGAGGGCTTACACCTTAAAGGGACTAAGGAGGTATGGGCATAACCTTGCTGCCAGATTTATTTGGGTGTTGTGGGCATGAGCACTGGGAAAATTTCCATGTTTGCAATAAAGCAAAAATCCTCACATTTAAATTTTTTTTTTTTCATTTATGAATTCCTGAGCTGTTAGGTGTTTGCATCTGTTTTGCATTTAAAAAATGACCTGTCAAGAGTGATCAGTCATAGACCAGCTAAAGGATGTTTGGGATATTTAGCAGCTTAATCACTTATGTAGCAGTGGCAGTTTGTCTGTTGAAGGCTGTGGAACTGTATTTGTGTAGTGGAGAAAAAAAAAAGGCCCAAATTCACAAAACAATTGAGAGAAACAGGTAACTTCCCAACTTCTGGCTTGAGCTCAGAATATGGTTGAAATGTGGGTTGATGGTACAGAGTATTTTTTCTTTTTACAGTGTTTAGAACATAAACTTATTATTGTTACCAAAATTTAATTAATGATGGAAAAACAAAGGATTTGCAATCCTGAAAGACAAAAAAGAGTTTACTTTATTCTGTTCTGATAAAGTTTGAACTCTCTTTCTGTAAGCTATGGGGAACCTGAATATGTCTGGCATGCCAGAAAAATCTAATTGTTATGAACTTTCAAGGAACATGAGTTACCTGCTGAAAAAGCAGCTAAATTGCCATTGGCTATGGTTAGAGCTGTGCCAAAAAGAGGAAAGTGTGGGAATCCAGGTAATGGGCTGGGATATATGGTGGAGGGTTTTCCACTTCAGTAATATCAATGTAGGTGAAGATATCCTTGCTATTATCATTTTGTGATCACTAATCATTATGTTTATAATTCTGTCTATTTTTTTTTAGTTTTCTCACAAAGTACATATTGAAATACTGTGTGAAGTAAATAAAATACACTTACAGCAAGAATTTATCCAGCTGCAGCAGACTTCCTTGACTTTTCCTAAAGGAGAGAAAAATGTAGAAGCAGATGAGGGTGAGTGCCAGTGCTGGTAAGAACTTGAAGATAAATCTGTGCTGGAGCATGTTTGCTGTTTGAAAAATAAATCTTTTTTCTCTATAATTTGAGGTCTAGCAATTTACAGTAATCAAATTTATGGGCTGCAATTAAATTACAAAATCTTATGAGTCAGACACTTTTTTCCACAAAGTAACCAAAATCATGTGTGCAGAATATTCCATCCTAACACAATCCATTAAGTATTTTAATAGTAAAGTTAAAACAGGAGGAAAAAAACCACCAACATTTTGTATCAAAACTGAAGTAAACCTTCCAAGTAGAGGAAAATATCCCTTTTAAAAAATGAATAACTATGCCTATAATTTCCACCTAATTAAAATTAATATCTTTAATACTATTTTGGTAATCAATTACTTTCAGCACAAGTCAAATCTGTGCTGTTCTTTTTGCTTTTGAGGCTCTTCTGTGCATCTGTAAATTTCTACATAAAAGAATATTTGGCAAGTGCATAGTTGAGAGAACATCGCACAGGACACAGAGGGCTTTAATTTAGGAAAATTCTGAAGGAAGTTATTAGTAGGAGTTGGAGCTGAGATCCAAAATAGTTTTTTTCTCTAGTTCTAAGCGATGGTTAGAAAAGTTATAGGTAATCTCTCATAATTTTTTTCCTTTTTATTTTTAATCTTTCTTTACCTATTCAGTTACCTCAAAGGTTTTATGTTTTTTTTTTCTTTCATATCTTATCATAAGATATAATTCATAAAATAACTTCTGTTGGTTACATTCTCAGGGCAAATTTTTTTCCTTTTTCAGTGCTGTGGCCTGTATATGTGGAATTAACTAATGGAAAAATTTATGGATGCAATTTCATTGTCAGTGCAACTGGAGTTGTGCCAAATGTTGAACCATTTCTTAATGGCAATAATGTAAGTATACTGATTTCTTCTGGAGCTTTTCAAGCAAGGTTAAAGAAATCTTTTCAGCTGGTTTATGCTTCTGTTCTGACATGGATTGCTAAAGATTTAAATACTGTGCACCATCTCAAAATAAGGCAGGGTATGTTGATAGTGAGATATCCAACATGATACAAGTGTATCTGATTTGTGGTCTTGGTTTATTATGTTGTTCCCCAGGTGTTTATAAACAGTACATATGCAGTATTAAGCCTAACCAAAGAGAAAAAATCATCTGTATAATTGGCTAATGTGGCAAAAATATAGAAAAATTTCCATGTTAGTTCTGTACCATAGTCTTACCTTATTCATCTTGGCATTTGCTCCTGGAAAGGAAGCAACTATTTCCAGTACTTTCCATCTGGGACACTGAGCTGTCACAGTGCTCGTGTTCATTGAGGGAAGTCAGCACCCAAATGTGGATGGTGATTCTGGAGTTCATAACTGCCATGTGCATTTCCAACCTCAGGATCATTTTGTTTCTGTGTTCAGTGCCTGCTCAGCAACAACTAAAACATCCTTGGGTTATTAACACTGATCACAAATCCAACAAATATCCCCATACAAGCTACTATTAAAAAATGATCCCAGACAAAACCAGGATGTTGTGGTATTTTGGGTTAAGTGGTGCATCTGATTAGGAAGTAAAAGTCTGTGCTCTGGTTAAAGAAGGAAATACTGAAAACATAGATCTGATGTTGAGCCATGAGATATTTCCAGGCCTATGCTATAAGCTTAGATCAGGAATTAAGTTTTTGCAATGGTATTTTCTTGCCTTGGCAAAAATACAAAGTGATCTCTTAAGACTGGGTGTCCCTGTAACACACAGTGTGATTTGGAATTTGGCAAGCCCTGTGACTTCCCTGCCTAGGTATCAGTAATAGTCCTTTAAAAACCTTTGCTGTGCTCTAGAAATAACAATAACAGTAATGCTTTGTACCTTCCATGGAGCTCTTGCCACTCAGCACAGTCTCATGGTAAATAACAAAGGAACAGCTGATTGTTAAGGGGGAGGGAGTTGGATGCCTGGTTTCATTGCTGATGTGTGAACCCCTTCAGTTTGCTGTGGGAGAGGATGGAGGACTGAAGGTGGACAAGCACATGCACACGTCACTGCCAGATGTGTTTGCAGCTGGAGATATCTGCACAGCAGCCTGGGAGCCCAGCCCTGTGTGGCACCAGGTACGTCCTGGCACAGGAGTTACACACCAGTGCTCACACCAAGGAGGGACGGGTTAACAGTGGATTGTCACTGACAGATTTTCTGAAAAACCCTTTGCTAAGATTTTTCTCCTGAGAAGCCTCAGAAAAGAAATGTAAACAATAACTATCTGAGGGCTGTGGAACGTGGTCTGGAGATGCTTTACTAACAGGTGCATCTTTGATTGGTTGCATGTGAATTGTTTTTAATTAATGGGCAATGGCAGCCATCTGTGTCAGACACGGAGTCTGTCACAAGATTTTATTCATTCCTTTCTAGCTTTCTATGTCTCCTTTCTTCTATGCTTTAGTATAGTTTTAGTATATCGTTTTCTTTTAATATAATATATATAATAAAATAATAAATCAGCTTTCTGAAACATGGAGTCAAGATTCTCATCTCTTCCCTCATCCTGGGGACCCTCAAACACCACCACATTTGGTGACCCTGAGTGAGTGAGACCCCACAGTGGATAATGCTGGGGGTTTGGTGGCTGAGTTCTGTGGAGGTGGCCAGCCCCTCTGAGTATGAACAGCACAAAGTGTGCTCTGAGTACTCACTGCAGTGAGTGTGCTCATGGCACAGGGATGGCCTCATGACTTCAATCTGCCCAATTTTCTCTTGCAGATGAGGCTGTGGACCCAGGCTCGGCAGATGGGATGGTACGCAGCAAAGTGCATGGCAGCAGAAGCTTTAGGGGAGTCTATTGATATGGATTTCAGCTTTGAACTCTTTGCTCACATTACAAAATTTTTCAATTACAAGGTCAGTACAGTCTGATACTTGTAAACCACTGAGTAACACATACTGCTTGCTTATATTCACTTGCTGACAGGGAGCAGGTGCGTTAATATTGAGGAAACAGGTTTCTTTATATAGTAATTAATCCTAGCTTAGATTTTCTCAGTTTGTACTAATGTGTATGATATTTTAAGGGGAAGATTTTTGAGTCCATTGTGTGTATTTGTGCTAATGTGTGTGATATTTCAAGGGGAAGATTTTTGAGTCCATTGTGTGTTTGCAAGCCAGTGATGGGAGGAGGGACCCTAGGGATGAATATTTCCCTGTTTGCATCACTTTTGAGGCTGAGAACTGTTAGCAGCAGAAATGCTAAAAGCCACTGCATTGTTGTTCTGAGAGCTTTTCCCTTTTCCTTCTTCTAGGTGGTGGTTTTGGGGAAGTACAACGCTCAGGGCCTAGGCTCAGAGCACGAGCTGCTGCTGAGGTGTACCAAGGGCCACGAGTACATCAAAGTGGTGATGCAGAACGGCCGAATGATGGGAGCTGTGCTCATCGGTGAAACGGACTTGGAAGAAACCTTTGAAAACTTAATTTTAAATCAAATGGATCTTTCAGCCTATGGTGAAGATCTCCTAAATCCAGATATTGACATAGAAGATTATTTTGATTGAACAATACCCCATTCCCATTTTGTATGAAGCTTTGAGAGCAAGTCGTACATCTTAGAAAGCTGTTTTCTCAGGACTGGGGATAAATGCAATCCTCTATTGAGATTTTGGGTTGATCTTGCCAAAATACTGACTGGTTACTGCCACAGGTACCAGCTAATGGTGCAATCTCTGTCGAGCTGGCTCAGATGAACAGAGAACAGCTTCAGGGCACAGGGTCCTCAGAGCTCTTGCTATCTGGAATGTAGGTTGGAAATACGTGGCCTTACTCCATTTTTTTTCCCCCATAAGTTTACTTCTGAAATAAAAGTATTTTCTACTCAGTTAAGTACAGAATACAAGCTTTGCACAATGAAAGCCAGGATGAGATGTCAGTTGAGAGCAGCTTTTGAACTCCTTGTCCCTTGAGCTGTCCAGGTGTTGGGGTGGAGCTGCACTGTACTGGATAGTGCCAGCCCTGGACAGCAGTTGTTTCATCCTGGCTTTTGATTTTGTTCTACAGTTGCTGCCTGAGAGTTCCTATTTATTTTGGATCAAATTTGGAACAATGTATTGTACTCAATACAAAGCTGGCAGTACATACAGAGACTTGTCCCAGACAAATCACTTAATGTTTTTTAGGAGAATGACTGTTTCTAACTAAATTTTCAATTTTTGGCAAAGGTCTCAGCTAAAGGATGGGTGAAGGACTATAGGCTTTATTCATTGTCACAATTTTACCAGAAAAATAAAGATGAAGAGCATGTTCTTAATGATATTAGTTTTATATTTGTTATACATGTAAGGGAGAAGAACTAAAATGCAACCACCCAGAATTTGCATTTATTAATGAAACTGAACATGCCTTTCTGGTCTTTGGCTGCTAAGATGTTAAAAGTAAGAAAACAAAATTGAATGTAGCAGTCAGCATATGTGCTTGAGAATGCTTGCAGTAGCTGTTGAGTGTTTCCTGGGCTGGCAGGTTGTCTTGGTTGTAAACTTCAGTTGAGGTACTTCTGCCAAGGCTCTGGCAATAAGGAATCCTTGCACTATAATGGTAATGGAACTCTGGATATATAAGACAACAACTTCCTTCTTTACAATTGGAGCACCTTCCATCCATCTTGCTCTGAGTTGCAGCATTTGGCATTGTTTAAAATGATACCAATCTGTTTTTGTGATCCTTGGCAGGGCCAGCTGCTCTTTATCACACAGAGAGGAGTAGCAATTCAAATGGTTATTCTATCACTGATCCATAGCTTAGTTTTAGAGGTGCCTCGTTCACCTCATCAGTTCACTTGCTCCTAATTAATTTGCTCAAGCCATCAACAAATTACATCCCTTATTAATAATCTTGTAAGTGAGATTTATGGCCAGTATTGCTATCACAGCCATGGAGATAAAAGTGAAATCTGTCTTCTATGGATATTTAGCTTGCCTCATCCATTTTACCAGCAGCTTTTATTTTTTCCAGTATTTTTTCCCTCACATTTCATAAAATTAATTCACTACTGACAATGAAAATCATATTGTAGTAACCAGTAGAGTCTCCATAATTAAAAATTAAATACTACATTAAAATACATACAAATAATGAATTGAATTAGGAAAAGAGGCTTGAAACAGAGGCTGGATTTGAAATAATGTATTCTTATGTCAGCCTCAGGAGATCTGCCCAACGTGGAAGGCCCTGCACTTTAAATGCCAGATTTGTTTTATGTATTGTGACCATTTTGAAAACTTAAGTGAAATAACAGCTTCAGTCACAGATCAGAATTCATAAAGGCCCACTCTTGTGTTTGGTCTCTTTCCCACTGGCATCTCTTGGCCTGTGTGGATTTAAATGAAGTGGTGCAAAATTGGAGCTTGCCTGGGAAACCAGACCTTGCTCAGCCATGATTTAATAATGTTAATATTTTTTAAAGTGGTATTTTTTCAACGTTGAACCGTGCTTTAGAGAAGATCTTTGGTAATAATTTCTTTTTGAACAATGGGTTAAGAATCATTGCAAGGGAGAAAGGCAGTTTGGTTAATGGATGATGATGGAAATGTAGTTTCATCTGCAGTGGCAAATATGAGGTGAGTGGTAACTATTGAAAACAGAGTTTGTTAATGGGAATAAAAACACAAAAAACACAGGAGAAAGTGAAGTCATAAATTTCCTGCAAATTCCAGACTTATTAGACAGCTGATCTACTTGTGTGTGCAGTGATCATTGGTTTTTCATCACTCACATTTGAGAAAGGAAAGCATTGAGAATTTATTATAATTTATAGCAGCTGATGTGCATACACAACAAGGTAACAACCAACTACTGGGTTTTACTGGATGAAAGGATTGGCAAATAGTTCAGTGTTCGCAGAAACATCTTTAACAGCTGAGGGGCCATGCATTTTCCTGAGAGGAGATAGATGTAAAGCCCAAAGCTGGGTAAGAAAACAAAGCTCTATATTCAGAGGGCTACAGAGCAGGTGTTTGTTTATTCAGAGCTGGGAGTGAGGTGAATCTCTCTGACAAACCTCACTCAATGTTGTTTTGCCTTTAATTTCGTTCGAAATTGTAAATTCCCAGTTACAAGGTATCAATAGCATACTCATATTTGTGTAAAGCTGTGTCATATTTCTATGAGAGTTTGTTGATTTCACTCCCGTGTCAGTTTCTTCTGTGTGATCCAAAGTCTACTGGTGGTCATTGATGAAAACTTCTGTAGTCTTCCTTCTGTTTAAAGTTTTTACCTCTCTTTTCAGGACACGTCTGGTGCATCTTGGGTTTTTTCAGTGTATTCCCAAGGCCACAGCTCACCAGGCTTCTAAATGAACCCAAGTGAAGTTTAACTAAGTCATACATTTCCTGCAAGAGGAATGCTCTAAGGTAGACCAGTCACTCGCCAAGTGCCCATTGCCAAGTTTGATCTCTTCAAAGTTTATTTTACAGCAAAGCCTGGATGCATTCTATTGTGCCCCTTAGAAAGGCAGCCACCATAACACCGAGAGGATCTGTTAGGAGGAAGTGGAAATGCTGTTTGGTTTAGAGAAGGGGATCAATTTTGAATAATCATCAGCGAAATGAACATGAAATTGAATTTATTGGGTCATTATTTGAACAACAGTTTTTGTCACATTGTACCTTAATAATACCAAACTCAAGAAATTGATATTTTCTGTTATTGCATCCTGAACTATTTATTACATAGATGGAAACAAAGTCCAATGGAAGGTGAAAGGGAATAAATTCAACATTACAGTAAATACTGGGGGAAAAATTCCTCACTACCAGCTGATTCCACCATAACACGGATCTTCCCCGTTCCTATAAATAGAGGAGGAAATACATAATAAAAATGATGTGTGAATAAAACACTTCCGTATCACCCAAGGCCAGACCCAGACGCCTCTTAATCACCTCCTGGGCAGCCTGCTCCAGTGCGGGAATATTCACAGGCGGACAGTGTGAATGGCATAGAAATATACACAGTGAGCGTGTACAGTGCAATATTCCCTGCATCCCTCACCCGCACGCCAGCCGCGGGCACGGCGCTTGCCGGGCCGGAAGCCCCTGCTCGGTGGGGCTGCGGACGGGGCGGGACAGACGGACGGACGGGCAGGGAAACCCCCGCTCGGCAGGTGCAGGACGGAGCGGGATGGAGGGATGGACCGAGGCCGCCAGGACGAGCAGGAGCAGCGCCCGGCAGCCGTGTCCTCCCGTGCGTTGGGCTCAGCCGTGGCTCGGGCCGACAGCTCCCACAGCTGCCTCGAGGGCTGGTGCCGGCTGCGCTCCCGCATCCTTTATCTTTTATCCTTTAGCTTTTATCCCTTAGCTTTTATCCCTGATCCCTCACGGCTCCCGCCCCACGGCCCCGCTCCCACCTGCGCCGCGCGCCGGCCCCGCCCGTTCCGCCGCGCGCCCTCAGCCACTGGCGCACGGGGCCCGGCGCGAGCTCCGCCCCTCCGCCAATCAGCGACGGTCGCGGGCCGTGGGCGGGGCGGCGCGGCCGTACAAGGCGGCTGCTGATTGGCGGCCGGCACGACCAATGGGCGAGCGGCTCTCATGCGGCGGGGTGTGTGTTTCCGGAAGACGTGGCCGCCGCCGGTGCCGCTCCCGCCAGTGCCGCTCCCGGAGCCGCTCCCGGTGCCGCCGTCACCA
>JAWWMN010000056.1:71449832-71465555 GCA_035047745.1 Catamblyrhynchus diadema
CCGCTGCGGGGCTGGGGGCGGCGGGGGATCGCAGGGCCGCCGGGCCCGCAGCCTTTGTCCGCGGCGGGGCCTCCCGGGAGCGGCCGGGCACGGTCCGGCCGGGCCGCTGGACAGCGGCGGGAGCGGGCAGGGGCGGGGGAGCTCTCACGGCAGCATCCCCGCAGTGGAAGACGCGGCGGCGGCCCCGGTGCGGCGGGAGCGGCGGCTGGCGGGGAGCACGGACGGCAAGGGGAACGAGAGCGGCAGGGCAGCGCTCGGCGGGACCCCGGCCTTGGGAGAGCTCTGCCACCACGGCCGGCGTGTGTCCGGGGCTGCGAGTGCTCGGTGTGCCGTGCTGCGGTGCGCGGGGGTTGGAAGGGACCCTACAGATCATCTCAGCCATGGCAGGGACGCCTTGCACTGCCCCGGGCTGCGCAGGGCCCCTCCAGCCTGGCCTGGAGCGCTCCCAGGGATCCAGGGGCAGCCACAGCTGCTCTGGGTAACCTGTGCCAGTGCCTGGCTAGCGTTGCAGGAGAACATTTCTTCCTGTTAGCTAGCCTGGGTTTGGTGGGGTTTGTTAGGTTTGTGCACTTCGGCTGAGCACTGTGAGAGAATGAATGAAAGCTGAACGATAAACAAAGTAACACTCAGCTACACTCTTCCCGTGTGCCTCCCTCTGGTCGTCAGTGGTCCGGAACCACTTAATTACCTAAATAGTAAATAGCTTTGCTGTGCTGCTCTTGCTGGTGCCGCACCAAACGTCTGCAGGTGACGCTGAGGGGGCTTCAAAGTGAGGCTGAGACACTGAAGTGGAAAAAAGCAAAAATACTTGTACGTGGCCATAGTTTTGTTTCTACCAAAGTTCTGGGAAATAGACATCAAAGAAATGAAAGTAAAGAAGTTTCTAAGTGTGTCCTTAGCCAGGAGCACCAGTGGTGTCCGGGGTGCTCTGGAGTGTGTCCAGCAGCTCAGGGGCCATCCTGCCCCTCTGAACTACCCCAGCCAGGGCACACCTGTAGGGCTGGGTGCACTGCAGGGCTCCCAGTACAGCAGGGACAGGCAGCTGCTGGAAGGGGTCACGGGAATGATGAGGGCTCTGGAGCATCACTAAGGAGAAAGGACTGGGAGCTGGGCCTGTTTATTTTTGGAAAAGACTGAGAGGGGATCCCATCACTGCATATAAATATCTCAAATAGGTGACAAGAGGACAGGGCCAGAGTTTTCAGTGGTTCCCAGTGACAGAACAAGGAGCAATGGCCATGAAGTGAATGAAGCACAAGGAGTTTAATCTCAACGTGAGGCAGCGCTTCCTTGCACTGAAGGTGGCAGAGCCCTGGAACAGCTCCCCAGGGAGGGGCTGGATCTCCCTCTCTGCAGCCATCCCAGACCCACCTGGACACATTCCTTTGTCACCTGTTGCAGGTGGCCCTGCCTTGGCAGGGGGGCTTGGACTGGGTGATCTCCAGAGGATCCTTCCACCCTACCCATTGTGATTCCCTGATAACAGCTTAAGCTGCAGGGTAAAGGACAATGACAGGCCTGTGATTTAAATGACCATCTCATGTATGGTGCATTTCTGGCATGATTGCCACAGAAGGAAATGAGTCTGCCTGATAAGCACCACAGCATCAGTTATGAAGGACGGTGTGAAAAATCTAGAAAAAAGAAGTTTAAATAACTTTGATAGCAGGATACTGGAAATGGAGGTATTGGAGAGCCAGTTAAGGCCAAGGATGAAGACAGGCAGCAGAGTTCAGCAGCATTCAGGGTCAATGATTTCTTGAGATACTCAGATATTGTGCTGTTACTGGGATGAGTACCAACCCTTGGGGTTAACTTTTAGGTTTCTGATTGATTAAACCCTTGTGGGCTTTGCTTTTGCTCTTAACTTCCTGTCTGGAGTATTCATTGGGCAAAAAAATAAATCTCTTCAGAAGGAGATTCACTGTTTTTATTTTGCTTGGTTCCTCAGGTGGGACCTTCAGCTATTTCCAGTGCTAAGACTGTTGGTTGTAACTGTCAGAGACAGAAGTACTAAATAAAACACTCTGACATTTAGTGGTTTTAAGGGTGGGTTTTTTCCAGTTTTTCTGAAATTCTGAAGATAGTTCATCAGATATTTTAAAATTCACTGCTGTCTGGAAAAATACAGAGTTAGCCATAGAGTCACTGGTGGAATAGTGTGATAAATACCTGGAGAGAACCACTGCTGATGTTTGAAAAGTTAATTCTGCATCTGCAGTCTAGAACAGAATTTTAAGTGGTGCATTGAATGGTGTTATAAACCACCAGTAATTGCAAAAGAATTCACTTAGCTTTTCCCAAATTAAATTTTCAGTATTAAAAAATACTGCTAGCAAAATAATAGTTATGCCTTGAATATAAGCTGTATTAGTTTTTGTCTTCTAAAAGCCTATAGCACACAATTCCATTTTATTTTGCACTATATTATGCTCTATAAAAGACTTGGGGACGTGCATTTTCTGCCCTAATCTTTCACAAGCAATGTATCTTAATTTTGAATCTTAAAATCTACTAAGCTGTTTTGACATAGTGCTGCAGTAGTCTTGCACAGCTTATGGAATTTCTGGAGAAACTGATGAAGATTTGCTCCTTTGTCTCAGGGAATCATAATTATCCGGGATAAATACAACGTGGCCAGTGTGTGTTTCTGCATTTCTAGGCATTGATATGTTGTATTTGACTAATGTGGGAAAGCTCTTCTGGCAAAGGAGAAACCATTTTAAAATGGTTTGCTCCCTCTATAAATATTCATCGTTAGTTGTTGAAAGGATTTTCTACAAAATGCCAGCACTTTTTCTTTTCCTTCCTCTGAGAAGTGTAGTTAAATACATTTACAAATTCTGATCCAAATCAAGGCAGTAACTGAGATATCAGCACTGGAGGATAATAGTCCTGGACCATTCATCTTCTTCCAGCAGTTATTTTGGGATAATGAGAATAATGTTCCTTTCTCTTTTTCCCTTTTTCCCTTTTTCCTCCACTAACCAGAGCACACGGGTGACTTGTGAATCAGAGCCCATTGTGGCAGATGTGCTTCCAAACCGGTTTGGGGTGGTTACAGAGGTGTCAGAGAGGGAATTGCAGCAGCTGCTGGGAGGTGGCTCTGCCTCCTCCCCACATCCGCACCTTGAGCTGTGCATGGGGAGGAGCAAATACTCACTTCAGGACTGTTTAATTATCTTGCTGGCAGCTGGGAATTCCTCGGGAGTCCTGCCTCCAAGTGTTTTCCTTCCAGAATGCAGATGGTTTCTGCTCTTCTGAAGTAAAGAGTACTGGAGAAAAGGGCACTTGCAATTGTTACATTGCCTTCAGTCAGCAGATCCATTGAAAATACAATTTGCAATTCTGTTTTTCATTGTAAACGAGTACGGAGAGTGCCTGTAGTAAATTGATTGGATCGAGTTACTTAGTGCTTTTAATTGAGGGGTGTTAAAATGCTCACAGTGAAAGTTTAAAGTGGCAGGCTATACCACAGAACTACAGCTCCAACAGCATGTGCTCTGCAGCCTTGCTGAAAGCCAAGCCCTCAGAGGAGTCTGGGGAGTGGAATGTTGCTGTAACAAATCTCTGAGCTGTGTTGAAATTTATTTCCAATAACTACTTGGAAGTCCTGAAACAGGCATAATTATCCTCCTTTACTCCCAAGCTCATCAAGCAACAGCAAATGACCAACTACATCAACAAAGTGCAATTAAAATCCATGGAGGCAGATCTGGCCAACAGTAGCAGTGAGGGCTGTGATTGTGGATTTTGTGGCTTTTGTTTGTTTCAGGACAGAAACCAAAAACTATGCAAAACTACTTGGAACTTCAAAATACACATATATACAGACATAGTATTAGGGTGGGTTTTGCTAAGCTGTTTTTGTTTTGCAATTTACAAACCTGGAGGTTTCTATGTCTGGTCACAGTGAAAACAACAATAAATGCATGTGTTTGCAGCCCTGTTGCTGCTGCTCCTGGTTTTTCTTACCCATTCATGTGTGTCAGAGTCAAAGGAAGGCTTTAGAGATTTAAAATTAAAAGCAGGATGTATTTCTAATTGCAGTCTTCAAGATACTATTGTGAAATGGTAGTTTAATCCTAGCTTGGCATTTGTTTCTCATACAAACCTTCCATCCTACTCTTGGCTTCCCAGTATTTCTTGAGCATCCTTTGCAGAACTCAAAGTTTATAGAACTGTTTAGACTGGAAAAAAACCTTTAAGAGCATTGAGTCCAGCTGTTAACCCAGCACTGGCCAGTCCATAATTTAAGCAAATAAATTAAGTACAAAAGGTATTTTAAAAAAAAATCTGCAAGTTAAGATAATAAAATGAAAAATTTTATAAAATGAAACTGCTATATAGCACTAGCAGTCTAGAGATATTGTACCTATGTGTAATGTAAATCTACCATTTAATTAATAAAAATTAAATATGAAGCATGAAAATTATAATTGAACATTAATCCCTCAATATTTAGTATCTGCCAGTTTTATGAAAACTGGCAATTGTCTGGAGACCCAGCCTAGTGGTTGATAGCTGTCAGCACATGTGCAACTTGGAAAAATCCTGCAGGATTCATCCAAGTTCTGTTCCATCTAGAAAATGCTGTGCAAGTCATGGGAGATGGAACATGAGGTTTCAGGAGCTTGGAGAAGACCAGGGTACTTACATGACTATGGGAAAGATAATGGGATAAGATCTGCAGATCCCAGAGTATTCTGAATTAAAAGAGGAGGATCACAAGGATCCAACCCTTCAGTGAATGACCCATATGGGAATCAAGCCCCGACCCTGGAGTTATTTGTACCATGTTCTGACCAACTGATCTAATCTGGAAAACAAAGTTTCATTATCAAACAATCCTTTAATTCACAAACAATCCTGTTCTCCATACTAGCAATTAATCACAAGGGATGTATGTCTTTGCTGTATGTGTGTGTATATATGTATGTATATATGTGGCTGCATTCAATTTCAGTGTCTAGTTCCAAACATGGCTTTTGGTGATAAACAGCTTCCAAAGATCTGTCTGTTGAAGTAATTTGGTTCTACAAGATTTATAATATTTGTACACTCAAGGAAGTTTCTAAATTTAAAATGTCTTTAGATTGGATGTTCTATTTTTTTCCCCAGTTTTTATCCATGACTTTTTCTTGGTACCGTGTTTTGTTACATGCCTAAATTTGTTTCTTTTTCAGAGATTGGAATGGGACTAACAGGCTTTGGAGTGTTTTTCCTCTTCTTTGGAATGATACTTTTCTTTGACAAAGCCCTTTTGGCTATTGGAAATGTAAGTGACTTTTCTGCAGTGCTTAGAATCAAGTATGTGATCTATTAAAGATAAACTCAAAATAGAACAGCATGTTATCAGTTTGAAGCTGCATGACAAAGATTACTGTGGTGATCTGGTATAAAAGAGGAGTGTTCAGTGATAGGAGTGAATCATTTTTCCTGCTTGAGGTTAGAACAGCTCACACTGATGTGAATATCACCGTGGGTCAGGCCTGTGGGATGTTGGTAGACAAGAAGCAGCTTGTTCCACTGTTGTGCTGCTGCAAATGTGATTTCTTGTGGTCCTCTGAGATCACTGTCAATTTAACTATCTATTTGGATAGGAATCTTTAATTACATGCTAGCAAAAGTGGTTTGGCAGTGCTGTAGGAGGAAAGAAAGAAATATGAATTGCTGACACTTCTGGCTTTAGAAGAGCCAGACCTCTTTCATAGAAGAGAGATTCAGTATCTGCAGCTTTTACCAAATCAAAGTTGTTGCTCAAAGCAGCACAGAAAATAAATCCTAGTTCTGGTACAGGAAATTTCCAATCCAAATATCAAATGACAGGGTGTTTCCTGCATGTGCTAGTCTCTGTGCCTCTGCTGTTCTCAGCTGTGCCAGCCAAAGCACAGCCTGGCTGGGAGAGGTTCACCCCCTCTTTTGCTGATGCCTAAAAGGCTGCAGCCAAACAGATCAGTTTCCTTCTCAAACACTGAGATTCCCTGAAGAGAATTATAAAATTGTGTATCTGAATTTGGGTACATTAGTTGAAGCATTGTTATGAACCATCAGATCAAGTGTGTAGTGGGAGAGTGAAAAATGAAATAATGCTTATTTTTTCTTTTTCTAATGTAAGGTGGAAATACGAGATCCTGTTTAGGGAAAATGAAAACGTAGGTAGGAAGAGACAATGACAGGCTATGTGGTAACCAAAGATAATGCAAGAAAAGGTACTGTATCCTTGCAGAGAATTGTTTTTATCCAAAAAAAAGTTATATCAGAAAGGGCAGGAAGTTCTAAGAAATTGATTTATTAAATACCATCCAAAACTTAAACTTGAGTAAAACAATCTTGAGGAAAACCTGAGATACTATTGCTTTCTGAGCAAAAATGTTGCTATAATAATTCCAAGTCCTGTTGCTGCAGGACACCAGAAATAATTCTAACTACTTGGGACTGGTGTGATGGTGTTCAGTCTATACTGGAACAAATAAATAAACAATAAAAAGACTGTTCAGTAAAAAACAGCTGTTCAGCTTTTTCCTTCTCTGGCTTTGCACTGTGAGTAGATCAGCAGAAGCTGTTGAAGATGCCAGTGGCACGGAGCAGAGGTGCTGTTATGTGTGGTGTCAGTTTTTAGGAACCTTTGCTGTCAGTAGGACTGAGCTTCAGCACCACCTGTGGTAAAGATGTGACAGGGCAGATCCTCTCTTGGGTGTGTTAAAAGGACAGACCCTTTACTTTCAAGCAGCTGAGAGCTACAAGTGCTTTAAGATGGACCTTACAAAAGAAAATCAGTAGTAAATTCATTCTCACCAACTGTCTCGTGGTATTAAAAGAAGTTGTGCAAGAAAAGCAGTGTAATTTTATAAAATATATATGTGTGTGTGTGTTTACATCCTGTACTTGGGAATATAATTAGTTGTTTTCTTTCTTTGGTTTGGTTTTGTCTTTTCTAGGTTTTATTTGTGGCTGGCTTGTCTTTTGTTATCGGTTTAGAAAGAACATTCAGATTCTTCTTTCAAAAACACAAAATGAAAGCAACAGGCTTTTTCCTGGGTGGTGTGCTCATAGTTCTCATTGGCTGGCCTTTAATAGGAATGATCCTGGAAATTTATGGGTTCTTCCTATTGTTCAGGTAAGTCTTGTTTGTAAACAACTTTGTGTTAGTTTATCTAGGAAAAAATGTATTGTGTAGTGTTTGTGTTAGAGTTGACAAAGCAGCATCCTTTAAATGTTCCTTTTGGACAGATTTTATATGAAATTGTTTATTTACAGGTTGGTAAGTATTTTTCCAAGACTCAAAGCTGCTAATGTTGGTGAGGCATTTACCAAAGTGACTTTGATAATGCTGATGTCTAGCCAAAGAATTGTAAAGCTTCAAAATGTGTGGGAGCCCAAATTGTTAGCAGTATGAAGTTTAAATATCTCCTCATGGAAAAGGGATACTTGGTCCTTATTTCAGTAGGGAATTTGTTCTTTTCTTTAACAAATGGGGCAAAATATTTAGTTACAACCATCCTAGGTTTGTAACCTTACCATTTCATCGCTCTGGCAGCCCAGGGAAAAGCTGTTTTCTGTCATGTTTCATTACAATTGTGCCTTGGAGTCAGAACTGCTTGTTTGGGTTAGGAGTATCTAGACTGAGTTAAGGCAAAATGGAAATTCTATTTTTTTTAACAGCAATCTTGAAACATGTTATAACTTTCACAATGTGTCATTTAAGTTCTTCACAAATGCAACTGTAATAGTGAAAGAATTTGACTTGTTACAACCTGCATAGATATCTATATTTTTATCTTTATTTCTGTGGTTGAAGTTCTATGCTTCCCTACAGAACAAAGCAAAAAATACACAAAAAAGTAGAAAGGGAGGCTTGTGGTTGTTCTTGGACCTCTCTCCAGATGCAGATTGTTTCACTAATGGTTATTGATCAAGTTTCAGACCCAAAGTGTTCTGTGCATGGCTGAATAACACTGTTCCTGTTAATCAAAGTGAAACCATTGTTCTCGTGGAGTGTTTTTTGTACCCAGTAAAATTGTATGTTAATCTGATATTTAGTTCAGATAAAAGGTTTATTTTAAAAGTCAGTCTGAACTTGGCTCTTACAGGAGACAGTGAAATTTCAGAAAATTAATTTAGTGGGGTTTATGTATTTCCTATTGTTTTGCTCTGTTTTACTCTGAATCCTGTCACTGGAAGTGCTGTGATAATCTCAGTATTTCACTGAATACTTTGTCACTTCTTGCATGTACTGCTTGGTTTAATCAGCCAGTACAAAGCAAGGAGAATGTGTTTCCAACAGAACACCCCCCCTTTTAAAAGATCTCAAAAGAGTTATAAGTTTTTCTGCCTAGGCAGGTATTGTTATGGATTATCTAGTGGTGCTTGCAAGGTAAAACAGTGTTGAGAGGTTTATAAAAGATAAATAGTTATCCCCAGGACTGTCCCTTAGCCTGAAAGGAATCAGCAAGGGATGGATAATTCCAGGTGTGAATGTTCAGCTGATCTGTTTTAATTTAAAGAATCTAGAGACCAGTGGTTTGGACTGAATGATCTTAAATGTCTTTTCCAACCTTGATGATTCCATTATTCTGACCATCTTTTCCAGGGCTCATTAGTTGACAGGATCTAAATCCCTTGCTGCAAGGCTGACTAGCGACTACTTCAAGCAAAGCTTTTTGTTTTGCTTCAGTCTTGTTCAGTTCAACCATCCTCCTCTTGTCAGCAACTTGCTCGCTTCTGAAGAAGTTACAAATGAAGTCTTTCCTCAAGCACCATTTTATACTGTTCCTCAGGGTCCTGCTGCTTGGTTGCATAGCAGAAAACTGCCCTGGCTATTATGGGACAGCTGTTATAATCTAAGGTGCTTTTGGAGCCTTGTTCAGATGACAGCCCTGCAGAGTTATGGCTGACAATATTATCCCTGCTGTACTGACTGTTCCTTATTCTTGGACACAGCAGTTGTTTTAATCTGTTACAAGTGATTTATGTGCCCTGCCTCACAATTTACAGGGCTAATGAAATGAAATGAAAAAAAAAAACCAAACTCAGATCCCCCCTTATTGGTGTGGATATTACCCAGCAAACAGTTCTTAGCAGGGTGGTGAAGAGGATGATGACTTGTGAAATTTCACAGTTTCACTGTGGCTGAGGCCTCATTGCACATTAATCCTTACTCCATGCAGGGAATGCTCAACACAGGATTGCTGGGAATGCCAGCAGCTGCCTGCAGACAGCTGAGATACTGCCACAGAAAATTTGGTTTTCTGCTGCAGAGGTTAGGTGGAGAGTGCAGGGGCTGCACCAGAGCGTCTGTGCCAGGGAACATCCCCGGGGTCACCATTCAAACCGCTGACTTCAGCTGGGAAATAACTGAATGCACAACTCTGTCGTGCTTCATTTTCTTTAGTTAATGTAAAGAGTATCATCCATGGCTTTAATTACTCAGAACTAACTTCACTTGTTTCTACATTGGGTCTTGAATGTATTTTCTATAACATAAAGAGGAATTATCTCAAAATATGTATGCTAATTTTGAGAAATCAGTTTTGCTGACTAAATTAGGTATTCTCACTTGAGTTATTTTTTGATGAGTTGACTAAGAGTTGCCAGCTATGAAGAAAATTAAATCCATTTTAAAATACACCATTTCTTTCCTGGTTTTCTCCTTTCTCTGATGAATGTGTATTGATATATTTGGTAAACTATTGTGCTTCTAACAAGTTGCAAGGTTTTATGTAATCTTGGTTTAAAATTTTTAAAAACTAAAACTTTTTTTTCACGTTACAGCAATATGAGAAAAGCTTAATTACAAAAACTAATACAATCTTCTGATGTTTTACCTAAAGGGGGTTCTTTCCTGTGGTGGTTGGCTTTATTAGAAGAGTTCCAGTTCTTGGATATCTCTTGAATTTACCTGGTATAAGCTCGGTAAGTTTGGTACTTCATGCAACAACTGCAGCATGTTCTGGTTTTCATTCCACTGATATAGCACCTGTAGAAATGCATCAAAAATAAAGCAAATAGAACTTTAGAGCAATGACTTCAAATGCATTCCTGCACAGTTCTTGCACCATGCACATCCCACTCATTCCTAGGGAGACGCTCCTAGGGGTAAAAGGAACAGAAGGAGGTGTTGGCAGGAGCTGCCCCTGCTCGTGGGCAGTGGAGTGGGAAGAGCCCTGCATTGTGACAGGGAATGCTGGGGTTCTTCTGCTTCACTCTTGGCCCTGGCTGACCACACAGGTGAATCCTCCTCCTCTCCTGTTGTACAATGAGGAGGGCACCGTTCTTGGTGCAGTATTTGGGTGAATTTAGCAAAAAGTGGCCTCTAAAAGCAAAGAGTGCAAAGAGTGCTATGTAATGTTGCAGCTCGTATGGTGAACCCAGAAACTCTCAGCATGAATAGTCATTCATCAGATATATTTATTAAGGTCCACTGCACCAGGCTACATCTTTTTACTACTAAGATTTGTGTTTTTTCAAATGGAGTTTTCCATTTTTTAAACCAAATGGCTGAGGATTTGAAGACAACAGAAAGATGCTAAACGAGGGTGTTTCAGTCAACTACTTTTACTGTGCTAATTTATTTATGTATTTGAACACAAACATTTGTAATACGAGTTTTGAAAGCAACAGTTTTTATAGCTACTACTGAAAATTAATAGTGGGAACAATTTAGATGCACACAGGCTGTTTTTTAAAAATGAGTGTTCCAGTTCATCTGTTCCAGTCTCACAGTTAGGCCAAGCTGTGGCTCATAATTCATGATCAATTGAATGTTTCATCTGTCAATTGATCCTAATCATATTTAATTTGATCATAACGGGGTTAAATCTTGTTTTTAAAAGATAATTGTTAATGTTTTATTCAAAGCCTACGTAGGCTCAGAAGAGAATCCACAGTAATGGTCAGTTGAAATATCTTCCTTGGTCTACTAATGCATGTGTGGCTGAGACTGTATTGTTTTGTTTTAACCATTAAGCTGGCAGTGTTATCTGCATTCTTCTATTTCCTTTCTCATTCTGTTGCATCTTCATGCTGCACTGTTAATGTCTATATGAGAAAAACATGTTATGCAGAAACACAATTGCAAGTGTAAGAATTTTGGTTTTCACAAACCTAAACCATGAGAGCTCGGTGAGTACTACTTGACTCTCATTTCCAGTCACATACTAACTGTGCAAGTAGCAAGCAGTATTTGAGAGCAGCTTCACTCTGCATAAATGTCATCAACCTAAAACCTTTTTGTCTCCTTTTCCACAGCTTGTAGATAAAGTTGGAGAAAGCAACAACATGGTATAATGACGAGAGGGTGGAAGACTGATCTAAACTTTTACTGTATTATTTATAAAATCCCCTTGAAGAATACTCAGCACAAAGATTAAGTTGTGTACAAAGGAAAAAGCTTGTTACATTCTTTACATAACAGTTTAATTTAAAATGTATAGTCAACAATATACATTAGAAAAGAAGCTCAGCAAGTGTGCTTCTAGGAAAGTAACTCCAGAGTTCGGGAAGTAAACTGAAGAGGGGAAAGTCATGGAATAACCCCTGTTACAACTGTTCAAGACTATTTTTGTTGGTTTTGGAAAACATGCTAGAGGCAATGAACCCTTGTGGAATTAACGGTGCCTGTTCTTTACCTCCTTGTTTTGAAGGTGCAGTAGAACAAACAGGCCTACATTTTTAAGGGTAACTCAAACTTACCCAACCCTCTGCTTGCTATCCTCAGAGTGCAAAAAATCAAACAGGAAACTTCTTGTGTAACAAGAGATGCATCTTTGCATGAAGGTTAAGATGACTATTCATCTATAAGTGTATTATGACAATAAAAAGGAAACCCTACACAGTTCTGTTGTAAACATTTTTGTAAATATGTGGCTGAAATACAGCATTGTTATCTTAATGTTTCAAAGCCAAATGTTAGTTGATTGTATTTGCCTTCCGTTTCGGAATATGCAAAAGGTCAATCTTTAATAATTTTGGTCTTAAATGTTGGTTCTGAACATGCAGAGCTCAGTGGGGAACTCTGGAAGCTGACTTGCAGGTCTTCCAGGTTGTTCTCCTTGAGCCATGTTCCATGTGCATCCTGATGAGAATGTAGCCCCTTGTCACTAACGTGCAAACTCTGTGAAATACGCTTAGTTCACAAAAAACTGCATTAGGCTGAGGTGCTGATGTGAACCCTGTGACATGTAACTTACCAGAATTTGGAGCTTTGTTTTTAACCAGTTTGAGACTTAAGCTTTCTTTGTTTACTCTGGAACTACGAATTGACTTTTATTTTTTACGGTAATAAAATGGAAACTTAAAGCTCTGTGTACGTGAGTCTCTGGGGAGCAAACTGCTGAGTGACTGGGGCTGACTACAGATCAAGTGCCAATCTCCATGTGTTTGTAACGTGTTACTGGTTAGCTGGTTATCTTCAGACAGCTCTTGGTTACAGCAGCAGCTTTGCTGTTACTGAGGATTCTTGGCTAACCTGGAATAAATGTCCCCTCTTACTGCACAGGTCCCATTTCTGCTCCTGTTGGGATGTTAAATGTTGTGCACTTGCAATAGTCTCAGTTACAGTGTCCTCACCTACCAATCCTTGTTCAGTGAATTGTGTTTGTGCAGGCAGGGGGGGTTCTGTTCTGTTTCATTTTCTTTTCCCTTTCATGTAATCCTGAAACAATTACCCAATGTAGTATTAAAGGTAGCTATGTAGCCTAAAGGTCTAATGACTGGGGGTATTTTTTTGGTTTTGAGTTTTTTTTAATTATGCAGTTAAAATTGGAGTTTTCTAATGTTAGTTTTAACTTTAAAAAATCCTTGTATACCAACCCTTTTGAAAGTTGCTGTGAAGTTTATTTGTATAAAACAGGGGTTTTTTCACTACAACTGTGTAAATAGCCACAATCTACTATTATCAATATTTAATTTGCTTCCTTCTAAAACAGGCACAAAATTATTCAGAAAGAAAACCCAGCCTGTTGTTTTGCAATTAATAACATCTGAAAAATCAGTGGGTTTATTTTATAAATTGCTATATTTTCTTGATGGCATGTGCATTACAGTTTAGAAACAGGAGTAAATACGATTTGTTGGCTCTACCTCAAGAGAAAAAGCATTTTAGATAACCCAATTTTAACTGCTCCTACAGCTCTGTGCTGTTACAATGACTAGAGAATAACACTCCAGCAGCTTAGCCAACTCCTGTTTGCTGTGGTAGGGCACCAGGCTGTGCTGTGGGAACCAAGTGCTGTCTCAAGCAGACACTGCTCACCTTAGAAATCAGCTACCTGAAGGTTTTTGTGCTTCTGTCTTGAAAAATAATGTGATGGAAAAGGTGGATTGCACCTCAGGACTGTGGATCTCTGGCTGCAGCAACTTGCTTGGTAAGCTGAAGTACCTTCATCAACAAGAAATGATGATGATGATGATGTCTTTTAGAGGTGGTTCATGTGTGGCTGTGGATGATCTTTTGCCTCTCTGAGAAGCTGGGGTGTAGGCAGGTCATCTCATTTATATTTAATTCATTGTTTTAAATCAGAAGTCAATTTTTTGTCACATGTGAACTGTTGTGGAAAGCATCTGAGGGAACAGAATTGTGTGTTGAATTTAGCATAGTCTATCCCTCAAGGTAACGTTGTTTTTGAGACGGTTTTGCCAAGATAAATGTGGGTGGCAGCAAAAGTGAAAACAACTTAGCCTTAAAGTGTTTCTGTCCTTGTAAAAATATCTCTAGCAGAAACATGCTTGGAATGTTTCCCCTTTTAAATGTAATTTATAATTGCTGCTTTAAAACTCATAAGGATGGATCTTATTCTGAGCAAATGAATACTGTAAATATCCTTGTCATACCTTGAATAAATGGGAACCTTTTTCTATAATTTGTCTTTGTGTCTTGGTGTGCACATTTTAAGAAAGTCTGCTGACAAGTTTTCTTTTCCAGAGGGTCAGGAGTACAGACTGTTACTGCCTTGCTGTCTTACACTGTTGTGACTTTTACAGTAAATAGGGGCTTGGATTAATCTTAAAAGGAAAGGTTTCCTCTCTTTTTTACAACAAACCTTTTACACAAGCATCCCCCTAATTTTTCAAGTTCCAGTTTTGGACACAGCACAACAAAATATGAAATTTCAGTTACATGGGAAACTACCTCCTTTTTTTTCTGAGGAAATAACTGTGACACTTCAGGAGAAAAAGAGCATGTGTCTAGATCCTGGAGCAGGGTTTTAGTCTAGTTCAAGGATATGACCATGAGTACTGTGTATCCTAGAAAGTGGCCTGATAAGCAGGTTTACCATTCCATGGTGTTCTGCAAGCTTGTGGCTCGTTGTTGAGGATTTTCACAGGAGAGCAGCAAAGCAAAGCTTTTAACTGGCTGTTGAGGTGTTGTGTTGCTGCTGTGCACCAGTTACTACCCTAAAAACTTAATTTGACCAAAGCTGCTTGTATAGAAAGAACTGGCACTTCCTAATTTGAAAGGAAAAACCCCACAGCAATGTCTGGTTACATTTGTTAAACTAGGAGAGGTATAATTTTAATCTGAATGTGGCTCATGGCCAGTTACTTTCAGTGACTAGTTGCCATTCATTAACCAGGAATACTTTGGCTTTGTTACTGCTCACAATGTGGTACCACATACAGTTTAGAGACTGTCAAAAGCAGTGCAAAGAAAGGAATCTTGTCCCTGTGGCAGATATCAAAATGAAGGTTTTATGGGATGACTTTGAATTGTTTAAAGATTTCAAGGCACACACTCATCTACTTGCTGCCTTTCTGGATGACAGATTATCAGTCAGGCTGGAGAGTGGAGTCCATATCCCTAAACCAAATGTCTGTCTCCCAGCTGGCTCTTCAGAGGTCACTGCTAGCCCTTGGACTCCTGTCTCTGCTCCTCTGGCTGCCACACCTCGGGCTGTTCTACCCTTCAGACTGCCAGTGCCAGCTGTGACATCAGTGGCATGTCATTACCAGACTGATTTACCAGCAGAACTTGGCCCTCATGGCCCATTTGTTCTAAGTTCTGCCCCTCTAGTATTGATCTTGGCACGTTAAAGCATCTCTTAGAAGAGCTGGATCTCATGCTCAGCCCGTCAAAGAGATTCTGCAGCTGCTGTAATCCCTCACCAAGCCTAATTCACCATAATTATATGCTAAAGCAGCCTCCTCAAACACAGAATAATTTACAGAAAAATCACATGTCTACTGTGGGGTAATTTAGTGTGGAATTCATTATCTCAGCCTAAGTATTATGACTGATAACCTGGAATATGGAGCAATATCTATGTATAGGAATGCATTTATGTGTTGGTTACCAGTCATTAAGGGTAGCTTAATTAACAGTTCACCTGCTGAGGAAGTGCATGCCCAGAAATGTGCTTGCCAAAAAGCATCTGTGCTGCTGCATGCTTTCTAGCAGACACCATTTCCCACTGAGTACTGCTCTTCTGGGGAATGTGGTGGATCTCCTATAGAAATATATAAGTTTGGGGTCTCTTACTGCTCACAGAAGCTCTGGATTCATAGCTGAGCACCACAGGCCATGCTGGTGCTGCAGTCAGGGGTCCCCTGTGGCCACCAGAAGGAAAAAGGAATGTGGGGGTCCCAGTTGCTGGGGTACCAGTTGTGGGTGTCTCTGGGTCTGGATTGAAGGCACCTGAGACAGGAATTCATGTTCACTCTCAGGTGTTCATTATTTCTTATCAGTAAAACAGTCTCACTGCTGTGAGCTCAGCAGCTTTTCAT
>JAWWMN010000056.1:71469270-71481107 GCA_035047745.1 Catamblyrhynchus diadema
ATGCTTCTTCTTCCTTCTTCTCCATGGGTTTGGGTGGCATTTTGTAATTGGGCAGAAAAGTCTGCATTGGGGGCTCTGTGGGATCAGTTATTGGGTCAAAAGGGAAAATAATCCAGGTGTCAGCTCTTAACTGGATAGTTTAGTCTTAAAAGGCCTTGTACCAAGAGATTGTTGGCCACTTTGTGCCTTCTAATGAAAAGCTGCTGAGCTCACAGCAGTGAGGCTGTTTTACTGATAAGAAATAATGAACACCTGAGTGTGAACATTGAACTGCTGTCTCAGGTGCCTTCAATCCAGACCCAGAGAAAACTGATAGGAGAGCAGTAATTGCAACCATCAGCTTCTCCTATCATCGTGGTAGTCCTGAATGACCAGTCTCTGAAGGACCTGACCAGTCTTTAAAGGATCTCTCCTTCCCCAAAACAAAAACAACTTAAAAAATCATCCCACCCTAACATTTTGTACATTTCTGAGCACGTTTATGTGTATAATTACATAATTATTTATATATGCATATAATAATTGCATAATAATTTCTCTTCTCTGTTAGGAAATTTCTACAGCACCAACCTGATCCTTAACCAAAGGTTTGTCTTTCCCTCACTTGAAAAGCTTTCCACAGCTATGTTTCCACATCTGCCAGGCAGCTATTTGGAAATCTTGTACTCCAATTACCTTCGTAATCATTCTTAAGAGTTTTAGCTTTGTGGCTGAAATCAGGCGCAGGTTTTCCCTGGGGAATACTGTAGTTGAAAGCTGATGTTTCCTTATTTTAAATATTTGTGCCAATGCGTGTACATGCAGTTATAGAAGTTATGCAAGATTGAGTTTTAGTAAAAAAGCTAACGTAGAAGTGAAGTATTTCACAAAGATTAAAACATAGCATTCTGGTATTTCTGGAAGAGATATGTATTTTTTTTAATAAGCTTTGGAACACATTTCAAAAAAGCTTATATTACAAAGAGCTTTGAAAGTTTTAAAAGATCAGGAGCAAACTGAAGCAGACTTTGTCTAAATGATACCATTTGATTGGATCAGATTTGGTTTCTCCACATTTTTCTACAGGACATTTCAGAAATAAAAAGAAAACCACAGAATTGTAGCTTTTTCTTACATGGAAAACCAGGTTTCTACCCTCCTTCTCTCTATCCTCTTCAGAGCATACAACCAGGATTGTAGAGGAAACTTTGCAGTGTATCAAGAAGGGTTTGTGCTCTTTATTCTTAGAGAATTATGGATCCACAAGCTTCCTCTTTCAACACTTCCCCCCATGTGGCTTTATATCATTCTGCCTTTTCATTTCCTCAACAGTAGTTCCTTATATTTCAGTGGCTTAAAGGTGAATTTATTCAGGTTTGGAAAATATGTGTGGCTCAGGTTCTTCCCCTTGTGGATCCCTACAACTTGTGCAAACACTTTGGACTTGGAGCATATAAATTACCTTATTCTCTCATATGTGTGAAAAATTTACTCATTAAAGTTTAACAGTGCTGTCGAGCGTTCACAGAATTCTTGGTGTTAATGGAAAAACTAGTGTTGAAATGAACAATGTTTTATCAAAATTAAATACTCAGAGTGTAGAAAATGTAATTTCTTACTGATGGAGCAACACAACTGAGTGAATCACCAGAGGTAAATGTCCCAATGTCCTTTGCCTTGTAACTTCTGGAGTGTTACATAAAGGATTGTAACTAGACTGAGGTAATGCAAGTTATCCTTGCAAAAATACATCTTTTTGGCCCATTTACCAATGGCAGCTTCAGGTTTGGGGTTGTTGCAGCAAGATGCAGCTTTTCAAGCAAGTTCTGCAGCTTCTCTGAGTTTTGGTTGTCTTTTCCTGACTTTTACTTGCAAGCTCATGGCCAGCTTGGCCCTGATTTTTTTTTTTTTTTTAACATATCCTAGATATGTAGTAAGTGGTGGTTTGGCTTTGCATGAAACCTCTGTAGTTCAGATAATATTTCTTCTTTCCCTTTCCTTCTGCTATTTCTTAGTTTTGTCCAGGCCATGGATTCTGCTCTGTACCTCATTAGTTGGCAGCAGTTTAAGGATAATTTGAAATGCATCTCTATGGTGAGCGTGTTACAGAGAACTTTGGTAAAAGGTTGATTGTTCAGACTGGTCAACTGAGCTCTGGAAACAGTCAAATTGCACTCAAACAGCTTCTTTTTTTTTATTTTTTTGTTGTTGTTGTTGTTTGGTTTGGGTTTTTTGTTTGGTTGGTTTTTTTGGTAGTTTTTTTTTTGTTGGGGGGGTTGGAGTTTTTTGTTTTTGTAAAGGGATTCAGGCTACTGAAGTGAGAAACTGCACAACCTGTAAAAAGAAACACACAAAGATATATGGATAAATATACCATTGAGAGGCGGACTCAGCATGACTTTTCTGAAAGGAAATCCTGAGCTTCAGAGGAAGGAAAGGTCCACGGGATAAAATCCAATTGGATTTCCAAAGCATTTGACAAAGTGCCTTAGCAAAGGCTCATAGAAAAGAAAGGTGCTTTTATGGTTGCTCTCTTTAATCGGGTAAGAGATAAGAAACAGAGAAGAGAGTCTGTAATTGAGAGAAGGGGAAATTGAGGCAAACAGAGAAAAGACCAAGTTTGCTGATAAGAGTTAAAGCCTTCAGGGAAAGAGTGTTAAAACAATTCAGCCAAACCAGGGCTATCTGCAGCAGAACCTTATGAAACTGAATATACAGTTGTAAAAATAACATATAATAATGTCTGTGAGTATAAAGTTAGGCACATAACAAAAAATAAAGGCTAAATTTATATAAATGGGTGGGTTATGAATGAAGTGTTGCCTTTCAGCAGAGAAATCTTAGAATTAAGTAGTTCAGAAATATATTGGTTCACTTTAGTGCTCCTGAACAGCCCAAACAGTGAGCAGAACTATAATGAAAAGAAATAGAGGAAGGAAAAAGGCAAACTAAAATTAAATATGATGATCTACTTTTTTAAAGTGTTGTGTAGCTCATGTCTCCATCCTAAATCAAGGATGCTCAAGGTTATTGAACTGTTTTATAGTAAACAAAAAAGATTAGAACTCCTCAGCTGGAGAAAGGAGATGGCTGACAGAGGATTTGACAATTGCCTGTAAAATCACAAATTACGTGCAGGGGGTAAAGTGCTCTTCATTTGTGTTTACAGTCTCTCAGTATCAGAAAAATGGAGAATGATGTGAAGTTTTCAAGTGGCAAATTCAAAATAAAGCAAAATTATGAGGTTTCCCACAGAACAGAGCTACACTGTGGAACTGATGGAGCACAAGATCTGAAATATACCAAATTTTATGTAGGTTCAGGGAACAAATTAATAGAACAAAAAGCCATGAGGAGCTGTTAAGCCTAGAGAATGCATCTTTCAGGAAGCTGATGTGGCACAAATCCTTTGAGGATGAGTGTATAGTGGAAAGAGTATATGAAGCAAAGTGCCTTTTTGTGCTTATTCTCTTCTTGAAACTCTTCTGCATTATGCCAGTGACAGGATATTGAATTAAATGGCCTGGCCCTGGCTGTTCCTATGTGTGGTTGTAACCTGAAGAGAACTCCTTGTGAATGGGTTGAATTTCTCTCATCAGCGCTGGGTAGCACTGCCCTGGTGATGAATTGAACCTATCTAAAGCTTCTTTGCTGCTTTTTCTCTCTCCTGTTTTTCTGCTCCATCTTTCTCCTCTCCTAAATAGCTGCTGAAATATCACTGTTCATGTGAACTTGTGTTTTGGGTAGTGCTGCTCACCTGTGTTCTTTTGGGATCCAGAATGCTTGTAAATCCACTAAACAGCATTTTTACCTGGCTGAAGAGCAGCAGGAGCAAAAACCTGCTTATGTAACCAGTCTCTGGCACTGTACAACAGAGAATAATTCATGTACATCGTGCAAAGCAGAACCTGGCACTTGTGACAGTCACACTGAGATGAAACAGCTTCCTACAGCAACTGCGAAGGAGATCAGAGGGGGAAAACCTTTACAAAAATATTAGTAGAGGAAGAAAATGTAAAATCAGTTATGATGAAAGTAAGCACTTTGTGAACATTACAGCAGCATTTTCTCTGAAAAATTCGTCTGTTTTTTTTTTTCTTTTTTTTTGTATTAGTTTCACAGGAACGGGTAGAAGCAACACAGTGGACTGGCTGCTGTATTTATTGTCTTCAGGTGCTGGCCAGCTGCCTGCCAGGGACCAGGACTCCGAGGTGGCTCACAGCTCTGCAGGTACGTCCCAGACCTTCAGCATGGCCTGGGGCACGAATGGTGGGCAGGGAAACACCTCTGGCAGCCTCACCAGTCCCAGATAGAATGGGTGGTGGGCACAGAAACACCCCTGGCAGCCCCAGTAATCCCAGGTAGAGTGAGTGCTGTGCCCCTGTATTGGGTGAGCAGGGAAACACCTCTGTCAGCCCCATTAATCCTAGATACCATGGGTGCTGTGCCCTGTGTTGGGTGAGCAGGAAAACACCTCTGGCAGCCCCAGTAATCCCAGGTACAAGGGGTACTGTGTCCCTGTGTTGGGTGGCAGTGCTGGGGCGCTCAGCACCAGCCGTGCCCGGAGCCCTGGTGATGGCAAGCAGGGAAGGGCTGGTGATGGAAGGGATAATGACTGCCAGGTGTTGGTGTGTCACCGAGTCGGACACAGCGAGACAGGAAATGACTCAGAACACCATGGGTTGCTCAGTGCGGGCTGAGGAGAACGTGTCTCACTGAATAACAGCACAAGCCCTGAATGTCTCCGCCGCGCACCATGCAGGGCCATTTTAGGGCGGGGGTGCCCTGGCGGGGGCTCGGCCTGGCCGGTGCTGCTCGGGGGGAGCTGTGTGGGTGTCGGGGGGCTCGGTGTGGGTGCCGAGGGGAGCTGGGTGGATGCCGAGGGGCGGTGTGGGTGCCGGGGAGCGGCGGGGCGGAGCGGCCCCGGCTGCTCGCCGAGCTCCCCGAGCGCCCGCCGAGCGCGCCGCCCTCGCCCGCTGATGCAATCTGAGCCCGGCAGCGGCGGCAGCAGCAGCAGCCCCGAGCAGCGGCACCGGCAGTAGGAGCAGCAGCCCCGAGCAGCGGCACCGGCAGTAGGAGCAGCAGCCGCAGCGATCCGAGCAGCAGCCCCGGGCGGCCCCGGTCCCGCGCAGCGCCGCTCTCTCCGCCCCCGGGGCTCGGCGATCCCGCTCCATCCCGCCCGGAGCCCGGCAGGACCGTCTCCCCCTCCTGCCAGCATGAGCAAGGTAAGCGGAGCGCATTTGCTACCCAATCCGTCCGTCTGTCCTTCCGGCGGCGCGGAGCGGCTCGGGCTGTTCCTCGGCAGTTCGCCGGTCTGTGTTGGCGGATTTTAGTGCCTCGATTTGTTTGTGCTGTACGAAGGGGATTTCTGTCCCTGGCGGATTTGTTGTTTGAGATTCAGAGGCAGATTGTGTGTGGTTTTACCTCTTTCATTGCAGACAGCACGCGTGGAAAAGAAATAATGAAGGGAGGATGGAGAAGGGGAAGGGAAGGTGTATGATTTCCTTTGGGGTGAATTTCATGTTTATGGGACTCTCAATGATTAAAAAAACCCAAACAAAACTGACAAAATTATCAAGCCGAAAACCCGCGAAGGTTACGGTGTCCTGGCAGACATCAAGGCTTTTTTTTTTTTGCCTGTGAGTTTGTTAAAGCTCTTATGTCTGCCCTCGTACTAAAATAGACGATGGGTAAAATCCAGTAACATGTGCTGAGTAATTTCAGAAAAAACTCTGAATCATGGAAGAGGAGTTTTCGGTAGCAAACACTAACGTGGCAGATGAGCATCTGTGGGCACTGTCGTTTTATAAATGTCATGTTTATGTTCTTCGGCTTAGTGACCCGATCTGGGGATTAAAACCAAGTCTTGCCGGTCAAGGCCAAGGGCACGGAGTTAGCACGGGTGCCTTTCAGCTGTACCAAGGGAGCATCCCAGCCGCGTTCCGCCCTGTGCAGCAGCTCCAGTAATGCTCGGGTTTGAGGTTGGGAGCTGCACAGCTGCAGTCTGTGCCGGAGCTAACAGCTGAGGAAACCAAGGCTGAGGTGTTTGCTTTCCTTAGTCACGCTGGCAGATGGGGTATGGGCACAGCAGGTGACTGGTAGGTGTCTCCCCGGCTCCTCTGTGCTGCTGGTGGCGAGTGTTCCTCACATCCAGCGGTGCTGCAATTGCTACTCCTGGTGGCAGGGCTAGCATGGAGCAGCCTTGGGATGCTGTCCCAGCCCCGAGGGGCAGACCAGCCATGGCAGGAAACTGGCCTGAAACTACTCAGGGAAAATAGCCAGGAGCTCCCCCAGCCACAGTGCTCAGAGACAGAAGGGAGCATGTCAAGGAAGGGGCAGACTCGTGTTTTATATCACTTGTGATGTACCTGCTTCGAGGAAAGAGGGCAGGGCTCTGCTTTCCAGGGTGTCAGAATTTGAAGTTGTGATACTGTGAGATATATAAAGGTAGAATGTTAATATATACTACCTATAATATTAACATAGAATATTCTACCTTTATATATTTATAATATCCAGCACCTGCCAGGAATGCTCTGGCCTTACATAAAAAACAAGTAACAGGGAAACCATAGACCTACCAACCTGTTTGCTCAAAGCAGCACTGATACCTCATTGGGCTCTCACCTGCACAAGCCCTTCACTTTGTATTTTTCTTGTCTTTGTCTTTGCTTTGTAGCAGTAGCTACAGCAGTAAAAGGACGCTCTTTGTCACTTGGAAGCGATGTAGCCTTGGGCAAGTCAGCACTGTCCGAGCCCTTTACCCTTTCCTTGCCTCATCTGTTCAGACTGTCAGCTCTCCAGGGTTCTGGCTGTCACTGTGTGTTTGTAGAGCATGTCTCAAAGGAACAGAAAATTACAATTTGATTATCACCAGACTTACATAAAACCTGATACATTTATAAATAATCCAATCAACAGCATAATTCCACCTCCTGTTCCTTCATCTCTCCTGTCTCTCCTGTGTTTAGTCACAACCCTCAATTTTTCCTTGAACTATTTCCAGCTCAACCACAGCCCTCCCTTTCTGTGCTGTTTAAAGTAATGTATAAGAAATGAATTGTGCCTCCAGTTTCTGCAGTGTCTGCCTTGTCCACCTCATGCACTGATTGTTACTGACAGGCCTGGCACTTGTCTGTGATCCAGTGGATATGCTGGTTTTTCTCTATGGAAATTGAGCACTGAAATATGCTGCAAAGCCATAGGTAAAAGAGAAGATTGCAAAGTCAGGCGATATCAGTTGTGTTGAAGCTATCTTGTTAAAATAGTCCACAGGCTGTATCCTTTGTTTAATTAGACAGATGAAAATAATTCAGGTGGATTTCATTAGTCATTAATTTATCCCTGGGAGGATAGTGTTAGGAAGGCAGGTAAATCAGTTAATTAACTGTGGAAACACTCAGGTGCTCTGCATTTATTCAGGCATTTTAGAACAAATTAGGAGACATCGGCATGGTAAAGAATTGGAACAGACATTTTCATTGCTTCCCTGTGTTATGCCATTTTGTTAAATGAAAATGAATAATCACAGCTGAATGTATAATGCTGAAAATTACCAGTGGGTTTGAGGGCAGGACCTACAGTGTCAGAATGAAGGAGCCAGGCTGTAAATTCTCTCTGTAAAATTTGCACAATCAGCCTTGTTAGGCCACAGATGTGGGGACTGGCACGTTCACATCCCCACAGTGACACATCATGTTCCTGCTGCTGCTGGGGAAGCTCGTCTCACAGAGGCAGCTCTGGGAGCTCCAGGCATTCAGCACTGATTGTGGCTTTTGATAATCAGTTGTGGCTACCCACATGCAACCATGGCTGCAGTGGAGCCCAAACTTCACCTTAAAAGCCTGGCTGTAGGTGGTGGTTGAGCATAAATCCAATAGTATGTGACCCTAATATGCCATCTTTGTAGTAATTTCCATGTTGGCACCTTGATGCCTCCCATTCTAACACAGGATGGAGTCAATGAGTGGCCCCATTTACCTTGGAAACAGTCTCATTATTTTATGGCTTTACACATTAAAGGTCCAGGTAAAATTACATCATAAAACAGAGCACCTGTTGCAGAAGGGCAATTTAGGAAGTATTATCATATGCTGTTGCAGAGGAAAATCCAGTGTTGCACTTATGGAAAGCACCCTTTGCTGTGTACCTCAGAGGACCCAAAGCTTAACATGAGAATAGTTAAAACTGTCTTTAAAAATGATCAGTAAGTTTTATCCATCTGGGGCTTTTTGTGCATCTTGGTCCATAGTTTATTACTAGTTTTGCAAACTAATGTCATAGTACCATTCCAACAGTTACTCATTTACTTCTTCCCTTGAGATCTGCAGTGTGTTTTGGGTTTTATTTTAGAATATACCTGAAACATTAATGAAGGGCAGCATGTAACTTCTCAGCAGGGACACAGCTACTGCTAATTCAGTGTGCCTGTTAGAGCATATCACACACCATATTGATAAAAACATTTCTAGTAAGCACAGAAAAGTGTTTTCCTGGTATACAAACAGAGTTTAATTCCACGAGGTTCTGATTGGAATAATTCCCACTAGGATTCAGAGACATGTCCACTTGTTTAATTTCATTTAGACTGTTGTGTTAAGAGTCATCACCCTGGAATAAATGTTTGAATTTGCATTACTATTACTGAGAATGAGTGCTAAAGGTTTAAAAACCTCCAGAGTTTGAAAGAACAGTGTGTTCAGTCTGGAGCAGGCTCTGGGGTGCTGTAGCAGCAGCCTTCCACAGTCTAGAGGAAGATGATGGAGGTGGGGCCAGGCTCAGCAGGGCTGGAGGGCAGGAGATGATGGCATTAACTGAAGCAGAAAAAGTTCAGATGGGGTATAAGCAAAAAGCTGTCTCCACAAGCACAGTTGGGAAGTGAGTTACCAGGAGTGCAGTTTCCATCCTTGGCAGCTCTCAAAACCCAGCTGGATCAAGCTTAAGAACCTGGTCTGAGCTCAGAGCCTACCCTGCTTTGAGCAGGAGGTTGAATTAAAGACATCCTCGGGTTCCTTCCAGCCTGGGTTTTCCTGTGGTCCTGAGAAAAAGCTTAGAAGCTAAATTTTTTTAAATTCAGTCGTAGTTTTTTGACACACCCAGTGGTGTGGACCAGCAGATATTTGTCCAGAGCCCTGAATGCTTGGCTTTTAACAGCACAGAGAAGTCTGTGTAAAGGTGGTGTTAAAAGGCACCACTGTAGGCAGATTGCTTTGCAGAGGGTATATTCTTAACATACCAATATAGTAGTATTATTTTCTTTATTTTGAGGAAATTCGTGTGCTTAACAGAAGAGTTTAAGCTGGAAAACTATAAAGCACTGAATAAAAGGAGATATTTTTGATTTTCAGGAATGTGAACTTGAAATTGCTGCATCTGAAATAGTCTATAAGGTTACTGCATGAAATTGCATATTCTATTCTTATAAAATGATACAATTGCTTATCATCATGCAATTAATTAAAAGTTACAGGTAGTCCACCTAAAATCCACAGTAACGATACAATTTCTTTTGATGTAGTGTTTCTCAACCTCAATTTAAATAAAGGAAATTCTTAAGTATGGAAAAGAAACTTCAAATGTTAGCATTTACTGTGAAGTTTTTGTCAATATAGCTGCCAGGTCAGTTGCTACGTAAATTTCTTACCAGATGTACGATACAGGTTTTACTTCCCTGATTTTAAAACTTGAAGAAACTGGTGGAGAGGTTAAGTTTTTGATCCTAGATGAAGAGAAGTTTTTTTAAAAGGCTCCATAGTTTATAGTTTGTTTGTTATAAACTGTCTTTATACATTTATAGTTCAGAGTACCATAATTATTTTTTTGAGAACGGAACATGAAGATTTATTATCGAATTATCAACATTACAGTCCTGAATTCTGCCCTGTGGCAATGCCTGCTTAAAATTTGACAAACCTCTTCCTAATTGCTAGAAAGTGTTGCCTGAAATATAGAGGGTAAAAGCTAGAAAGAAATGAATAAGCATGAAGAAATAGCCTTAGCACATGGTGTTACTACATGTAGTGGTTACACAGACACAGTTTTGCTACAGCTGCATGTGTACATGCATGCAGAAAAACCCCATAATTCTATTCACATGCTCATGTATTTGAGGCATTTATCCATCTTGAGTATATCATCTGTATTTTTAATATTATCCTTTATCTTTTGACGGTTTTTCAGCGACAGTTTTTGGCATTTACAGTTTCATTCTCTTCTTGACACCTGAAGATAGAAGTTCAGTAACAGCATTCCTTTCTGATTGTTCACTAAGCTGAAAATTAGCATTTACAATTGTTTTCTTTTGAATTTTCTAGTAAGGTGGTGTGCTGTAGCCAGCAATGTTTTCATCATGTTAATTGGGCAAAATATTTCTTAGAGCATACATATAAAATGAATATTTTTTCAGATGCAATTCTAAGCTTTTAAGAGGCTCAAGATTAGCTTCATACATTCTGAAATGTGAAAAACATTGATGTTCACGTGCACTGAAGCCTCCCAGACCCTTTGCTCATGTTATAAGTGAGTCATTTGTCAGTTCAGATTTGTGGAGTTGAGCAGGGCTGTTTGATCATTGATACAGGTGTGGAATTGTAGGAGGACTAGTCTACAGTACTTGTCATAGGCCAGTTTATTGTCTTAATTTCCATTTCTTACCATTTCAAAGCTGTCATTTTCCTAATAGAGGCTGCATCACTCCTGATTTGTTTGTTGCAGCTTTAACCATGCTATGATTTGGGCAAAGGTCCTCTCTGCATTTTGTGTGCTTTGTGTGTGCTTAATGCTGACACCTCTACAAATACCTCGTCTGGGACCACCCTTTTCTTCCAAGGCCACTTTTTGTGTGCTGAGTGACATTTTGCTCTCAAATTCCTTGGGCAGCCTCCAGTTTGCTCTGGGCACTGTCAACAAACGATAGGGGATTTCAGATGAAGGACTTGCTCACGTTGTTTAGAAAGGACACAGAGGATAACGTTAATACAGCTCCAGAATTTTGGAGCCTTATATTCCATTAGTTTTCCCTGTCATAGTGTTGTTACACAGCTGAATAGATCTTAAGTAGGTGGGATATCTGGTTCTGTCAGCAGTTTGAAATATTTTACCTCTTTTAGCAGATGATATGAAGAAAAGCAGCAGTTTCTGGGTGTTATCTTGTTGTACCACATTGAAGAGAGCAGTGTGTGACGCTGCAGTGATGCTGTAGCTGTACCCAGCTTTTCCTGGCTTGTTAGTAAGCTTCCATGGGATTATTTACACTTGCTTGGTGTGGTGGGTAGTGCTTTTTACCTTCTGTGACAGCCTCTACAACTCATAAAAAGTGTAAAGCAATTAAGTTTCTAGAATATTCTGAGCTGAACATCTGTCATGCAAATGTGCTCCCTCTCTGTTATTGGAACAAGAACATTATTGTAGATAATGTCCTCAAACAGATCCCCAGGATCTTCCCTTTGGCTTAGCTCTGTTCCTAGTGCCCTTTACATCAAGAGGAAGGCTTCAGTTTCCTTTCTGCTTTGTTGAACTGTGTCCACTTGAAACAGATCAGGGCAGTGTTGGAGCACACAGCAAAACATCACAGGGATGTGAGGCAGGCTTTGGAGAGCTCCCTCATTGCTTCAAACCAATCATGGCAGGCTTCAACCCCACTGGAGCTGGTGTGGGCAGGAGTTCTGCAGCCACCACCTGTGTGCTGTTAGGCAAGAAACTGGAATAGGTTACAGCTGTGAGCAGTGAACGGCTAAACCCGTTGTAAATCAGTCATTTGCACCTGTTCTACTTCCTTGAGAAGAACTGGGATGGATTTGATCTTGTATTTTCTGGGACCCCCAGACGAAGGGAGGAATGATGAATCTGACTCCCATGTT
>JAWWMN010000056.1:71481207-71538464 GCA_035047745.1 Catamblyrhynchus diadema
CTGGGACCCCCAGATGAAGGGAGGAATGATGAATCTGTCTCCATGTTCTCAGAAGGCTAATTTATTATTTTAAGATACTAAATTCTATTAAAGAATACTAAACTAAACTATTCTAAAAGAATACAGAAAGGGTACCTACAGAAGGCTAAAAAGATAATAATGAAAACTCCTGACTCTTTCTAGAGCCCCAATGCAGCTTGACCCTGATTGGCCATTAAGTTAAAACAATTCACATTAAACCAATGAAACAATCTCCAACCACATTCCAAAGCAGCAAAAGACAGGAGAAGCAAATCAGATAATTACTGTTTTCTTTTTTTCTCTGAGACTTCTCAGCTTCCCAGGAGAAGAATCCTGGGCAAAGGGATTTTTCCATAAAATGTGACTGTGACAGATTTGATGTTTTAGTTCCTGGGGAGCTGTGCAGACCCTGTGGGTTCCCTGAAGGAGCTGCTGAGCAGGGTGAAGTGTGCCAGTGGGACAATCCGTGCCTCAGTTTCCTGTGTGTAGAAGAAATGGATATTTCTGCCTTCTTTCACCTGGCCTTTGAGACTGTAGAGCCAGGCTTCCAGTGAAGAGTCCTTCAAAGCTTATAAATAATGAAGGTCTTCATTCTCTATCTGGAACAAGCAGTTCCAGCCCACCATCAGAATCCAGGAGAACACAGTATTTGCAGTATTTCTGGAAAGAAATATTTGCAATATTTCTTGCTGTCTTTCTAGTCTAAAAGTGCAGTTAAAAATGCATCCTGCTTAATTTTACTATAAATTCTTAAAATGCTGATTTAGTGCCTGGCTTTTAGAATACATGAGGAAAGGGAAATGTTAGAGAAAACATAATGAGCACAAGCTTATGGTAAAGAGCAAAGCTCTGCTATAGTGTTAGGGGAAAGCATGCAATAGCATTTATGCCCTTTCTTGTTGCCAGTTTGATGCAAATCTCATAACAAAGAACTGGCCCTAAATGCATTAAAACTGTGTTGTCTTTCAGAATTTAATTTATTTTGTTTGAGCTATCAGTGTATCATACAGCCATGAGATGCTATCTAGTTAGAAAACAGGCAGGTGAATTTTTAGGTCATCTGGTTGCTTTAGTATGTTTTCCTTCATGCCATCCTAGCAAACAATTCATTTGTTAAAAACCTGATTTCTCCCAAAATTGGTCTAAACCATGACAGTGACCTGATTAAAGAGATACAGGGTAACTTTACTGCATCTCTGAACAAGACCTGCTGAATCACTGTGAGCCCTGAAATTGGAGTCAGGGTCCCTCTGCAGCAGGGTCCAGGCAGAGCCCACACGTGGGTGTGCAGGGCTCAGCCTGCAAGCAGGAAAATGGGCTTTGCTCAGACACTGGAGAGGAACAGCAGCAGAGAAACACCTTTATAGGAGCACTCTGAGCAGTGGAGCAGGGTGTCCGTGCAGGTTTGAGCCTATTCAGATCCCCAGCTTAGATAGCTGCTGCCATGCCTTATCAGCATCATCTGTTGGACCCTGCAGGGACATAGCAGCCTCTTGGGAATCAGGGCAGGAACCACAGCCAGCACACTGCACAGAGTCGTGCTCCTTGTGCCTTTCAGCAGTGGCATTTGGTGATGGGCTGTGATTAAATAGGCCATGCAGAATCACCAGGGCTAGATGTGGTGTCAGCCCTGTGCACACCAGCAGCCACACATGTGCATTGCATTGAGCCAGTCACAGTTCTGTCATCTCTAGTGGCACTTGCACAGCACTTATGGTGGAAAAAGTAACTCTTCCTTCCTCCAAAAGCTCTTCTGTTCTCTTCCTCCACAGAGCCTTTGTGTTCAGTGTGCCACTCATCTTTCCTCAGTGTCTTATGTAAACCTTTATTCCAGTGCAGAATGGGCTTAAATGGGACACGGTCTGAGCGCTCTGAGAATGGCTCCAAGTGACCCCTGACACAGGCCAGTGATTCAGGGCTGGCCTCGTGCTCCTCCTGCTGCTGCTGCACTTATGGGCTGTGTCCTTGAAAACAGCTTTTTGTCTGCTGGCTTTTTTCTTTGGCCATGTCAGTTCTCATGTTGGAATCCATTACTGTCTCTGCCGTGGTTTGGTTGGGTTCCCCCCCCAGGAGTTTTTAGTGATTTATTTGCAAACTGCAGAAGCTTTGGTCTCCCGCACTAAATGGCTTGCTTCCAGTTCTAAGCCCTCAGTAACTCCTCAGACAATGATTTGATTTGTTTCTGCCCTCTGTGCCTTCATGTTATTTATATTTTCATTTGGTAATTGCATAAAGTCAATTGCCTTGGTCATCAGCTGCAGAATCTGTGTGGAGTTTCAGGCAATTTCACAAATAAATTGCAAGCTACATTTTATGCATCTTTAAATCAGATCTGTCATTTATCTGTGCAGCTGTCTCAGAATAAAAAATACAGTCAGTGTAACTGAATCTTCAAGGAAAATAAACAAATTAGTTTTTATCGTGCTTAGGCTCATCTTTTCTAGAATAACAGTGCAGTTAAAAATGCATCCTGCTTAATTTTACTATAAATTCTTAAAATGCGGATTTAGTACCCAGCTTTTAGAATACATGAGGAAAGGGAAATGTTAGAGAAAACATAATGAGCACAAGCTTGTGGTAAAGAGCAAAGCCCTGCTATAGTGTTAGGGGAAAGCATGCAAATAGCATTTATGCCCTTTCTTGTTGCCAGTTTGATGCAAAAGATCTCATATCAAAGAATTGGGCCTAAACACCAGAAGACTGTGTTGTCTTTCAGAATTTAATTTATTTTGTGTGAGCCATCAGTGTATCATACAGTCATGAGACGCTGCCTAGTTAGAAAACAGGCAGGTGAATTTTTAGGTCAACTAGATCCAGCTGGTTGCTTTAACATGTTTTCCTTCATGCCATTCTAGCAAACAATGCATTTGTTAAAAACCTAATTAATGCTGGATGGGACAAACAAACCAACAAAAGAGTCACTTAGAGGCACTGCTCACAGGAGTTAGAGATGGAGGAGCTCCATGAGGTCATCTGCCTCTTCCCCTCATTGTACCAGGCTGTTTTCCCAAATCAGGAGGGCAGTAAACTGTGAAGAGAGAGGAAATGGCGCTGGGGAGTGACAGAGCAGCAGAGGGGTCATAGGGAGGAAAACAATCGGGAGCAGTGTGAGCAGTGCCTTTAGAAATCAAGGTTAAGGCACACAGCTCCTGGGGGTCATTGGTGAAGAGGGTTTCTTTAGAGTCCTTGCCTGTTTCTGCTAAGAAAATAGGAAAGAGAATTGTCTGGATGTTCAGGAAATGTGTTAAGTGCAAAGTGAGTATTGAATAGAGGGGCAGCACACAGAGATTACAGCTGCTTTATGTCCTGTGGTGGATGGCACTGCTGGGAGGCTGTCAGGGTTTTTCACCTGGGAAGGATCACACTTCAGACTCCGTGGTGTGTGGTTGTAATTCACAGCTCAAACTGTAAATTTTTCTGAAATATGTAACAAAATAAATTCAGCCTGAAACTGAATAGATCCCTGGTCAGCTTCTCCTTAGGGTTAGTTTCAGCAAATTAATTTGTTTTCTGCTTCTGCTGGTCTCTTTTTTCCTTTAGAGTTGTTGATAATTCAGCTTGTCAAGCCCATGTTCTTTTTGGAATTCAGGAGTAGATCTCCTTCACCTTCCCTAGCCTTGCTGTGTTTCAAGTGAACTGAGACAAGCTTTCTTCTGCATCAGTTCAGGCATTGCTGAACTTACTCAAATACTCATTTAACCACTGAGTCAAAAAATTGACATTAGTTCTAGAAGAGGTTTTCACTAGAGTGCTGCTTGTAATGGCTTTACTTTGCAAACATTGTTCTGCATTTATTTGTTCTCTTGGAACCAAGTTTGTCCTGCTTTTACAGATGTGGTTCAGCTGTAATTGTTATTAAGCGTGAGTCTGGGGTGGACTAGCTGAATATTTATGCTTCTTCATGGCCTCTGTTCTAAGGTTTTTCTAACCAGCAAATTGTGCTCATATAATCTGAATTGTCTTTTATTTAAGCCTAATAAAAACAGTGATGCTTGTTTTAAGAGGAACATATTTCAGTTTAAGTCAAACCAATTAAACTGGTTTAAATTAAAGCCAATGAACTGCTCAAGTCAGGGATAAGTGCCTGCACAGTTTTTCAGACTAATTTAATTACAATCTATTTCAATTCAACCTTATTTTAAACAGTGCAGCTTTCTCAGATGTAAAACCTCTTGTATTTTCTAAGGCTCAATGCCCTCACTGTGAGGCAAAATGATTATTAAATAGTGTGGAAGCCTGGTTTTCTGCTACACTAGTTGCCTTGTGTTTTTCTTTGTTGTGGGCTGTCATTGCACAGCCTCTGTTTAACTAACATTAGTGCCAGCGCAAGGGTGGACAGGCAGCTACAGTGAGGTGACAATGCCAGGCTGACAAGGCATCAGGGAGGATCTGTGTGAGGAGGAACAGTCTGAAAAATGTATTGGAAGTGCAGAAATTAGCTCTGTAAACTGTGTAAGTGGCCCTGCCCAACACATGGACTTGGTGACATTTGCAGGGTGGCACAGACATGTGTTGTGTATGTTCATGTTCGCATACCTGCAGTATAGGGACAGGATTAAAAAGTGCTTTTATGGCTCTTGGCTTCCATAAATGAGCTCCTTAAACTATGGAATTATTTCACAAGATTTAATAAATAATAATAATAAAAAAGAAAAATAAATTAAAATTAAATTAAAACAAATAAATAAAAATTCTAGTTGATATGAAGAATAATATGATATCACTTATTAATATGATATCACAAAATTAGCAAATTTTCTCTGTCTGACAGTGTGTGAGGCTTTTTGTTTTGGTTTTTTTTGTTGTTTTTTTTTTTGCTTGTTCTTTTATTAAGCTTTGGACCTTGTTAGTGGGGTTTTTTTTCTGCAAATTCATCTTTTATATGACGTGGCTGCCAAATTGTATTAACGTTTCCTTGGGACAGATAAAAGCTGTTTGGAAGTCATGGCAGTGTTCTTGCCTGGCTGTAGCAATACAGAATATTTGGTATTTGTGCACATTGGATTGTGTTCTACCCTGGAGCAGGAGGGCAGCTCTGGTTTGTGTGGCTGTGAGTGACAGCGTACCTGTCACCACACACCTCATGTGGCTTTCCTGTGCCAGAGTGTGAGTCCTGGATTGGATTTATTGATCTGCTGTATTCCTGCAGTCTGGCAAGGGCTCTAATTTCATTATCCTTCCAGTGCAAATTAGAGCATGAAATATTTTTTAGACACTTAGTAGCCCAAAGTAAAACTTAGTGTATTTTTACTATAGTGTTGTTTAATATAATATAAGAACATAAAATAATAGATTAGCCTTCTGAGAACATGGAGTCAGACTCTTTCCTTCCCATGACAGGGGACCCTGAGAATGCCACAGTGAGGCACAGGAGCAGCTGAGGCACACTCAGGCAGTGTAGGAAGCCTGGGCAGTTTAGGGAGGAGATGGGCCTGGTTTTGTAGCAGGAGGCTGAGTGATTGACTGCACAGAAGAAGTAGAGGAGGTGTGCCAGAGGCAGCAGGAGAGCATGGACTGCAGCCCCATGGGGCCAGGAGATGTTGGGTACGTGTGTGTCTAAGGCAGCCTGAGCACCAAGTGCAGGAGCTGGATGTCCAGGTTTGGGACAGCTCTAGCAGAAGGGCAGGTGACAACTGTTTAGCCCAAGATTTTTCATAAGTGCCAGTGTTTCATACACAAATTCCCACTTTGCCTTGTGGGAGAGTTGGGTTGGAGCTAAGTGCTGATGAGAGGAGCACTGTTACCCAGCTGAGTGCTTTGGGATTACTCTGTTGGTGCTAAAGGATTTGTAATGGTCATTAGAGCACTGAGGTCTTCAGTAAAAGTAATAACAGAATTACTGCTCAGCAGGTCTTTATGTCAGTGGTGTTTCACAGTGATGAAATGACATATAAACCCCATTTTCCAAACAAGTTTAATCTATTGGAAGATTTTATACCTCATTCTCATACAGGCTTTACAGTAATGTTAAAATCAATGTGTGTTTTCAAAGGAAATCTTTTAAATACTCTTCTATTTCCTATTTAGAAAAAGCAGTTGCATACGCCACAGATAAAGCACTGATATCTCTACAGCACAACATAGGAAATAATGCCATGCTTGTGTAATTGTAGTTACTTGAGACACTCATGAGTGACTTTTGAGAAGTTGTTCACCCAGTGGCTCAAGTGTATCTTTAGGCTAACATCAGTGTTTTAATGGGGGCAGGTTTAAATCTCCCATGCTATTAAACAAAAAGGGCAAATTCATGTTTGGAATATCTCCCTTGGCAACATTGGCACTGAACCAGGGAGCAATTTTCCTTATTGCACTTAGCAACATGTTTCAGATTTGTAGGCCATGGAGCCATTAAAATATGATTCCGTTAATTAGAAAGTAATTGTGGTATTTCTTTCTAGTGCTGAGGGATTAACTCAGTTTAATCTCTGTGTGGTTAACAAAGGCAGTTAGCTACTTGCTTTAAATACGAGTTCAATCTATAAAAATTAATAATGACTTCATGGAGAGCAGGGTTGGCCCCATGGCATGTGCCCAAAAATTGGGCTGATGACTTCACTGAGTTCAGTGGTAATGTTGAACTGAAGAGCAACGTGATGGAGCCCCCAGGGGCTGTTCCTGTAGGTGGTCTGCACTTCAAATTCACATGCAGGCTTGGTATCTTTAAAAAAGATCATGAAAGAATATTAAGCTGTATCCAGCTCCAGTCCTCTGTGCTGATGCCAGCTCTTGCTTTAGGGCAACTCCATGGAGCAGCAACAGGAAGAAACTGAAGCATAGTGGTTGAGTACTTGTCAGTATTTGCTGTCACCAGTAATTATTATTAGCAAATCCAACTTGGCATGCTGGATGTTCGACAAAAGCCAGCAGTGGAGCTGGAGCTCTCTGAGATATTTCTCTTCCAGAGCTGGGGTGATGGCATTAGGATATTTTTCTTCCCGAGCTGGCAATTCCCATCCTGTTAGCTGGGAACCGGCACACTCTCCATCCTCATTCATTGCAGTGCAGAGAAGAATCTGCTGCCTCCATGCATCTGTGGAATGCTTCACTGCTGTCAGCTGGTGGTGTCAGGAAGGATTTCTAGGATTTTACCAGTGGGTTTGGAAGTATTGAAAAATTCCAGGTAAAGCAAGGAGCTGCTATTATACAGTGTCCTTGGCTTTGGGTGACACTTTAGTCCTGCTTGGGTCTGCCACTCTGCCAAAGTCTTGTCCTTCTGGAGTAGAAAACCCTCAGCTTGAAGGCAAATAAAACATATTTTTAATGAAGAATATTGTGAAGAGATTTGTGATCTCTCTTGGCACATTGTTTTTCAGTGCATAGGGGGGGTCCTGTAGCCACAGTTGCCTGCCTTGCTGTAGAGAGTTACAAAAAAAGAGGAACAGAAGGGTTAAAGCTGAGAAGAGGCAGCAGGAGGGATGTGGGGGGCTCCCTGGGGGGAAGGGGAGAGGAAGTGAGATCTGCTGTGGCCGGGAGTTTGCCTTTTATTTTTTGCTTTTAGCAAGACTGTGATCTGTGGAAGGTCCACTGAAAATACTACTGTTTTGTTTTGTTTTGTGTGTGTTTGCCATATTCCCAAGACCTGTAAAAAGGTAAAGGAATCCTGTTACTTGCCTTCTGTGTAAGCCTGTGATCCATGTGGTGCCAGGCTTGGCCCCACATTTTGGTGGCTGCTGTGTCCCTGACACTGCCCTCCACCTGCACCAGCCCTCCCTGGGAAGGGCTGGGATCTCACAGGCTGACCATGAAAAGTTTTCTTTTTGTCTTCTTTCCATCAGGGGATTGTACCTTTGATCTGGGGCATTCCCATCTGGACTGGGAGCTCCTGCCTGAGATGCAGCAAGGCTGAGAGACAACCACCAAGTCCTTTCTGTCCTTCCAGCTGTGCTCCCTAATGCCATCATCCCAGCCATCCTCCTTCATGGCCCATCACCCCGGGCTCTTGCTCCTGGTCCTTCTTTCCCCTCCCAAGCCTCTGCACCCCCTTCACCTTTTCAGCTCCTTCTTGAAGGCTTCTGGGAAAGAGGGAGCCCCGCTGGGGCTTTGTCTCCTTTGTTCCGTGCTGTAACTGGCAGGGAAGGTGCAGGTACTGCAGGAGGGTCCACAGAGATGCTGAGGTGATGCTGTGGGAACTGGGAATCTTATTTTTAGGTAGATGGCTTCCCCCTCTGTTGAACAGAAAGATGCCTAGGACTACCACTCCTTTTTTTGTCTTCTTTCCCCTCCCAGTTCCTTTGCAGAAGCCTGAAGTTCAACATTGTAGATAATGCAAAATAATCTCATTATTTATTCATATAGGTGAGCATTCCTTATCACTGTCTTTGTTTAATGAAGGATTTAACAAAACCAGTTCTTTCTTTTTTCTTCCATTCTGCTTACTCAGCCTTCTCTTGAAAAAGGCAAAAGCAAACCTGTTAGGTGGATGCTTTAGTAGAGAAACTTGAGTAAAAAGCCAATTTATTTATTCAGCTCTGAATGAAAAACCTGTGATGTTGTCCATAACCTTCTACACTACAGAGTGATGATCTAATCTAGGATGTTATGTGTGTGTATATATATGTTACATACATGAAGCTCTGAAGTGCAGTTGCACAAAATAAAGGAACTGAAGTAAAACTGAGAGCCCAGAAGATGGAAAGTTGTGCTAAGAACTCACCACAAAGTTCTTGCTAATGCATTTACTGATGCAAAGTCTGTGATTCAATACAGTCTGTCCCTGAAATGAATGAACTGAATGTGTATCACCTTTCCTGCGCTGTGCACTGGATTTGATTTGCTCTGGGTTTGTTTTTCCTAGGGCGGAGGACTCTCGGGAGAAGCAGGAAAGCAAATGACTGAATCTTTCAAGGTATGTGTCAATGGCCTTCACAAAAAGGGGTTTTTCCATTGGATCCCAAAGCTGCAGGGCTGAGGACCACAGAAGAGCTCCAAGCTCTGCAGCTTGGGAACGTTATCAGCACTACACAACAAACAGGGCTGGGACAGTCAGGAATGCTGAGCAGCTGCCAGGAGCTGACATGGAATTGCATCCCTCTCTTTTTATTTTAATCTTATGCCTAGAAATGAGCTCAGTTAAGATACCATTCTTTGCCTCTGCCTGCTTCCTGAAGGCAGTGCCAGAAACTAAGAGCTCATTTTAAAACTGTATGGGTACAGATGTCAGCTTCCAGTTTTCTGCTGGAAGTGCAGAGCCTGTCAGCATGTGCTCCTTTGAATTCTGCATCTGTCCTAATTTCCTTTTTCCTGCCTTTTCTACGTTCTTTGCCTTTATTCTTTGTCACACATCTGTAATTCCTTTTCTATCTTATTCCCTGATTTACAGTCTTTAAAAAAGCCTTATCTATATTTTGCAGAAATGTAAAAGCAGTACTCAGAAAAACTCATGTTTTTTCAGCAGTTCCGTTCCTGTTATTTCTGACTGTTGTCAGCAGTACATGAGATGGAATGATGATGATGTGCTTTGTAAGTGTTGTGTTCTTCCTGACTTTTTTGGGCACTGCCACAGCTGTGCAGTCTTCAGAACTATGCTTAAGTAATTATTTCCCCTTCAGTTGTCAGGCTCTAAACAGATATGAAAAATTAATGGTGCAATAAATACTTGATAATACTTGTGTTATCATATATAATAGAATAGACTAGAATATTATAAAATAAAAATATAATAAAAATATAATGTATACAATATAATATATGTATGATATAGTATATAATATATAGAATATTAATTAATTAATTTATAAAAAATATCTTTGATAAGGTTTATTCTGATGTTGGTCTCATTGAAAACAGCAAGGAATTCTTGAGAGTCCATGACTGCAGAATTTCCCTGTGTAGCAGTGTGCCATTTAATTTCTATTTCCTCATTCTCAGCTCTTCCCAGTTCTTCTCTTTCTCATTTCTTTGTGTTGTGTCTCTCTGGCAGTTCTGCCCAAGGATGAAAATTCAGGATGACTTTTCAGCCTGAAGGTCTGATTTGAAAAATGCTGACAAAGCCAGGCATGCAGCCAGTTTTGAAACCACAAGAAATCACAAGTCTGGAGTGCAGGGGCTGTTTTGTGGAATCACCTTCAATAAACAGATCTCGGTAGATTTGTTCAGCAGAGTGTGCTGGGCTGTTTGCAGACAAGAATTGCTGTACAAGAGGAGACCCTTGTGTAACCAAACTGACCCAAACTTTCACTCACTGAGGCAGCGTGAGGAAGGACAACAAACTCTTGTGTTTGGCTCACAGGTGAACTTGGCATAAACTAAACCAGGCTTAAGGCAGATTTAATTATACCAGCAGTCAAGCAGGTGCCTTACCAAAGCTCCAAATACCAAGTGACACAAAGCTGGATTTAGTCCAGGTTCCTTTGCACTGATATTTGTGTGTCAGCCAGAATGGCAAATCATTGTAGTGGAGGTGCTGGGTGAGGGGAAAAACACATTAACAGGTGGGACAGATGGTCATAAAGGGAATAATGCTAGGAGAAAGCAGCTGGCTCAGGCTGAAGTCTAATCTGTGAGACTTCATTCCTGCCTTATGGCTCTGTTTCTGAAAGTGAGCTGAGACTTTCTAGAAATCTAGAGGTTTCTAGAAAATACTTTACTATGGGAAGTGTGGGTATGAAAGTTAAGGTGAGAATATAAGTCCTGGTTTTAGTATCATGCATTATAATAATTATTTTTCAGCCTCTTTAACTTTACTGTAAAATAAGAAGGAAAAACTTCATAAATGAAGAAAAAAACAGCAACAGAAAATGAAAATAAAATAGCCTGGATTCATTCTAGGGAGCTTCTCAAACATTTTTGTGGCAGACACTTACGGGGTTACAATTTCAGAAACTATAGCTAATAATATTTCAAAGGAATCAAGCTGACCCATGGGGCTGACTGTGCTGAGCAAAGCTGCAATTTCGTGCCAGTGACCTAAGCAATCCAAGATTGTGGGAGTGCAGAAAGCAGGGTATGGTTTTGGTTAAAGCTTACATAAAACATATTGTTTCCATCATTTGAATGCCAGACGAGCCCTCTGAAGACATTTCTGTTCAGAATGCAGTGCTGAGCTTTTTAGGTGGAGTGAGCTGCTTTGAGTTTTGCTGCAGTTTCTGCCTGGCTTTGAAAGGTGGAGTCAGAAAGTCCCTGTACACTGGGGGGAAGGCAGGAATGTCACCACAATTTCTGGCAGGCAGTGAGCCCCTCTAACTGCTGCCTTTTCTCTGTTCTCATGGACTTCTTTAAAAGCAGCAGGTCAGAATTCCTCCATCCTGACTGCCACTGAGCTACCTTAATTTAACTCAGTTCTGGAGTTAAAAGTCTGATCCTGGCATGTCTGTGTTTACATTTAATGTATGGCATTTAGAGCTGCCTTGTGAGCAGTGATCTTGGAACAGCTAAGGAACACTGAAGGAAATAGTGATTATGCTGAAGTTTCTTGTATTGTAGAAAGTGCCAGATCTTCAGGATTTATCTACCAAGCTCCTTCCATGTGACTGAAATGTTCTTCCCTCCCTGGACTGTTGTATGCACTTACAAATATATAAATAATTATTTAAATTATTTTGTTTATTTAAATAGCAGATGGTGATTTGTGACCACATCTAAGTTGTAATTTTTGTCTCTAGCCAGCACTGGATCTCTGTGAGGGGGATATCACACCAGTAATGGAGAGTACTGTCATCCTTTGTGCTACTGAGTGGTTTTTTGGGAAGTTGGATCAAGAAATGCACATATCTGGTTTTGTTCTTATACTTGCACCCAATAATACCACAAACAGCACACAATTATGTCTAAGGCACTTAATTTTTATTACTAAAATTCTGGTAGTTCCTTTAATGCATTTATTCTGCTCATTGTGTTGTCACAAGACAGAATGAATGTTGTTTGGAGAATGTAGCAGTCTATTTCCATATGTAACTCTGCTTTCTTTTAATGTGTGAATTCTGATTTGGAATTCCTAGCACTTGATGTTAAGAAACTAAGGGCATCTGTGGTGCCTTTTATTTCTCTCATATTCCAAAAGATGATTTAATGTGGCCTTTTGTCTTGGAATTTGTCTTTGTTTTCCCTTTGAGACTGATACATGGAGCACTTCAAAAAGGTATTACCTACTCCTGTAATGTTTCAGTGATCTGAAGCTCTGGGAAAATTGGCATTGTAATGGTGCAAAGTTCAGTTCTTTTGTTTTACTTCTTAACAGCCTGTTCAGTGAGCCAAAGTGCTGCAGACTTCCTAGGGAATTTCTAGGAAATTCTGGCTGGTTTGCCACATTGAAGCAGAATGGAGTGGCTGTAGCCTACAAGTGGACCTGGATTAGTTGCTCATGTCAAGGCTTGTGGTGGCAGAAGGAGAAATGTTGAAGTGTTTAACTCTTGTGCTTGTGCTATATTTGTGATATTTTCACCTGATGTCCGGGAGGAATGACGAGGAGGACTCCATCTTATCAGAAGGCTAATTAATTACTTTATTATACTGTATTATTCTGTACTATATTACATTACATCTAAACTGAATGTGCCAAGCACTCCACTGCGCTCATCTTGTGACTGTCCTGACACACACACCTGGATTCAATTGGTCAGTGAATCAAAACACTCACCAGAATCCAGTTACCAATTCCCTTCTGGTAAACAGTCCTCCACAATGCATTCCACTTGTGAACAAACACAGGCAAGCAAATGTAAGAAGAATTGTTTTTCTTGTCTCTGAGGTTCAGAGAATGTGAATCCCAGAATGTCCTTGGGAAGTTGTGCCTTGCTTTTGTCTGTGAAGAGAGATGTGACTACAGTTGCTACTCTTGAGTACCCGTGAGTGCTCCCGCAGAGTGTTCTGCAGGCAGCTCCAGCCTGCCAGGCTCTGGGCCAGTGGGATGTGAGCCCTGGCAGCTGCCTGGGCAGGGCTGTGCTGCATCTCCTGACCCCTGTGGGCATCCTGGGCTTGCTGGACCAAGTGCAGTGCTCTGCTGATACACCTGCATGGCTTCCAGCCCAGGCTGTGTCACCTCCAGCCAGGTGAGGTGCTGGATATACTGAATTTTCCATAGGGATGTATGGCTTGTTATTTGTTTCTTGCATTGCTCTAACGTTTTTAAGCTGTGAATTAGGTGACGCTGTGCTAAGTATTGTACAAATCTGAATATAAAGATTATTTCCACTCTACATATATAACCCCCCCCCCAAACCCCAACCAAAAAATCTCTGACAATTTTCCCACAGAATCTAAAGCTGCAGTGTATGTTACACGGGAAGAAACTGAAATTCTTTTTCCAGTGCAGGTTCAAATTTCTATTTGTGGTTCAAATTAAGAGACTGCCAGTGAAAGTTTTACATTACTGTGAGCCATAATCATTTTTATGCTAAGTGAGCCTATGATTTGTGGTAAATACAGTGGGATATAGGATTCCTTATTCTGGGAATTGGGAGAGAGAACAATCTATTTTGAGAAAATAGATGGTTTTAGCTTTAATTTAGGAAACTATATGGTATGTGAAAAGTTTGCTGGCAGTGATAAACAACAAACAGTTCTCTCATCCTGGTTTTTTTCTAATGGAAGATGAAAATTTTTTTTACCAAATTTTCTTGTTTCCCATCCAATTGCAAAGATCAAAGTATATAAAATACTGAATAGTCTAATTTTTGAAATGTCATCTTAAAGTCTGAGCTAATTGACTTCATCATGTTAGCACATAAGTGTGACAGGGTTAAAGTTCCTCTTCTGGAAGAGTTTAGGAAGTACTGAGCAGTTTTCCTCTATTTTCATTTTATAGGAGCAGTTACTGTTAGGTAGAGTTACTGACGTGCTAATAGCATGTGGATCAAGGGAATACTCAAGTATTTTTGGAATGAGGAAATACACACAGTCATAGTTACCATATTACCCACAAGGCGAATAAATATAAAGCAATTTACATGATTTATATATTTTCAAATATATTTTTTCCTCCCCAGCTTGTCCTCAATTTGTCATTTTCTACTGACATCAGTAAATTATTTACCTGCCAAAGCCTATGTACATTAAGTGAGGCTTTTTGTCATATTGCAGCTGTTGATTCTTCAGGAGTTGTGAGTGTTAGGGGGGGATATTAGAAGAATGCCCTGCATTACCATTTTAAATTCTATATTAGACTCCATTTTAAATTTTGCTTGATGAGATAGAGCATTTCCTTTATATTAAATTGTATGGGGAAAGATTTACTATAATAATGACATCTTGATGCTGTGATGAGCAGTAGCTCCTGGAATGTGTGTATAGAAAATCTGCTGTTATAGAAACTGTCTTGAAGCAGTAAAAGAGAAACATTCCAGTGGATTATGTGTGTAACAGGATACAGTAAGCATCTAAAGGTCATTCTGATTTTATTTTGATTTCAGCTGAATTTGTTTGCTTTGTGTTGTAGTCAGTGGTAACAAAACTATTTGTTTTTTGTGTTGTGTTGAATTAAAAAAGATTGGTGAGTAATAATACTGTTAAATCACTGTACTTTCATACCACCTGGTTATGCATCCTAGCAGGTATGTGTATGCTGCAGAATTATTTCAAGTGATTTACAATCAAATCTCATTCTCTCATCTTCATCTGCCAATAGGAAAATTGTAGAGCGCTGAGTGGTTTCTGTGATATTCTGCATCCACGTGGGCACAAACTCTTTGAGTATTGCTATTAATAGGTGCACCAGACTGACACATATCTGCTGCTCTCATTCCAGTTGTTAGGAAAGAATTTGGGATCCCTGGCAGCTCCTTTCAGTTTCAGCTTGATGGCAAGTGGTTCTGTGTTTCTTTTCAAGTGGGTAATGTTCTTCAAACAGTTGCAGGCTTTTAGCAAATAGATTTTCTAAGCTGTAAGAGAGGAACTGATTGTCCTGTTATCTGGAGCTGGAGGATTTGCAAATAAAGCTAATTGTCTTCGGGTGAGTAACAGGAGCTTTAAGCCAAGATAAAAGGAAACTGCTAAAAAAACAGCCAGGGCAGTTGGGCTGAGCTGATTTATAGCACAAGAAAGTGATGCTTTATCACTTTTTTCACTAGGAGCTTAAGATGTGTCTGTAAAAGCACAGAAATTGCACTGGAATTTTGGAGATTGCATTTAGCTTGTATCATTTTTTGGAGTCGTTTTTCCCAAGCTAAAGAATTACTTCTGAAATGCAAGGCATAGCACCAGTCAGTGATCAAAGAAAACTTACAAACTGACTCAAAAACTTAAAAAACCATAGTGTCCATTCCTATTTCCAAGATTTCTTACATTTTAATGTCATTGTGGTGTCTTGTCCCCAGTTTTGATAGTAAATGTTTTCTTTGCTGAACACATTTGAATGGAAGCTACAGTTTAGGAAGGGAATTAAGTTGGATTGATTTTTTCCATAGGATTCTCTTGGCATTCCTGCTTGCTTTTTGAAAGAATATCGTAACTTTCCATGAATTAACAGCTTAGAGAGTTGGAAGAGGTTTATGTTAATCCTGTATTTAGTCCCTGTTTCTAAGAAGATACTGAGTGGAATGAAATGGCAAACTGTGGCATTTTCATTGGCAAATCAGACACTGAATTCCATGGCAATATTTAAGTTTACCTTCTGTCTGCCAATGTGAAAGGGAGATGGAATCTGAGCAAGAGTCAGGTGTGGTTAACTGAGTGTTTGAAATGGTTCCCATAACCTCTGTACAATATAGAGACTGTACCATGAAAGCATTTTATATTTATATTCCAAAAGCTTTTGGATGCCTGCATTCCATGAATCCGCTTCCCTGCATGTCTGCAAGCTTATTAAAATCAGGGTAAGAAGATTTAATTGCAACTGCTCAGGACTTGGACATACGAGATTATGGTTCTATTCTTGGCTGCTCCACACAACATGTTTGTGACTGGCCAGGCTACTTAGGCAAAATACTTCCAACTTGTCTGTCTGAAATTTAGGTTTGCAGTTCATTTCTTCCTTCAGCATGGCTCCTTCTTTTAGAGAAGGTTAGATGCAAAAAATCTCATTTTTTGTTTCAATTGCCTCATGTGAAGTACAAATGATATTTCCCAAACCAGGAGACAGGAGTGTCTTGAATCTTGGTGCAAAGATGTGTTATTGGTGACATGTCAGACCTCTCTATTCCAGTCTTGTGTCACAGGCCAGTGTGAGCCCTCAGCTTGTGTTAGACTCAAACCTTCTCCCAGGCAAATCTTTCTAAAAATGGAACACTGTTTATGCTGCTCTGCAGAAATACAGTGGTTGTGAGGCAAGGAGCAGCACAGCATCAGCAATTGCATTAACCAATCTGTCACATCTTTGAGAAAAGCAGTTTGTGTTAATGCTGAACCACATGAACTAGGTAACTAGCTATGACTGCCATTAGTAAAGAATGGTCCTAGTTCTGATTTTTTTCTGGTTTTTTTTCTGTTTTTTTTTTCTATTTTCTGTTTTAATGTTTGCTTACAAATATATGAGAGGACTTTCTGCTGTTACAGCTTTGCAATCTGTGTTTCCCTAAATGGAATTGCTTCTTTTTAATCTGAATCCCAGGTGTGTCTGCACTGCAGGCTGAACTGCAGTTGTATGGCCAAAGAGGGTTTTTAGAGCTGACTTGCCCAAAGGTAGCAGAGCTTACAGCACTGTGTTTTTCACCCCACTGTGTTTTTTACACCAGTGCAATGGCTGCATTTAAGCCTGCTCACGCTCCCTGCTCACCCCACTCAGTTGATTTGAACAGCTATTACCGAAAAATGATTCATGGGACCAAAATCAGCCAGTGTGGGTCTGGTTTTATTCCAGTGTTTAATAGTCTCATCAACATCTTTGTGGTATGAATTACATAGAATCATATTTGAAATGTTTTAGAGAATTTTTTGATAGGGGAGATACTAAGTGACTGTTTTTTGTAGATCTGAAAATACAAATAGCTGGAGTAGAGGGGGTAGACCCCACTAAAATATATTTGTTTCTTAAGATTTCTTTATCAGGTGGAAGGTTTCCTTAGGATCTGTAGGAACCCTATTCAAGCATCTTTCTTAACCTTAAAAAACTCACCTTTTGAAATATGTCAGTAGAGAAGAAACTAATGAGTAATGGAGGAAAAAAGCCCCAAACGTAACAATTATAAATCCATGTAATTTTCCTGAAGCAGAAGAAAGGGATGAGGCTGTAAAGATTCAAGTAGTTTTTCCTGCCTTGCAATCCAGATTCCTACAAAGCTGGAAGAAAGAGTCTTGATTAACTTAAATCGTCTCTGGGTCAAATCAGTGGGAAGTTATGCAGGCAGCATTTCAGCAACATGGAAAAACTTAAAATTTACCTAGTGCCATTGAAATGAATGATATGTTTTTAGGGCAAAAGAAATTTATTTTATGCTTTATCATCTAGCCTGACTGTAGCTTTCCAACATCTTTATTTCCCTTCTGTTGTGTTTTGAGGGATTTAGAATATATTTTCAGCTGTGCTGCTGCCCTGGGTGCCCTTTTCATTCCTTTAGGCAAGAAGTTTATGTCAATTCCAACCACTTCTCTGTTTTCTTGTCAGAACAGGTTTCCTTCCGTACCTACTGCTGCAGATCAGACATTCCTGCAGCAGAGCTGGAGCCTCTGTCAGACCAGGGGAAAGGTTAGAGGAGTCAGCAGTGGGTTATGCTGCCCTCCTTTTCTTGCAGACTGTAGCAGAATTTCATTCTTTGGTGAGACAGATACCTGAGAAGTATCAGTTATGAATAGTTTGGGGGAGATGCCTTGCAGAGGATGGACTGGACATAGTCCTTCCAGCCATGCTTGCTGCTGTTTCCCTGACTGTCTCACAGCTGAGTCAGAGCCTTGACTCTCTTTTGCTGTGTCATTTGTTCTGTGGTCTGTTACCCAATGTACAGCCAACCTGATGCAATGGTTCCAGGACTCAGTCCAATTACATGTGCTGACATATCTCAGATGAAGTTTCAAGGAAGCTTTATGTTGAAAGATTTCTGTTATTTTTGATATTTACCCCGGGATTGCGGAAGACTGGTTTTTGTTTTGGGTTTTTTGTTTTGGTTTTGTTTGTTTTTTTGTTTTGTTTTTTTTTTTCCTTTGGTGATAGTAGTAGTAGAAAAAACAGGGCTTTTTTTCCTCCTCAAATCTTATTATAATATCTTGGCACACTTTCTATTCTCAAGCCTCAGGCTCTGTTGTAAATTTAAAATAGTATTGATAGTAAAGGGATTATAGGATAGCTTACATAACTACTACTTTATTCATTCTCTCCAAGTCTTCTCAGTATGCTTTGTTACCTTCCCCATCACAATAATTCTTTATGCTTTTTGTAATCTGTGTCCTTCTCAAGATTTGTTTCACTGCTGCTCTCAAGTGCAAGGGCAGAACAAGTTCCTTGATTTTGCCTGTGCTTCTGTGTTTATTGTTGCATGAGAGGGCCCTGATCTTTCCTAGGATATGCTTACAAATTCAGCATAAGATAAAAAATTATTGCAGTTGCTTGTGATCTTGAATTAATCACCTAGACTGGAGGTCAGGGAGGTTACTGTTTTCATCAGAGGAGATTGCAGTCAGTCTCACTTGGGTGCATGTTAATGTTTTGGAGATCTCTGCTGAAACTTGCTGCTCTTTTTAGGTGACCTGTGAGTTATTTTACGGCTGGGGCTGCCAGGTCTGTTTTTACTCAATTAAGTGATAGAAATACCTGGCCTAGCCCAGTGCTCAGAAAAGTTTGGGTGTGTCAAATGAGTTAGAGCTGTTACAGCTTATGGTCTGGGATTTTCAGTACAGTGCAAATAACTGCAGCCAAGGATCGTTTGGGAAGGCATTGCCAAGACTTGCTAGAAAGTGTAGGACAAAATATGCCCTTGCCATCTGCACCTACCTGAGATGGCTGTCTAGGGTAAGAAAGGTAGGAATGCAACAGGGAGAGTGGCAGCTCCAAATCCACTTAAAGCCATTGCAAAGGTGGGGTGGAACAAGCCTTGAAGTGACAGCTCAGCCAGGCACCAGGATGTGGTGTCACAGCCTTGATTAGACATGGACCAGCGCGTCACCTTTAATTGGCCCGGCTCATAATTGAGAAGATCTGTTTTGATCAAATGGTGAATTTTAGTTTCAAGAGGTCACAATATCTCTTCTTTACTTGGGCTGGGTGAAGCTTTGCCCTGGAGGAAGCTGCACTGGAATGAACAGGAATTTTCAGCTGAGGGGTTCTCAGAAGGTGTTTGCTGGGGCCAGCAGCCCTGTGTAGGTTTAGTGTTGCCATAAAAGCCCTGAAAATCAGCAGTATGCAGCTGTTCCTACCACTCCCTTGTGCCTGCCATAGACAGGGCAGTCTGGTATTTCCCATTCCTTACCAGAGTGTCCTGGGCTGGAGTGTTGCAGGGACACCTTGTGCATCCCTTTCTGCTGTGACGCGGAGATTCTGCAGGGACTGTGTCATTTTACTTTAGAAAAGAGGTGCCAAATAGCTGCACTCTGTTAGACCATGTGCCACATCCACTTCTTTCTTTAATCTCCCGTATCCTTTTTGTTTGGCATTTACCAGTTTTCCTTCCAGGTTAATGGTTTTACTGGGCAACAGCATCAGGAGGTGCTTGAGGGCATGTTGGATAAACAAAGCAAACACAACACAAGCTTAGCTGAGAATTCCCCTTTGTGTTGGCAGCGCAAACAGTGGAGATCTGGATGGGTGCTCATGCCAATCCCTAATGCATCTTTAACATGCTGCTTTTGGGGCTTGGGGAATGTTGGCAAAGGAAGAAAGGAAATTGCAGTTTGTAAAGGTCACAGGTGATAGCAGGGTAGCACTGGGATAATCGTTTAAAGAGGGATGTTAACAGGATAGGCATTGATACTTGATAATACCGTGGCATTTGTCACCTGGCCTTGCTCTGCTCCCCTTCTGTGGGTGGTTCTGAGTGTTTATTTCCCTCCTGGTGCTGCCTGAACAAAGAGTTTGTGAGCCAGGTGGGATGTGTAGGGTGTCCTACACAGTGACCCAGAAGAGGCTGAGCTAATACTTCACGCAGACCACACTGTGGGACAGCGTATTCCAAGGATGATCCTCCAAAACCTCCTCCCAGTGTGTTCTCCTCCATGGAAAAAGAAGACCAAATGCTTTGCAGCACTTGAGGCTGTCTTGGCATAAAAGCATTTAGATTCTGAAAGATTTGGGTGCTGTTGCACGCCGTTCATTTGCACTGCTTGGTAAAAAAAATGGAGAAAAGGACATAATGGGTTAAGGAATAGAGTCCTAAGAAAGGATATTAAGAAAGTAATGTCCAAAAAAGAGGATCTCCAGAGAGCTTCACAGGATTATAAGAATGAGAAAATTGCCTTTTTGCCTGTTGAATGATTGTTGCCCTGCTGGTCTGTGCAGTTCAGCCCGTCTCTAAGGTCTCAGCCAGGCTGTTCCTGCTGTTGTTTGAAGGAATTGTTACAGGTCAGGTGCTGTACCTGACACTGTTGACTCAGGTGTTGGCACAGTGTCTGAAGGAAAGCTGGCTTGCCCAAATTCTGAGGGAGGTGAGAAGGAGCAAATGGGATTCTTGGTCAGATTGTGCATTTCCAGGAAGCTCTGTGGTCTGGGAATTGTCTGCTTTTTTTTCTGGATAAGGGTCAGAGTTCTGCCTCTCTGGGCTTTCTGCCTTCAAGGGACTCAAACTGAAATGCAGTGGGCTGTTTCTTCACTTGTTCAGCTTGCTGCTCCCTCTACACTGCTTGTGGATGTATGAGAAGAGCCAGGTTAAAACTCTTTCCCATCCTTAAATAAAAGATTTGTTAACCCCAGCAAATTTAAGAAACAGTTTTGAAGTGATGCCTTTTAAGTAGTTGTGCTACCACCACTGAGGAGGCAGCAAAGGGGGTCATAAAGCAGAAATCAGCACACTGATGGAGTTCTAGGAAAAGAGGCTTCAAATGATAATTACGGTCCCCAGGCCAGTTTATTGCACCATAATTACCCTAATGAAAGTGACCCGGGAGCCTGGAGTCCAAGGGAAGCAGTCGATACCACGGGAAGAGGGAGTTCTCTGTGGTTCTTTGCAGAGATAAATCCAGAGATAGAGCTGTGTTCTACACACTCACTTAAGCCCCACTGACATCCCTGCTCCCCTGTAATTGTTTTCTTGAGCCGAGTCCTGCACTGTGGATAATTGCAAATACTCCTCTGTGGTTTTTATTCTGATCCATGTCCTCTGTGATACCTTTTTTTCCTAAAGCTTGATAAGAGGGCTAAGAGGTTGCCGGGTAAAATTAGTTGCAGGACATCATTAGGTGGTGCTTCTCCCGTTGTCAGAAGAATAAAGGTAAGAGTTAAGAAGAGTAATTGTTGTTTCATCAGATTATGTATTAATTCAACCAGACTAATGCACTGTAATATCTAGACAAGCCTGTAATTGGAGATAGTTGAAACAAGCTTTTAGCTATTCATGTGCTCCTGCTCTAAGTTAATTTCACATCTAAACCATTAAGCAAAAAAAAACAAACCAACTAAACCTGAACCAAAACAACTAATCAATAAGAAACAGGTCTTTGTTCATTAAAGACCTCTTGAAAATTAGGTTATTAGGTTATTTACAGAGATGAGGGTACACTTCTTCAAAAGCTTGGGACTGATTTTGTCTGTTTTTCAAAATGCATGCAGGCGATGAGACGTCCAAGACACTGAAATCTCTTGCAGAAGCACCTTTTTAGATCAAATAATAAGTTTGCAAATCACTTGATCAGTATTCTGGACTACCTCTGTTCCAGTCTATTGCATATGCACAGCCCAGAGGAGCAGGATTTCACCTGGGGGTCTGCAGTAAGGGACAGTGCTTTCTGAGTTACATTAGGAAGGGCAATGGAGCTTTGACTATGGTTCTTTCAACTCTCCCTGCCTCGGAGCAGCAGTTTAAATGCCCAGAAGGAAGCACAGGAAGAGAAAGGAGAGGGTGACTCAAGGCTCTGCCTGCTTTGCGGCCCTCTCTGGTTGTTCAGCCCCCCTACCTGTGAATAAAAGGGGAGTGACATGCCAGAGATCTGCATTCCTAATTTCCCTGCTGTTCTTCAGGATGATTCACACCACAGGAGCTATCATAGAGAAAATTAACTCTGTCCCAGCCAGTCCAAAAGCCTGTGGCGCATGTCTGCAGCTAGTTGTGGCTTATCAGAGTCTGCAGTCCCTGGTGCAGGGAAGCATTCAGCCTCCTTGATAATGGGATCGTTCTAGGGTCATAAGTGTTTGAATGAGCAAGTTATTGTGGCATAAGTAACTTGCTGACTCCTGGCTCTGATCTCTCATATTGGTTTTATGTATTAAAGAAAAATCAGTGTGCAATCTACTTAGTTGTGATGGTGATTAATTTCTGAAGATGAGCTTATGTTCTGAGGTACAGCAATTGGGTGTTAACCTAAGTGTCCAAGAGATTGCATTTGCTAATTTTCTGGGTTTGTACCTTGTACTACTTCTTTAACTTAATTCTTAAACAGAATTTCAAAATGTGCTACTTCTTGTACAACAGCACTGTGTATATGTTTGTGTGCACTTTATGAATATTTTGCCAGCTACTTAGAGGTTAGCTGCCTTTAACCATCATGTCATTAAATATCCCTACAGAGAAAATATTAAGGCTTGTCCCTGTTCACTGATGCAGAATAATTTTAAATGAATCTGACTTCATTATTTTGATACACTAAATTTTTGTCTCGGTGTTCCTTCAGGCTTCCGACTTGATTATCACCCCAGCTACGACGTTCAAGGAGAAGCCAGACCCCACTGGTCTGGTGTTTGGAACTGTGTTCACTGACAATATGCTGACAATTGAATGGTCCTTGGCTTCAGGATGGGAGAAACCCTGTATCAGGCCTCTAGAGAACCTCTCAATACATCCAGCTGCCTCAGCCCTGCATTATGCTGTAGAAGTGAGTAGTACATTGATTGGGAAACCAAATGTTTTCTGTTTTATTAGCTCTGGAAGCCACAGCTTTGTAATACAAGGAGTATTACTGCTTTAAGTTCATTAGTATTGAGTTCCATCTTGTTCTGTTAACTGGTGTTCTTCCAGAGTAATTGCAGTATTTACAGCAGGGTTATGTGTAACACAGAAGCAGCTGTGGCCTGGGGATGCCAGCACACTTAAAGTCCTAGCCTAGGGAAGGTGAGCTCTTTCTTGAGTGGTGATAAATTTATTTGACAAACCATTCTTGTTCACTGACAGTGGGTTGGTCCAGTTACTGTCTCTGATGTGTGTCAGACCACGAGCTTCTCAGAGTAGCTTTAGTTTGGGGGCTGAGCATGCACTCTGTACAAGTCACTTGCAGCTTGCATTGCAGGACAGGCTAGGCAGGTGCTTGTTTGAAGCTCTCAAGCTGTCCCTGGAGCTCTGAGCTGGATCTGATGCACTCAGTGTATACAAGCGTGTTTGAGGAGAACAGGCAGCAGGGAACTTGGGGAAGTGGGATGTTAGGTTGGAAACCAGCGTGGTTAAAGTTTCTGTGCTTAGCTGACTGCTGAGCAGCTTGGGCTGTGCTCACACCTGTGTGGAGCCCCAGCAGGGCACAGAACCTGAAATGGAAGCCCACTTCTCCCACTTCTGGGTAGGTGGAAGTGTCTCCACTGCAGTGTGTGGAGTTGCTTGTGCTGCTTTTATTATTATTTTTCCTGTTTTCCTTTTTAATTTTTTTTTTTTGTATTTTAACCACTGGTACAAGGGAAGCTTTTCCTGCTTGTTTTCCCTGAGCTCCTGCCTTCACCATTTTTATTTTGAGTGGTTTTTTCCTCATCTAGTCACCAAGCCTCCAGAGGTCCTGTGTAAATTACAGCAGGCCCTGGGACTGAGGCTGCAGCTCTTGATCTGCCCAGGAAGTCAGAAACCACGCTGGAGTCCCAAATCTGTATTTCACTCTTAGTAGCGCATTGCTTTAATGCTTGGCCTCTGGTCTGGTCTGAAATCATTGCTAATATGAATATGCTCTTTTTTTTTTCCATTTTTTTATTCTTTTACCCTTATTGCATCACGTTTCCTCTAGCCAAGAGGACAGAGAGAGGAGAATCTGGTGTCATTGCTGTGGCTCAATGAATACACAGTGGGTATAATGAAAGTGATGAGTTCGGCATTATTCCCTCCCCTTTCTCCTTGCCCTTCATGATGCAGTGTGCTAATCTGGATCTCCTGAACTCCAGATCCAGCTCCTGTGATGTACAGATGTCAGATAGTGCTGTTCTCACACCACTGTAGCAACCAACCATCAAGCAACCACAGCAGTTGCTTTCATTAAAGCTGAACATTTCTGGAACACATCTCTTGTCTCCCTTTTTTAATGAGTGGAAGGTTTTACTGAGCTCTGGAAGATGAAAAATATTTATTTTTGGAGAAAAAGATTTAACATCTTGAGAAGGCTTTGTGTTTCAGTAATGATGTGATTCTTCTGTCAAACCATTGATAACTCTTAGTAGTGACATTCCTCCCTTTTCCCTCTCATTAAAAGTTCTGTGAATGTGTTTCGGAGAAGGGTGGGGGGAAAAATGGGTTGTGGGATAAGAAAGTAACATTCCAACCATGTGCTATCAGTTAGTGACTGGCCCAGTAAAATCCATATCAAAATATCAGCTAGATATCTGTAATATATGTAATGATATCTGATATATGTAATGCTATCCTCTATTAAAGACTTTTTTCTTTTCCTGGTGGATACAGTGTCTGCCCTAGGAACAACTTATTTTTTTAAATTGTGCCAAGCTTTTAATAAGGTTGGCATGGCCATAGGACTAAGACAGGTTTTGAAGGCGGAAAGTTCTGGGTTCTAATTCTGGTTCTGCTACATAATTGGCACACAGCCTGAGGAAAATTGCTGGGATCCTGCAACCCAGTTACAACCCAATTAAAATTTGTCATGTGGAAGGACCTAGCTCTGCCATGGAACTGCACACAAGTTTTCTAAAGATTGCATTTCACTGATCCTTATGGAAAAAATACAGAATTTGATAACAGTGAAACCTGAAATACTGTGTTAAAATTACTTGTGCACAAATACAGGATTATTTTTTCCAAATAAAAAAGTGCATATCTAGACTTCCAACCACATGGGATGCAGTTCCAGCCACTTTTTGTGGAACAGTCAGAGGAGGAGAAGCCTGAGGAGACTGACAGCAGTGATTCAGTTAAATTCATAGAACTTGCACTGAAATTTAATGTACAAAGAAATGCTTTGGAAGATAAAATTCTAAGAATCTGACCTGTTGTCTGTAAGCATAAGTGAGCCTTTAATACTTAATCCAAATAAGAGTTGTGTATACATATATATTGACATGAGCTTACATAGTACATGTATTTTCTGTCTATAAGTATAACCAGAAATTACCAGTCTGTAGCTGAAAATATCTGGATATTTGGTGGGTGTGTTTTTTGATGTGTTTAGGAGATGCTGGGAGGGCATTGATAGGATAAGGGTTTCTGAATGTCAACACCAGTTGTCTGGGTCCTGCAGTTTGATGGGATAACTATGTTTAACTTTCCTGTAAAGTGTATAGAGAAAATATTTCCATGTATTTTATGTTTAGAATAAGGCTACATCTCTCTCATGCAGGCTAAATCCCCTTCCACAGCATAGGGGCATAAGGGGCAAATAAGTGACCAGCTACAACTACAGAAAGAACTTTACAAGAATTCTCTCAATTACCTTATTATATACTTTCTAACAAAGGTGTATTTTGGCCAGAGCTCTAAAAATAACTAACAAATATATAAAATAAAATTCTGTAGATCCCTTATGTAAGCAAAAATGCTGCTTTGACTCAGGTATTAGTCAGGATGTGAGGGAATCGTTAAGTCAAACACATGCTACAAATTTTAATTGCTGTAACCAAATTATGAAAAAAAAAAAGGTTATAATGAGGAATTACTGATTTTCCAAATACTGATATTATTGAAGTTGCTATTACAAAGATGACCTGCCTATAGTGCAGATAAATCTGTCTCACTGGAACGTATTGCCAGAACTCACTAGTTAGCATTTTCGTGTTTGGGTGCTCTGAGCAGGAGGGTGAAGCTTTTCTTTCCCCAGCTTGCATGGATCCCCAGGGTTGAGCTGTCTGAGTGACTGTGTGCTCTCTCCCCTCCCTGGCTCGTAGCTGTTCGAAGGGATGAAGGCATACCGAGGAGTGGATGGCAAAATCCGCCTGTTCCGGCCCGCCCTCAACATGGACAGGATGGCCCGGTCAGCACTGAGGACAACCCTGCCAGTATGTACCCAGGGCAGCTCCTGCTCCTTCTAACAGCCTCCTCAGGGCAGGTTTTCACTGTCACAGTGCACATCTGTGCAGCTTTTCAGTGGTAACATTTATCATACACTCTTAAGTCTTTGATCGTGCAATCAAACTTTGTTAACAGATCTTACTCCTTGAAGGAAACCCTTTAAGTGATTATTTTAAAGTCAGAACAGTGGGTGTTTTGCTTTCATTGTTGCCTCCCTGTTGCCTCAGAGTGTTTCTGAGGTATTTTTGTATTTGTGGGGTTCCCCGTGGCTGGAAGAAATGATGGATTTGACTCCATGTTCTCAGAAGGCTAATTTATTATTTTATGATACTATATTATATAAAAGAATACTATACTAAACTATACTAAAGAATACAGAAAGGATACTTACAGAAGGCTAAAAGAGAATAATGAAAACTCGTGACTCTTTGCAGAACCTCGACACAGCCTGACCCTGATTGGCCAATAAGGCAAATCAATTCACATAAAACCAATGAAGCAACCACCTGTTGGTAAACCACATTCCAAAGGAGCAAAACACAGGAGAAGCAAATCAGATAATTGTTTTCATTTTTTCTCTGAGGCTTCTCAGCTTCCCAGGAACAAAATCCTGGGTGAAGGGATTTTCCAGAAAATATGACTGTGACAAGGGATGAGTGCTGTTCTGCAGGTATTTGCATGCAGGCAGCTGTCTGATTTGCTCTGGTGCTGATGTTCTCCCTTTTCTTCTTTGCATTTCAGTTAAGTTGTTCAGCCTCTTGAGTGCCTTTGGTTTTGGTCATGCCAGTAACTTAACACTGCTTTTAGCAATTGTATCTTGGCCAGTGAACTTTCTCCCAGGTTTGTTAGCTTAATTGCTGTAAGAACTTGGGAACTTCGGGAGACTTGCCTGGCCCCTTGGAGCGGTGAACCAGAGCACTCTCCTGCAGAAGAGGTGGTGCTGTATGCCTGGCTGAGTTGGCCGCACAGGGAGTTCTCCACATGCTTTGGAGGCAAGAAGGGTCAGTGGCTCCTTTTTACCATCTCAGGAGGACACTTTGGAGCAGAGGAGGTCACTTGGAATACTGCACAAAAAGGCACAGTAGCTAAAACCATGGGATATTAAATTCTGGAAGGAATTAACCCAAGGAAGACGTGAACCTGTGCAGCATGTCATTGTTGTATATCTTGAGGAGGTGTTCCCTGGAGCACGTGGATCTGTGAGGACCACAAAGTGTTCCGGCTTTATTTCTCCATTTGCTTTTTTCCCTTTCTGTTCCTTGCCAGACTTTTGACCAGAAGGAGCTGTTGGAGTGCATCCGTAAGCTTGTGGAGCTGGAGCAGGAGTGGGTGCCCTACTCAACCTCTGCCAGCCTCTACATCCGTCCTACCCTCGTTGGAACTGAGGTGTGCAATTGTTTTTTCCCCTCTTTTTTTTTTTGTTTTGTTTATTTAGGTACGAGGCAAAGTCCTCCATCCCTACAGTGAAAAATTCAGCAGTCAGCAGGTGACAGGATGAAGTCTGGAGGCAGATTGGTTTTATGGTTTTACTTGGGAGTCCCCAGCACGAATTTAAGGTTGACCACAGTGCCACTCAGTGGGCATACTAGCTCAGAGCACGGAAAATAAACGGAGTTTCCTCCCACTATTCACAGTGGGAATGGAGCAGTGCTTGTTAATTTGGGTTGTGCTGAAAGGATAGTTGTACCTGACATGTTAATATTAAAATCCTAATAATTCTGGGAGAACAGGATGGATCACAACTTGCTGTGTACATTTTGTAATTTCAAGTCATATCTGAACTTAGAAGTTTTTGTAAGATTTTACCCTGTAAATTAAGATGTCTCAGAAGAGACACTTTAAACAGAGCTGAGGACTAGTCCCTCTGTCAATTTATTCTTGAAAACTGACCTTCTAAGGGGCTCTTTAGCCAATAGCTATTAATGTGTCCTCTCTGAGTTTCATGTGTGAGTCAGTTCTGTAGCGTTGATAAAAAAACAGAGTTTATTTTATTAAATCCTTCAGGGTTCTCCTTTTTCAGCAGCCGCAAGAGAGAAATACACAATGGTAGAGCATAGGACAAGGAAGCTAAAGATTGTGGGTTCCAAACTAGGTAAACTAAACTCCTGCAGTATCCTTATCTGTAAGTAGTTACCATATATGAGCATTTTACATTTCACATAGGTTCTAGGACTCCATTAATCTAATACTTTTAAACTAGTTGCAGATTTTCAGATTAAAGAATCTCCACTCAGTGACTATAAGGTGCTGATATTAAAATTGGGGTGTTTACCCCTGGTTTTGCTTTTGGAAATTCTTCTACTCCAAGCTTTGTTTCAGGATAGCCAACCCCTGGGGCCTTTCCATTATCCCATGTTGTTTCCAGGTTGAATGTCCTGCTAGGCTTTTATGGATCAATCAGAAATCCAGGCAGCACAATCTTTTGAATGATCACATCAGCAAAAACATCAAGCTATCAGTTAACCCTGTTGGAAGTCTTTCTGAAGCAGCAGGGCAGACAGAAACCAAAGGAACCCTTTTCAGCACCTGGAGAACTTTGGCCAGCACCAGACTTCTTACCTGCACCTTCACTGATGGTGATGACCTGGAGTGTGAGAAGCCTCTCAGAGAGGAGGAGCAGGAAAATCTCTGACATTGTTGGTTATTTCCTGTGCTGTTGTGTGAGCTATTTTTAGCAGGCAGATAATTTTAGCTGTCACACAGGCATTCAGAGAGCCAGCACTCAGTTCTAGCAATGCCAGCTGGCACTGGACAGTTCTTCTCACTAATGCAGCTGACAGTGGTTTCTCCACTGCTGTTACTGCTGTTGTTGCCACTGCTTCCCCCAGAAGGCTTTGTGGGCTTCTGGTATGATTAATTCATATTATTATATTCATATATTGTATTCTATTCTATTATTTTGTATAATATTGTATTATATTAATATAATTGTATAGCACTTTGAGCTAATCTCTGAATTCTCAAAAACTTGAAACTATTTGAGAATGCTAGAATAGCATGTAGATAAATGGAATGGCTGTAAGTGAATGGTGACAGTATATATAAAATTAGGGTTGTTGTGTTGCTTGGATTAGGGGAAGGTTATAGAAATATTTTTTATTCATTGCAGCACTTTGCACTGTCCTGGTAAAAGCACTCTCATGCTGCAGTCCCACTGAGAGCAGTGTTTCAAAAGCTGATGGTGCAGCCCCTGATGTTTGAAGGACACCAGTAACTTTGGATTTGTTTACATTTCTTTATTTTCAGCCTTCCCTCGGAGTGAAGAAGCCAACTAAAGCCCTGCTCTATGTCATTCTGAGCCCTGTGGGCCCTTACTTTGCAAGCGGAACCTTTAATCCAATATCCTTGTGGGCAGATCCAAAATACGTGAGAGCGTGGAAAGGGGGAACAGGAGACTGCAAGGTGGGAGGGTAAGAAAACATCATCCTGCCTTTCCTACACAGCTCCCAAAGCAGATGTGGTTTTTAGTGAAGTATCTGATCCAGCAGAAACAGAGACGTGAAATGCACTAGTTAAATAAACAACATACTGCAACAAAGAGTTCAGAATTGTACTTTGCTAATATTATTTATCCAACTCACTTGCATATTTTTATTTGAATATTACAGCCAGTTGATTTTTTTGCAGCATCTCGAGCTGAGGAAGTGCACCTGGAAGGTGTCCATGTAATTCTTTGGCCCTTGCCCTTGCAGCAGTTGACACTGGAGTTACACTTTGTTCTGCATCACCAATGCAGCAGCCTGCTGCCAGAAAGCAGACTTGTCCTAGCCAGGAGTTTCTCTGCTAGGCAGGAGTCAGTAGCTGTGGAGTGCTGCTCAGCTGAGCTGGTAAAATAATCAGAGGGCAGGAAAATAACTTTCCTTCATTCAAGCTGATGTTCTGAACCTTTGCTCTTTTTTTTTTTAAAGAGATTTTTTTAAAATGAGATTTTGTTCTTGAGGTGTTATATGAGGTTTTGTTTTTGAAAGAGATTTTGTTTGAGATTCTGCTTACTTCTAGAAATACATTGTTTCCTGTGGATCCTTCATACATCAGCTGTGAAAAACAGTAGTCTGGAGTCATTACTGACTTGATTTGTGCCCAGAGGTGAGAACTTGGCTTCAGTGTGGTCAGCATTTTGGAGCTGCTGACTTAGTGTCTGGAAGGTTAAGATCAGAAGCGAAAAGGGGTTTTTTTCCCCCTCAAAGCAGCAGGCATTATTCAGTCAGGTTCACTCTGTAGGCAGCATTTTAGAAAAATCTGCTAGTAAAGGATATGGAATTAATGTAGACACAATTGCATTTCCTGAAGATGCTAGTTCTCTTAATATCTTTTATTAGAAAAAAAATAGCTCACCTCTGGTGTTTTTTGTGCTCCAAGAGTTTCATCTAACGTATATTCCCCATCTGACATGAAGTAGATGAATTAAAAAAACCAAAAAAACTAAAAAAAAAACAAAACCTGGAGGGAAATTGTTGCTATTTCTCCAGGATGCCAACTGCTAAAGAAAGATAAATGCTTTCTGAGGGTTTTCAGTTGCAATCATTAGAATGTCCAGAATATGGAACCAGAGGCATGTTAATACAATTTGGAAGGATATGTTTGAGTTGTTGGTGCTGTTCAGTCCTTCAAAGTTTTTGAATTGTAGATACAAACAATCTAGTAAAATGCTGGTGGAATATTTCCAGTGAAAATATCCCAGGGCCAAGCAGTGACTGTTGCAAAGCGCTTGCTCATGAGGTAGATGTGCCCAAAATCTTGTTTAAATTGAGAAGATGCCCAACCAGGTACTCATAACTCTTTGGTTTTTGTTGGTGTTTTTTTTTTTTTTCCCCTGAAGCAATTACGGTTCTGCTATTTATGCCCAGCAAGAAGCCCTGGAGTTTGGCTGCCAGCAGGTTTTGTGGCTCTATGGAGAAGATCACCAAATAACTGAAGTTGGAACAATGAATCTGTTTCTCTACTGGATAAATGAAAATGGAGGTATGGTGACATAAAGTGTGACAGCTTTAACAGAGCAGATGATTGGGACTGTAATCCACAAAGTGATTGTTAGAATGCAGATCATAATCTTTTCAATTAAGATGGTTAAACAAAGGAAATGCCCATTCTGAAAGTAACTGGGTGGCTGTTAGCTGTGAGAGAGCAGATCCTGGAGCAGCTCTGAGTGCTGCCTGCTGGTAACAGACTGAGCTGCTGGGCTGTCCCCATGCTCAGAAGGACAGAATTCAGCCCTGCACAAGGTCATACAACAGCCTAGGTGTGCCAGCAGCATGTTTGGGCTCCAGGAGTGTTGGTTCAGAAGCAGTGCAGACGTGCTAAAAGGCAGCTCAGGGCTGTGCAGCTCTTCAGGCTCTGTAGCTTTGAGTGTGAGTGGCTCCCATCATCACTTGCTGGCCAGTCAAATATTCCTGAACCATCTCCAGAAGTATTGCAGCATCTAATCCAAAACTGTTTTCTTTGAAGAATTTGAAGTTCTGTCCAGTGATGGCAGCGAGAGAAACACGTCAGTGGGGGTCAGGTATCAATAATGCTCAAAAGGTGCTTTCAATATGTATCATCATTCTTTAAGCTATTTTTCCCTCTTTCTACCCACAGTCATCTGTGAGCAAGGTACATGCTGATTGAACTATTAAAACTATTAAAACTAACTATTAAAAACAGCCAACTACATGGGCATCTCAAAAGCACCCATTGGGTGTGCAACTATTCAATGCTTGTGATAGCTGCACCTGAGAACTGGTTTGGAAGACTACAGGCAAGGGAATAAAAGACTTTTCTTCTCTTTTTTTTCCCCAAGAAGAAAGAAGACTTTCTTCTTGAATGAAAGTAATTTTCTTCTCTCCAAGGGAATGAAGTGTTACTGAATTTCTGCATGGCAGCAGATGCAGGGGTCAGACTGATTTCATTGTAGTGCCAAGGGTACCTTTGAGAACTGTCAGCTTTTTGCAGAAAACAGGCTGCATTTTGTGGGGATAGCAGTGTGCCTTGGATAATGCAGTGTGCTTGGGATCCAGCTACCTGACTCCTGTCGCTATAGGACATGAAATAAACCGACATGCATGCTGGAACTTCCAAGGTAAAAAGAAGAGAAGTTTATTTTCTGACTCCAACATTTATAGATTTCCAAAAGTGACAGTGGATTGGAGGATGGCAGTGCCGCCTCTCCAATGACACTGGACAAACCAACAGTCCATCAAATTTTTCCTCCTCCAGAGAGGAATGTAAAAACAATAATTATTTACGTAAAAGTGCATGAGAAACTTCGTTACAAGAATGAAGTTGTAAACATCAGAAGGCTTAGAAGAACAAGGCAACAGACTCCCATCTCCAGTTCTGTTGCTTGTTCTTCTGCAAAACCTTTACCACATTTGTAAGAAGGGGGTAACAGTCCCTCAGTGCTGAATGAGTCTGTGAAGCTTTATGAATGAAGTGATAAATATTTGACATTTTCTTGTTGTTGCAGCAGCAGTTGATTTGTCAGTGTAGATAGATGGCCAAATTTATGCCTTGTGGAACTTAGCTGGAAAAACATGAGAATAGATTTTGGCTCGTTGTGCCCGGGGAAGGACACTGAAGCAGGGACATAATTAGAATTCAATGTTCTCATTGTGCTTGAACCAGGAATATGCTGGAATGGTGCAGCTGCAGCACGGTGCTGTTCCAAAGAGCTGCCAATCACTGTGCTGCCTGTGCAGGGCTCAATGCTGCTATTGTCAGGTGGCTGTAGCAAACAACTTGGCATTCCTGCCACCCAGGAGGGCTGGCTGCTGGCAGACCTGTCCTTTCACAGGACATGGGCATTGCCCTCATGGAGCACTTTGCTGTCTCCCAGGGTGCTGAGTCACTCTTCATTTGGGGGGTCTTTGGCTGGGAATCACCCAGTGCCATCCCATACCCGCCTGTGGCTTGGCATGGGGATTTGGAACTGCTTGTCACTGTGTCCTGTCACTTCACAAAGGACCCTCACTCAGCCTGTTGCTTTGGTTTTGTTCTTCAAATGCTGCAGCTGAGAGGGATCAAAAAAAGAGAGGCAGAAACTGCCTATCATCATCAAAAGAAAATGCCCATCCTTGTGTGTTCTGAGGTGCTGCTGGGAGCTGAGCTGCTCTCCTTGGTTTATAAGCAGAGGCTTATCCCAGTAAAGCCTGGCCTAGAGGACAGCCATGCTCCCAGTGGGAGTAGGGTTTCCTGCAGCCTTTGTGCCTGAAGGGGACATCTTGTCCTTCATGGCAGGAGGAGCCTGAAAAAACACTTTGTTTGTAACATCAAGAGGGTAGTAGGGGGAAAGAAACTGCTCAGTTTTTGGTAAAACAGCATGAGTTGCTCCATACTGTTCTTGTATTCCCACTGCTGCTCTGAGGCTTATAATATGGCCAAAACTGGATCCCTGCTATTGCATAAATACCTCATCCATCAAATCCTGTTTATGGTTTATGTTCACCAAGTGAAAAATTCAGTCACCCTCACGCAGTCCCTTCCACATGCCTCTTCAGAGCATGTAACTATCCCAGCAGGCTCTTGACATTGAAACTCACTTCCTCTCACAATGTCTGTTCTTGTGCCTAGAATATAGGCTTGGCTTTTAAAAAGCCTTAAAAAACCTTAAAATTTAAACATATGTTCAACCTGAAGATTGCTAGCTATGAAATCTGTGTGCAGTTTTAAAAAATTCCCTGCCTTTAAAATGATCTGCAAGCATTTGGGCTCTGCTTCTGTCTTTAATGTTAAGGCACTGTCAGTAGTATTTGGGCATTATTTAATATTTGTGTGCTGCAAGTGAAATGGTGATTAATGGTCCCCACTTCAGAATTTCATGAATTAAAAAGTAAATCTCTTAAAAGATTCTCTGGAACAATCAGGTAAAATTTAAGGCCAGTTTGCTAAGTATTCTGTAGTTGGAACATTAGTTTTGCCACAGAAGTGTCTTGTACAATTACAGTGTTAACAAAATCAGGATTGCAGCTTCTGTTCTAGTAGAGAGCCTCAGCAGCAGAGTGGAGGGGAGAGCAGCAAATGCATGAAGTGGAAGACAAAGCAAAGGATGAAAAAGTAATTGAGGAAAGCAAATTAACAGATGCAAAAGCAGTGATTGCATGAGGGAAGAGTTGAAGAAAAGCCTGAGGGAAGTAAGGACAAAGACCCAGGACAAGCTGGTAGAAGAAATCAGCTGTTAATATCAGTGAAAACAGGGTTTTCTGGGTTCTCCTTGATCCTGAAGTTCACTTGGAATGTATCACTTTGCTAAAATGTATATTTGGGTGAATTTCTCAGCATTGTTACAGCCTGGCTAGTCCTGAAGGCATCCCATGAGTGCAGTCTTACCTGCTCTGTGTTCATAGGCAAAGCTGAAGTTGTGTAACATGGAAGAGCTCATTTTAAAAACCCCTTTAAACTCTCTGATGGAATTCTGCTGTTAGAGCAGGCCTACAGCAGGTGTACCAGGGCACTGGGCAGGCAGTGCTGCTAGCAGAACAGTAACAGGAGGCAGCTGAAGAGAAACCCTGACATTACCCCTCAAATGCTTTCCTCCTGCTTTTTGCAGCTATACATCAAAATAACTCAGAAGGCAGGTGGAGCCTGTGGGCTCACAGTCTGTTTTTTGGGAGATGGACACGCTGATGTCATGTGGAGCCTGCTTTGGCATCAGTTCCCAGGGAGGATGAGCTCTGGCATGCCTTGTTGGATGGTGTTACCATCCCTGCCGGATCCCAGGGGAGCAGATGTTCCCTGGCTGGCCCCAGGCTGGGAGGCATCACAGGCACACTTACAAAATTCTACAGAGCAGCCTGTTGGGAACATTTTGAGACTTTCATGTCCTGTCTGTTCAGTGCTGTTTGACAGCTGGCTTGGCCTGGCACCTTTTCAAACTAGCTCAAATCAATTAATATATGTTAGTGAGCTTAAACAGGTCCTGGGCAAGATCTGTGGCAGCATCACCAGACAGAGAAGTGTAATCACAATCTTTGGTGTCAAGGTCCACAGTATCTGAAGTTTTCTGTTAAAGGAGTGTATTAGATTGTGACTGGGTCACAAATGCAGGATTTCAAGTTTGCAGAGTTTAGAATCAGGTGAGCCCTGTGGCTTGTGGAAAGTTTTAAAGTCTTCTCCTTGTGATAGTTGTACCAGAATGAGGACCAGACATGCATCACAAAGAGCAGTGATGCTAGACAGACTGCAAAAAGGAAATGCTGTTATTCCTGACTATATGAGAAAGAACAGAGGGCTGATGGAATTAGAACTCTGGGATAGGTTGGAGAATGACACTGTGGACTAGTGAAACCAGAGCAGAGCATACAGGCTGTTCTAGGGCAGCATTTCTGTACATTTTGGCATGGCAGGTTACACCTATTACTGACGTGTGTATAGATCCTCATAAGAGGAACTTGGTAGCACTGGTGGGAGAGTCCAAATTAATAAATCCAGGGGTGGCTGCATTAGAAAGTTACACAGTTATATGTACAATGCACTGAGGAATAAAACCACCTCCAAGGCATTAGACATGTATATATTAATGTATTAAATGTTTCTTCCCTGCCCAAAAGGTGGGGAAGAAACATATTGAATACATTAATATCTAAAGGTTATAATAAGAGGTAAATATAAAAGGTTCCAAACACTCAACAGCAACTTACTGAACTGAGTATCTGTTTGCGTTCTTGGAGAACTCTGAGAAATGTTGCATCTTACAGGGTAGGGATTGATTTTGGTGCCACAGAATCATGGAATATCCCTTGTAAGGGACCCATGTGTTTGGTGTAATAGCAGTAAACTTTTGTTTGTTTGTTTGCTTGTTTTTCAACCAATGCTTTTTTGTTTGGCAGAAAATGAGCTGGCAACGCCACCTTTAGATGGCATCATCCTTCCAGGAGTGACAAGGCAGAGCATTTTGGATCTGGCACGCAGCTGGGTGAGTGCTTTGGCAGCAATGGTTTCAATTGTCAGGTTATAACTTCAGCAGAAGTCAACATTTCTGGTGCTCAGTATCCTTAAGTTCATATCCTAAAGTTCAGTATCCCAGAGTTCAGCTGGTTTGGTTAAATCGTACGATCATACGCCAGTCTGGCTCCCTAGGATCATACAAAGGCCTGGGTTGGAGGGGACCTTAAAGATCATCTCATTCCAGCCCCCTGCTATGGCAGAGACACCTTGCACTGTCCCAGGCTGCTCAGAGCCCATCCAGCCTGGCCTTGGAAAGGACTTTGAAGGCCATCTATTCCAGCCTCCCTGCAGTGAGCAGGGGCATCTTCCACTGGATCGGATTGCTCAGAGCTGTGTCCAGCCTGGCAGAAACCCTGATTTCAGGGCTTTCTTCCCCCTGGATGTCCCCTCTTCCCTTCAGCCTGTCAGCCCCACCTCACAGCTTGGTGCTGCTGACAGAACTGGCTGAGCATGCACTCAGTCCTTTAACCTGATGAGAGCTCAGGGTGTGCTCATTCAGGGATTCTCAGGAGCATCACCAGAATACCCACACCTGTCCCAACAGAACAATACCAAGCTTGTTAAAGCAGCTCCATGCAGTATTTAACATAAAAATTCTCATTAAATCCACTGGTACCAGCAACTTAGAGCAAGGAAACAAAGAATTACTGTGCATGACCATAGCTGTACTTCAGTCATCAGCTCATTATTTCTGCGTTTAGTTGTCATGCTTCCAACGTTGTTTCTGCTAACAAGCATGCAGCCTGTCCAGCCACAGCCTTGCAGTCATCTGTCTGGTCCCTGTTCCTGTTCTGTAGTGCAGCAATCCAAGAGCTTATTGGGACTAGATCATATCTTGAAATGCAGAAACTCTGCCTTGCTGTGTTCAAAGGTTTTATTGCAGCCTGAGTAAGGATGCTGCACAGCCTCTCAGAGGCTCATCAAGCCCAGGATCCCATCTCCTGGATTTGGCTGGGATTATGCTCAGAGTGGGTAACAGGAGTACCACATACATGAAATAAAAATTTCAAAGTCTGACATTTATGTTTTCTCTTGAAACACATCCCTTCAATTGATTCCTGTGCATTCTTCAATGCTTGTAGAAGGTAAAATACTCCCAGTATTAAGACTGCAGTGCAAATGGCTTCACTCATACCTGCAGTGCAATTAATTTTTGTGTGTGACAGCTGTGTGCAGGCTGCAGTGGAATGTTTCACTAAGGATTAAAAAAACACATCACATAAATTGGCCTGGCAGGTGAAATTAATCCACAGAATGTATCTTGCTTAAGAATTGTGTGAGAGTGGGATGCAAATTGATATAATTGAGTAATTTTTGGACAGACTCTTAACACGCTAGAGACCATGAGTAGAGAGATCCAGTGTCCCATAACAATTCTTTGTTACTCCCTAATGTGATGCTGATACTGCACCAAACCAGAGGGAAGTGCCACTTAATCATCAGCATTGCATCTGGCAAACCACTGGCATTTTTGTAGGGCATTCTTTTGATGAAAATCTATCTTGTCTGACACTGGCATGTTCGAAAAGGTCACAAGATCAGAGTCAAAACTTGACTTACAGTCACTAGGCTAAAAGTCCTATTGGAAATGTTTCAGAAAACAAAACCAGTAATGTTTTTTTTTTAACTTTTTACAATTTTTATGGTTGCTGCTTCTTGTGCAGGGAGAATTCAAAGTGTCTGAGCGATACATCACCATGAGTGACCTGACAGCTGCCTTGGAAAAGAACAGAGTGAAGGAGATGTTTGGTGCTGGAACAGCCTGCATTGTATGTCCCATCTCTAAAATTTTATATAAGGGCAAGGTAAGGAAATGTTTCTTTTTTTTTGTTTTACCCCTTCTTTCTTCTGGATTTTTTCAGAGTTATTTGCAACTGAGGAGATTTCTCCTGCTCAGGTGGAATTCCCCAGGCATTCAGACTGTTAAGCTGATTTGGTGTTATTTAGTCAGCACAAAGTTAGTTCAGAGGACTGGGGGCAGTGCAGCTGCGTAAAGGGTTGTGCTTTGTCCACTAAACATGATAAGTACAGTAAATCTCTGTTAGGTGATACTTCCTGAATGAATAAAGTAGAATAAATGTATTGATATTAGCTGGTGCTAAGATAATATGAGATATGGAGGTGCTGAGTAAGAAGTACTGTAAATATAAGTATTTCTACACAATATACCTCGAAATGAAATACTGTATATAATGTTACCTCTCTTGCCTGCATAATATTCCCTCTATTTTGGACAGATCTCTTGTAAGGCTTAGGCTAGCCTTTCTTGAACAAGAGCATAGCAGTTTAACTCTCTAACTTTTCACTGGCTTAGCAACACTCTCCTGTTAAAAAAACCAACAAAAAACCCCAAACTAACCACCCTTTCCTACTCATAAAGGGGGCTAGCCAGCATGATAAATATTTATTTACTAAAACTTCTGGTGACCATAAGGTATTCATATATATGTAAAGCTATAAAGAATAACATGTAATAACATGTTACTCTCTTTCTCTCCCCTTCTCCCTCTCCTTTGTTCCATGCCAGCACTTGGACATCCCAACCATGGAGAATGGGCCTGAGGTAACAACCCGTTTCCTGAATAAGCTAACTGATATCCAGGTAAGTTGCTTCCTCTTCTATAACCAGGTAAAATAATAAAAGGTGAACTTTGAAAGGAATGGAAAATAATATTTTTGGTCGTGCTGCTATAGATGGCATTATATGATAATGTAGACCTTTTGTCTAGTGTGATTATTCTGCCAGTTTTTTTTCCTTGAGAAACTATGATGTAGAGAGTATAGAGATTAAGTATAGTGTCATTTTTCCCTACTCATCTTGGAAGCTGGGTAAGAGTTGCAAGATCTTACTGTTACCAGTGAAATCCAATACTGTTGATAGAGGTTGCTTTTTCAGGGAAGAAGACAGGATTATGAAGCATCTTAACCACAATCACAAATGAGCACAGGTTAATCAATGTGGTAATTAAACACTCACTGGGCACAGCCAGCTGATCCCCATTTCCATTTATCTTTCCAAGCACATGGTCGCTTCTCATTCTTAAAGCAGTTCCCTCCTCTGTCATGTGCTAAATACCAAAGTCTGTTTGGAATCTGTGTTTATCTCCATGTCTGGGCATTTCAGCTGAAGTCAGTGAGCAGCAGATGATGGCCCTTTTTATTAAAGTTGCCTGGGTTTTTTTCCTTATTTAGTGTAGTTCATGGTGTGGGGGATCTGGGGATAGGAGAAGAGCTTGGCAAGTTACAAAGCCCCTTTATTGAAGATCTGATAGCAGTTGCTTGGCAGTGTTGCCAGGATTTCTTCAAATTGACTCTGATGGTTTCCGTCCTACATTTTTGACTCCAAGTGTTCCTAGATTTGCCACTGAAGTTTTTATGTTCCTGCCAGTAATCCTGTGATCTGTGTCTTTCTCCCTTGAGACAGTGAGCAGTGGAAGACAAAGGTATCCAGCCTTTTCCCTGAGGGTCCTTCCAAGCCCTCCCTGATCACAGAGGGTCAGAATGGGTCAGGATGGAAGGGCCCAGCAGGGTCATCCCAGAGCACATGGCCCAGCAGTGTGTCCAGAGAGTTTTGGAATGTCCCCAGTGAGGGAGACTCCACACTCTGCCTGGACTATCTGTCCAGTGCTTGGTCACTGCACAACAAAGAAGTTCTTCCTCGTGTTCAGGTGGAACTTCCTGGGCATCAGTTCCTGCCCATTGCCTCTTGCCTTATCACCCTGGTGTTCCACCACTAGCCAAGGCTCAGGAGGAGGCTGAAAGAGTGTGGGTTGTTACTAAACATTACCTTTCTGGGACCTCTTCATTTTATTTGCCTGTTGATGTGGACCTTTTCAGTTTTCAGCTGTGCGCCTAGTCTGTGTTCATCAGTTATGTGCCAGGAGTAAATTTGTTACTCCTGGAAAATGCTGGACTATGACGTATATGCTTAATTCTGGGTTCTCTTCCTTCTTTAAAAAAAAAGGAAGGAGAGTTAGAAGACATAATCATTGAAAACCATTTTTAAAATAATTGATTTTTAAAGAGATCGGTGGTTGCTTCCCCATTAAAAGTCAATCAGTGGTTGCTGGTTGTGTTTCTGCACCTTTCTATCTGTGGAGAGCTGGGCTTATATCCAGAAGGATTTGATGTTGCACAGAAAACAATGCTGTGACACAAAAAATGGACTACATAATAACCTTCAAATGTTAGAGGAGAATCTTTGACCAAGATCTTCTCTATTCTCTACCAGGAGAAAAAAAGTAACAGATCTCTTTGCATTATCACTGGATTGTTGTCGAATCATTTGGACAATCTGAGGGTGTAATTCCAAAGAATCTTCCAGTTTTGAAGCATAAAGTGTAATAGAAATAGCAGTCAAACACAGCTTTGGTCTTTGTGCTGTTCTGCTGCCTGAACTGGGGCAGTGTATCCATTTCATGTTGAACTCTGGGAATTTTTTAAAAAGTGGAAATTGTCAGCACCACCACGTCCTGCATGTGAACCTGTGACCAAAGGTGCAGGCTCCATAATCCAGTGTGGTTATACCAGTTCCCTTGTGTAGAGTACATGCTGCTTTTATTATTTTCATATTCTCTGAAATACGAATATTTCATGTTCATATTGTTGTGTTTCCAAGTCTGGTTTCATGCTGCCCTCCTGCAAGTCTGCCCTGTTCAATGGGATGTCTGTAGATGTGAGCAGCTGCTCAGTGGAACCAGAGCTGGAGTGACAAATTAGAAACTCATGGGCAGAACTGATTCAATTTCTCATGCCAGTTGAGGGTGACAGTGGTGGCACTGCAATGCACGTTTCCCTTCCTGTCACTGAATGGATATCATGGTTACTAAAGGCTGATAAAGACTTCAAATTAAAGAACGTACATTATATAAATTAATGGTGTGCTTATGATTGAATTAGTAACACTACACTCTCCCATAGCTGCTTGAGTTGGAAGATTTAGGGATGAGGTTATTTTCTCTGGGAACACACTCACTGAAATACCACTCATGTTTCTGTGAGTTTACATCCATGCTTTGAGAATAAACAAGCTTTTGCTGTGCCCTTTAAGACATGGATTAAGCTGCAACTTGGAAGGGATGGATAGAAAATAAGATATATTACTTATGCTACATGTTATTAAATACATTTAAACACTGCAGGCAAGACAGCAGAGAAGAGACATTTAATCAAAGCCCCTTTCTTTCTCTGGGCAGTGAAAAACAACCAGGAAAGAACCATGAATGTGATAATTTTTACAAAGAATGACCTGGAGGTGGTGCACAGTGGAAGAGGGACTGGATTTACTAGCCTGAGATCACAAAACCCCTAACAGAATTAAAAATGGAAGCTAAATCTGCTTTTATTTGCAGAAAGAAATTATTTTCATTGTGGTATTGCAGCTTCATTTCCCTCTTAATTCTGGGAGCAGGTGCAAACTCTATCAAATGGCAACTCAGACTGGTCCCTGCCACAATTTCTGTATTGGAGCATTGGATGATACTTGTGCCTAAAGATGACAGAATTTATAGGTAACTGCAGCTGCAGAAAGGGAGCAGCAGAATTAATAACAAAAAGACAAAGTAGATGTGATCATTTTGAAGGTCAGTTAGAGCCTTGCCTGCTGGAGTAAGGGGTAAAACACAAACCCACTGAACACCATTCCTTTGTGCATCTAGAGGTGCATTTCTTCTGGCTCATCCTGATTTGGAGCTTTTCCCTGCTTTAGTGACCTGTTAGCACTTTCCCTGCTGATCCAGAACCTGTATTGGAGGAACTTCCTTTTTTCCACTCAGAAATTAAGTGATCTTTTTAGCCTACATAAAGCCTCTGAAATCAGTTTTCATTTCTTGGTTGAAGGTCTTTTTAAGCTCCCTGAATATAACACTCTAAGGGAAGGGACTCCCATCTGCTGCTGTCCCTCCACCTCTGAATTATTTACCTGCTTGAGCCCTGTGTGTGTTTTGGGGTCTCTCTGGAGCATTGTTTACAGGACTACTGACTGAGCTTTAGAACATGGAACCAGTCTAGCTGTCAGAAGTGCTGCCTTGGGGCTGAATGCTCCCCTGGAAGTGGATATGGCTGCATGCCATAGGTTGCCTTCATTTCTGCCTGGTGATTCCATTTGTTTGTGTACAGGAAGACAACTTGTTTTATTTTGGATTACAATTCTCCATAATTGTACTCTGTGGTATTTGTGATGGTTTTATTTCACGTTCAGTCAGAATGCTGTAATAAAAAGCCACCTTGACAATAAAAAGAAATAAAATGAAATGTGTTTGTTTATTGGAGCTTGAGCAGGGGCATACTTATGAGTGAATTAGTGAGCAGGCCTCAGGGAGTAACTGCATTAAACTGATGGAAGTGAAGCAGGGCTGTTCTGGTACTGAGTATCAGCTCTGCTCCTTGCTAAACCAGCTAGTGTAATATGGGGAAAGCAAGCTGTCTTTAGTCTGTGCCCAAATCAAAGGCAAGTAAAGGCATAAAAAATAACGTAAACTACTGTCAGAGCAGTGAAAATGAACAATTCTAAGGGTAGACCTAAGAAGTTATCATAAACATACACTGATTCTTTTAACTTTTATTCTTAAACTTCATGTTTTGCTTTGTTTCAGTATGGAAGAGAAGAGAGCGACTGGGCAATGCTGGTGTCATGAAGGTGGCAGAGTCCAGAGCCTCCAGACAGACCTGACATCTGAACAGTGACAAATTCTGTAGCTGCCAGTGTGTAGCATAGTCCCAGTATCAATTTGCTCCCCAGGATGATTGTTTCCACAATCTGGCCAACGTGAACACAATCGTTTTGATTTCTACTGTAATCCTCTTGGTAGAAGCCTGTCTTCTTGGTAGAGGTGCTAAATGTTAGCAATAGAACTTTCCCAATGGTTTTCTTAGTGCCTCCTTATGTACAGTCTGGAAATTTGTAAAATGCTCTTCAACTGCTCTTCAGTTTGATTTGTTTACTGCCTCCACCAACAGAGGATGTTGCCTGTTAGCTGCCCACAGGGTTCTGTTGACATTATTCTGCCTTTTGCTCTGTGTTTGGGAAACAAATTTAGCCATACACTCCATCCTTTCATACTCTGCTGCTATGTGAGACTCCTGAGTTTGCATAGACTGGTAGATGCCCTCCTACTCTGGCCAGTAACTCTGGCCTTTAGCCCAGAATTCTGCAGGATGGTCCCTGTTGGCCTCTTGCCCTTCCCTCTGTGGGGATTTGCAGTGCCTGCTTGGGCAGTGCATTCCTCTCTGGGAGTTGAGTACATCCTCCTAGACATGATCTAAAAGGCTGTGTCAGGCTTTTAAAAATGAGATAAAAGTTTCCCTTTGGCCTAGCAGAGCTGGGCTCTGCAGACACAGTGTTGCCTTCCAGGTGAGTGTCCAGGAAAATGAGATTAGACAACTTTGGCTGTGAAAATTGAACCATTCTTCACAGCAACCAAACCTTTGGATTGAGGAGTTTCTTCCATCACCCACTCGTGTAATTTAGATCAGAAAAATGCTTTCCTTGTCCCTTTCACATACTCACTCTATCCAGCCTCCATTGCCACGTGTACTGTAGAAGGGCCTTCCTGTTAAGGAGCAAGCAGTGTTGTCAGCAGAACATGTGTGGAAGGAAAGAGGCTTCATTCAAACCCTGATTTCATTCTGGTTAAGCAGATAATTCATAGAATGCTGCTTTCTCACGTGCAGCCTTGATTCTTTGGAAGCAATACAGAGCATGTAGCCCACAGTTGGGGAAGTAACTTCTGCAAATGTTCACCAGCGACCATCCTGTAATATTTATTAGCTTCTCCTTCTGCACACAGCTTTGTTGAACAGCTTTAAGATACCTCTTGCCAAAAAGGATAACCATATTCTGTATCAATGTTCCAAAGTGCTACTTCAGTATAAAACTGGTGGAACTTTATTGACACTTTATTGGAGTCCTGTAAGAAGTAAAAGTGAAACATTTCTTGTTCTAGTTTGCAGTAGAGATGCACCAGTATTAAGGGAAACATTTAGCACTTTAATTTTTTTAAGACCAACAGTATCTCTCCATGCTTAGTAAGTCTTTTGTAGTTACTGTCATTTGTTAACATAGTTTAAAAAGGTAAAATATAATTTCTAGTGGACCTTCCATGCCTTATGCAGCTGTTAAAGAGCAGCCTTATGGCTTCCTGTTCATTTCTGGTCACTTTCTGAAGACCCCTCCTTAGCCATCACTTTCTTCTCCCTCAGATGATTTTTCCTGGTTTGGACTGCAGTCCAGTCAGATCTTTTAATGAAGAACAGTTGAAGGTTCTCTCTGACAATGTAACTATTGTTAAAAATTGATGGATAATTTTTTCTTTAGTCTACAACTGCAAGCACAAAATGTTGTGTCACTCACGGTAGCCATAGTGTTGTGACATTTGAATTTGTATCCTGTGCTGGTCTTTGCTCAGTATCTTACTATGTGTTATAAGCTGCTGGTAGTCTTTTATTTAATTAGTAGTCTTTCCTTTTATTTAATTAGATGACTGGAAATATAAACATGGGGAATATGTCAAGGTGCAACATGGGGTAGAGAGTTTTATCCAACGAGACCAGTATTGAAATTAAAGAGTGCCTTTAACCAGAGTGTGGAGTGGAGCTCTCTGAAGATGATGTAATGAGCAGCCATTTGTGGCTTACTGGTACTGAACAATCTTTTCCTTCTCTTAAGTTCATCTTTGATTTAGCAGCAAATGGAAAAGTGAAAATATCTAAGTTGAGATGCATGGCAAAGTGGTTGTGCAATACCTGAACATCTCAGCTTTGACAGAGCTGATAAATGATACCACATATCAAAAATCCCCATGAAGGCCTCAGTATACCAGCAGCAATCTACTCACTAGGCAGAATGAATAAGGACCAGTTAGAAAAATTACTTTACTGAAATGTAAATCTGAAAGTTGTTAATTGGTTATGTTGTTAAATTGTTAAATTGGTTGCAAGTCATTTAACATGAACCAGGTGGTTTCATTTGTTGTGTTTTGCACTGTTTCCTGCATTGACCAGAGAGACACCTCTGGTTTTTCTGCTAAGGGAGACTCAAAATGAGGAGAGTTGATAATGGAATGACCCACAGAAATGAGTGGTCTTTTCTCCCAGGGAAGAATGAAAACGTGGAGTGTGTGTGTGTGTTAATTGTTGTCTTTAACATCTTGGTTAATTGCCTTGCTCTGTCTGTGTCAGCTTAAGGCTGTGCTTGTTTCCAAGTGGAATCCAAGGGAATAGGTTTTAGATTTTAAACTTTGAAACCTAAAGAAGAGAGCTGACAGGTCAGTATAAAACAGGAAATTCTTGTGTTGTTGCATGCTGCCCTACTCTGAATTCTGGCAGTGCATTTTACCCCATTAACCACAGGAAAGAAACAACATGTGTAGATAACAATCAGTATTTGGTATTGCATTCTCCTTTTTTCACTTGTGAAATTTAGGAGGGAGCTGTGGTATTCCCTGAGCTAGTAACAGATTGTAAAAGAACATCTGCACATCTTTTCTCCATGTGCCCTATTTGTTTAATTGCAACAGATTTACATAGAAAGAGTATGGTACATCATAACTAGGCAATTATCCGTTCTTCATCACTTAGTTATGGTTCTGGTAATTGATCATTTAAGACATAAGATAGTCTAACATTAGGAAAATTTGAAACTGTTCAAAAAAGATCAACAAATTAATATTGTTGTGTGATATTTGCATAATTGGCTGTGATTATTTAATGTTTAATTGGGTTGATCAAATGAGATTCAGCCTTTCACATGCTTATGTTTTACAAACACTGGTACTTTAAAATTATAATACTGAAATCTCATTTTCATATGTTCTTTCTTCTCTGCATTCTTTTGATTATTATTTTCAGTATTGAGCGTGTCCTTAATTTTCAGTTTGGTTAGCATGATTCATGACTAGGAAAAAAGTCCTTCAAATAACAGGATTTTTATGAAACTGGCATTTCATACAAGCTGTTCCGGTGCCAAGAATTATGGCTTCAGCAACTGGCATTACTTAACCAGATTGTTAACTGCAGTGAGGGCAAATTCCTTGGGAATTGGCAGGGACAGAGCCAGGTGAGGATGCTGATAAAGGTTCCTGGGGTAGATAACCTGTTCAGTCCAGAGCAGGGCAAAGCAAACAGGATTTTTCTGGGTATAGAAGGGAAGAGTGGTAAGACAAAAGCAAGGTAGTGAGATCTCTCTGCCCAGCCATTGTTTCCACCTGTTCAGCTGTCTCAAGCCAAAAAGCAGTTATCAGCCACTCCTCCTCCTTGTACATAACCTTTTGTTTGGGTTTGCCCAATTCAACATAGAGATATCACAGATCCTTTCCTGTGTATTAGTTTTATTATTTATCCTCAGGCATGAAGAATGGTAATTTGGAAAAATGTGACACTTGAAAGTCATTTGGAGTGCAAGTTATTTGAAATGTCTGTCTTCCAAGAGGTAGACAGAAAAACAGCTGGGACTGATCTAAGAGCTTCTTAATTAGAAGAGGAGCCCTCTAATGGCCTCTCCAAAGCAATCTGCATAATCCCAGCAGGTTCCTGAGTGTGAGCTGTCAGTGCCTTGCTCTGGATAGAGCACAGAGAGGTGCAGAGCTGGTGGCACAGCCTGGCACACTATACACTGCTTTTCTCTGCATGGCATCCACCCACAATTTCAGTGTTCTGGTGGCAGGCTGATGTCCTGAGAGGTGGCAGCTGGAAATGATGGCTGAGCATGCCCTGAGACTTGTTACCCTGGTCCTTGCTGTTCTTCTCTCCCTTTCACACAGACTTGCTGTTCTTCTCTCCCTTTTCCCCAGCCTGCTATTGTTCTCTCATATCTAAAAGGGACTATTTGAGCAAATTTGCATTCTTCTTACTTTTAGCAGCAGTGACAGATAAAAAAAAACAGCAACAAAAAGGCAGTTTTTTCATATGCCAGGTGTTGAGGGATCAGAATTGTGCTTTACCACCAGAACATGTAATCCTGAACAGACTTTGTGACCCTGGACAAGTTACCTGAACTCTTTCTGACTGCAGAGCAGTAGCACTACCACTGATACCACTTCTAACTCTAATCCAAGGTTTTGCTTAAAAGCTTGTTTCATTACATATCAAATTAAGCTTTCCAGAAAAAGCTTTTTAAACCACAAGAAATATGCCGTGTAAAGTCCAGTATTTCAAGGATTACATTAGAATAGACAAACTTGGTTATGCAAGGAAAAATGTTACTTAAATGAGAAATACATTCAAGGTTTGCTGCATATACCCATCAATGCGTAACAAATGTAGTTCAGAATATAAAAATTAGTACACAGAATGATTTTGAGAAGAGAATTTCATCTCAGACTGGGCTATCCTGTTGGAAAAGTGATGCTTGAAAGAATCATGACATCTCTACAAATGTCATGAGCATGGGACTGTCTTAGAGGGGCACATGTAGCACTGAGACCTCTATCCATCTTGACCAAAAAATTGCTGAACTGCATTGCTTACCAGTTTGGAAACGTGACAGACCTGTGTTTTACTGTATTTTGTCTCTGACCTCCAGATTTGGAAAAATAATTCATAGGTCCTAAATAATTTAAGCTCAAAAACTTCTTAACAAGTTATTTGCATTTTTAGCCATAAGAGCAGAAGAGAATATTGGCATTGCATCGGTGAAAAATATTGTTGTAGGAGTCCTCCTGGCCATGCCTTGCTGTGAGCATGATTCTTACTAGTAGGAATTCCAGGATATTTTCTCTGACTGTGCAAAATCTGAGTGCCATCCATAGTAAATACATATATTGGCAATATACTGGCAAATATATTCCCAGCTCCATAAACGAAACTAACCTGGCCATTACCTTGAGCTAGGTCAGGCACATTGGGACTTAGCAGATGAGGAGCAAAACTAAATTAAAACAGTAAATAGATTTGAAATAAGATCTGTCAATGGATTTGGAATTAGTAGCTCAGATACTAACAGAAGTCTCATTAATCATACCAGCAAGCCTAACCCAGATATACTAAAACACTATTTTGGGCACACACAAATATACTAAAAAAATAATGGTGATTATATTCACCGGTAGTAAAAGCATGCTTCTCTCTGAACATGAATTTGTACTCTTTGCTTATCTTAAAATTTCATTTATCATATCTGAATTTTACCACAATCCTGCATATTCATGCTATGCTTTAAAAAGTCTCTTAAATTTCATGTTCATGAGAAGATCTTAAGGGAGATTTTAGACCTTGAGTTAAAATTTTAAAGCCTTTAAAATACCTGCTGGGTAAAGTTAAGGTAGAAACAGGGAAGGCAGCTTTGTGCAAGCATTTGACTACTGTTCCACATGGTTTACCAGCAGTGGCCATTTTTGATTTTTACCAAAGAGGTATGCAGGGAATAGTTGATAAAATAAGTTAATTGCTTGTTTCCTAAGGAAGAGTTGGGGAAGTTTCTAAGAGCTGGTTCTCTTAACACTAACTCTGTATAGTTCGTGATTCTGTAAGGCTTAGAGCACTCATTTCAGGAGGAGGTAGAAGAGCTCAGAAGCTTTTCTCAGGTGGTCCTGTCTTGCAGAAACAGATTTTCTGTCCTTCTGCGATCAAAGTGATCGAGGTATGAACATGGAATCTTTTAAACTTTGCACCTTTTTATAAAAAATTTGTTTTTCATTTTAGAGTTCTGATACAGTGCTGCTGAACTGTTGTCTTTACACTATCACATTGCAGTAGCTTATAGGAAGAAAGCAAACGTTCTTATTCTTTCTGTAACCACCTTCTTTGTGTGTGCCAAACCCCCTGGCCACTGTGACTTGGTCACCACTGGAATTGTGATAATTTTGGGTGAAATAACTGCACCCTGCCTGGGCTAAACTGAGGGCTGAGTGCTGGCAGCAAAGGGCAGAGCAGCGAGTGGAAAATCTGCTGTGTCAGGGAGAGGAGCAAGGAGTGAAAATGAAAATACCCCTCAGGCCAGTGAGGCAGGAGGGCAGCAGCACATGACATCCACTCTTGGTCAGTCCACTGAGGGACCGCCACAGGTCTAGCAGGATCAGAGACTGATGTGGGGATTTAAGTTGGTATTAATGCTCTTCACCTGCTTAAACACCTCCATCTGTGCCTACACTTTCAGCTTGGGCCCCTGTACCTTCACTGAAAGCTGCAGCACTTTTATATCTTGTAAAACGGTGGGATATTTGGTCAAACAGCTGATGCTCCAGACCATCTAACAGGTCACTGGTGTATTCTCTTCCCATCATTTGTATTAAGCCCAGTGGTGGACTGGAGCTGCAAGCAGGAGACAAACACACCATTAACACTGTTCTATAGTCCAGAATGTTCACAAAGGGTGGATCTGTTCCCTTTGTCTCCTGGGGAGGTGGCTTGGACTCACCTTGGCCACTGGGTGACAAAATGCAGAAGGTTCTTTGCCATAATGGAGACAAGTTACAGTTTCATCTGAAGCTGTTTACAGACAATTCCTGTAGGAAAGCCAGAAGTCCCAATCGACTTGACCTTTGAGGCATTTAGGAGGGTGCAGAAGTGGTTACTGAAATTGTAGTGGAAATTATCAGCTGAGGGAGGGAGAAGTAAACACCTCTGAAGGGTCTCTGTTTTCTCAGATACTGAAAGTTAACTGGGTGTTTTACAAGAATCTGAAGCATATAAAAGCAGTAAAGGACAGATGTGTGAAAAAGTACTGGATAAACTAAAGGAAACTCTACCTCATTCTTCTCTAAAGGTTTTTAGAAGCACAATTAAGAGCTCCTAATGGCATTGTTACATAGTGACCATCTGGCACGAAAGAAGCACTATATTTGTGTGTCTGTACATCCTGTAAGAACTGTATTTTGCTGGCAGTAGAAACAGTCTATACTATTTGCAGTTTTCCTTCATCAGATCTGTATTCAGATGTTCTGTATTCAAATTCAATGTTTCTGTCTCCAATAAAGGAATTTAATTGGCACCTGCTTGTGGCACGCTATGAAATCATGGGTGTTGAGTACAGTAACTACATGTAATTATCCCAGAGATGGGAGCTGCTGTGAAATAAATTCTTGAAGGCTGGACTAAAAGAAAAAATAAAATCTGGATGAAGTGTGGCATGTAAGAACAGCAAAGCAAGGCTGAAGTGGCAGACATGCACCTACCCTGCCAAGCCTGCAGGCTGAGCCAGTTTTCTCACTTACAGTAAAATGCTGGACAAATTAAGCAGCAAAAGTACCTACCTGCTAAACCATGGAGTCATGAAGGAGTTTTTAATATGCCAGGACTGTGTAGCAGTGATTGAATACAGCTCCCATTCTCAGGGTTTGGGGGTGATGAAGTCAAGGGAGAGAATGCCAGAAAACAGCTTTATACTTGGAGCACTTACTTCACAGGGCATTTTTGAACAGTCATTACTCCCAAATATTTTAACCAGTGGGGAGCCTTTTGAAGATGGAAAGTACTGAGAGTGTCATTAAAATCTTGACATTTGCCATGTGTGGTGGCTATATTTATAAAAACTTTATGTATTCCCCCTTTCCAGGGATGGGAATACTGTGATTAAAGGTAGTGCTGATCCGTGCTGTGGTAAATTAAACATAGGGTACATTTTCCACCTGGATTGGTTCTCAGTGACTCCAGAGAAAGCTGACGCAGGACACTTTAAGGAAGATGTAGATAGGTAAGTACTGAGAGTTACTAATTACTGCTGGGAGAATGAACCTAACATGTCAGAATCTCTTTGCTTGTGTCTTGGCCTCTCCCCCTTTCATCCTAAGGGAACCTTTCTTAACCAACTCCAGCTTTGAAACCTCACCTGTCCCAAGCAGTAATGAGGACTGATCATACAAGGTGCTGAGTGGGCTTCAGAGACCTTTTTTAAGTGACTTTTTGTTTTTCCTCCCATTTGAAATATGTCAGTAGCTGGCAGTAGGTCTGTCCAATAAAGCACTTGGAGTATCACCACCAGCACTGGGTTGTTGGGGCTGCAGAGTAACAATTCTGAGGGCTTTGATCCAGGAAACAAACGTGTAAAGTTGATGTGACCAAAAAAACTCCAAACCCAGAGTTTTAATTAATACAGTGAGAGGGCAAAGCAGAAAGCAAATAACCTGCACAGTACTACGTAAGTAATGTAATATTTTAAGTTGTCTTGTGCAGGGTTAGAATGTAAGAAAATAAAGACAGTGCAGAAGGTAGTCTCACCCCTGAGGAGATGCAGCTGTACCAATCACCAAAGATTAGGAACAGCCCTGCCCTTAATAGGCCACAGCTGTGTCCAGTAAGAAGATGAGCGCCACAAAAGAGTGGGGTAGCTGGGTGAGGAGAGAGAAATGGAGTTTGTTGGCTGTGCTATGAAGGAGTCAGTGCTGTGAGGAGCTGCACGTGAGAAATCACTGAGAAGGTATGGGAGCTTTGCAGTAAGATAACATTGTCAGATTTAACTTGTGTACGCAAGGCATGTTTGGGTATTCACAGCATAGAAGACAGAGCCTTTCAAAGACAAAGCTGATTGAATACTGATTGACTGTGTGGGATCTGTGAAGTGGCACTGTGAGAATGCCCAGAACAGACCTGCCATCCTCAGAACACACCAAGTGTTCATTCAGGGAGCTCCAGGGTCTGCCCACAGGCAGATGTAGGCAAAGCCCTGATCTGGATGTGCAGCTGGAGCTGTGTGCTCTGCAGGGTTGTTATGTGTGAGGGAGTTGATTTTATATCTGCCCTTTATAGATGTGCAAATTAAATACCTGCAGGGAGGCTGCTACTGCCAGAAACACCATCCCCTGTAAAACAGCTAGGTCAGCTCTGACACTGTGACAGCGCTGGAATGCTGGAATTCATCCACTGTGCCACACCAGTGTTGTGGTGGTGCCCGTTGTGGGTTTCTCTGGGTCTGGACTGAAGGCACTGAGACAGCAGTTCATGTTCACACTCAGGTGTTCATTATTTCTTATCAGTAAAACAGTCTCACTGCTGTGAGTTCAGCAGTTTTTCATTAGAAAGCACAAAATGGCCAACAATCTCTTGGTACAAGGCCTTTTAAGACTAAACTATCCAGTTAAGAGCTGACTGCAATGGGGACTTTTCTGCCCAATTACAAAATGCCACCCAAACCCATGGAGAAGAAGGAAGAAGCAGCATGAAGAAGAAACCCAGGACAGCACCCTGTGCCCTCCATCTTGCTTCCATCCACAACATCCTAAAAATCCCAAAACCTCAATTTCTCCCCAAGTGATACACCTACACTGCTCTGTATAATCTATTTCACACTTTTGTGGATTCCAATCTATTTTGAAGTCTGGGAAACTTTCTCCATGAATGAGGGTCCAAGTCAGTGCTGCCCTGGGGGTCAGGGCACCCCAGAGCAGACAGAGAAATATTCCCTGTGCCCTGGGTTTCCACAATGAGGGATTTTTAGACCAAGCATACAACTTTGTAAAAAAAAAAAAGACGTGTGGGTGTGTGAGTAAAAACCTCCCACAGCAGATTTTTGTGGGTGGGATGTGTGTTGATGCCCTTTGTGTTGGTGGGATGTCAGGACCCAGGCACAAGGAGCACAGGGATAAAAGGACAGGATTCCGTGGAGCTCCCAGCCCCAGCGTGCCAGAGGCTGGTGGCAGACTGCAGGAAAAGAGCAGTGGTGAGCTGGGTTAGACACACAAGACAAAATGGCTACAGCCTGCCAGTGACTTAAAGAGTCTTTTTAAAATTATCCCTGGATGGAAGCTGCCTGGAGCTGTGGGCAGCATTTGAAGGGATGCTTCCCGTCTGCGTGCTGGCACTCGTGCAAACAGCAAGAGTTAAAAATTAACAAGCTGAGGACAAGTCAAAATACGCTCCCTGTCTGTAAATCAAAAAGTATTGCTTCAAGCTCAGCCAAATCTGGCTGCTCCCTTATCCCCCACAACAACCATCATAATTACAGCAGCTGATTTTCCTCACACCCACCTCGGAGATTTCTGGGGGTTTTGGCCAGGTTTGCATCCCCATATGATTCAGCCTACTTTTACTTATGTTTAGCTCATTGTGTAATAAGTGAAACTTACATAAGCTGGGGACTGTGGCTCCAGCTCCATAAACCTTGATCAAAAATAGGAGTTTGGAAGCAGAATAACAACTCGTGTCATTTTTTCCTTCAGCGCCGATACAGAATCAACCGTCTTTGGACTAAATGCTCAGCTCTCTCAAAGCTGGGCAGAATCATTAATTCCTGCCCAACTAAGCTAATTTACACCTTGCTCAAGGCCTGGTTCTCATCAATAAGCGTCCCAGTGTTGAGATCTCGACAGTAACGAGTCAAAAAGAACAGGGGTGGAATTCTGACACCTTAAATTCACGGGGAGTTTTCTCATTACCACCAGATAAACCCTCACCTTAGCCCAGAACAACCAGCTATTCAAAGCAAAAGACAGACCCTGCTGTGTATCTCTGCTCCTGTCCTGAAACTGTTCCCACCAGAACAGCCAGCAGTTCCTGCTCCAGCTCATTTTATCTGGAAAAGGTAAATAGAAACCGCCAGCTCCTCACAAGAAGAGGTCTGAGCTCCTTGCTGAACTGATACAAACTGCAATCACTGAGCTACACATGCATGGAACATTTCCACAGGGAATAATAAGATTAACTGTGTCTCACTAGCACCTTACAGCCAAGGATGTGTTTCCTTAAAGAAGGAAAATATAATATATACTCCAAAATATGGAGGAAGAAAGCTTATGAAGAAGTCAGTGCTGTCTACAGGATACCTGCTGGCCTGGATGGTGTTTTCTAAGGATTAAAATAATTCCACTGGTTTATTTTGGGGTGATATTGCTTCTAAAATGATATATATAAATATACTTTCAGTTGTTGGGTGGATCTCTGATCGCTGTTAGGTTGATGTAGACCCAGGACTGTGCTGCTGAAGTCAATAGTTATTGCAAAGTTGTGCTGCACTGGAGACCAGGCTCTGCTCTTGTATTTTAAACCACATGTGTGTTCTTGTAAATCCAGGGGTTTTACTTTATGAAAAGAAATTGATAAAAGCATGGCGAGTAATGAAGGAGTTAAAAAGTACAGTCCCAAAAGGGCTGAGCAGCAACCCAGGCAGTTTCTGGATTTAAGGATTTATTTTTTCAGTGTCTCTGCACCTTCAAGTTTTTGTTGTTTATTTTGAGGGTTTTTTTTTCCTTTTGCTTTTACAATTTAATCTTCTCCATAATGGGACAAACACAAAGCCTTGGTTGGAAATCTCCCCCTAGCCTGTTGCAATATTTATAAAGCCGTGCTTTTTAAACGTGCTGAGAGATGGGCTTAGTAAAACAAAAGGCATTATAATTTATTGTTCCAAGATTATTGATTCAATAAATTAACAATAATTTCCGTGGAGGGTAGGAGCCCTGGCACTATAAAAATTTATTTATCTGCACTTTAACTAGCATTGATTAGAGTATTCAAATTGTCCCAGTGCTATATAATTGCTCTTTATAGGTGGAATGTCCTCTGCTGTGCAGGAGACAGTAAAATAAACATTCAGCTAGAAGTGACAATGGCTCTTTTAAAAGCCAGGTTCTTTCTTTCTTTCTTTTTTTTTTTGTTTTTTTTGTAAGAGGACAGAAGGAGTTTGTGTCATGTTTTACAAACACAGCCAGCTTTGGCCAAGCTACCTTGCAACATTGCAAGGACAGACAAGCAAAAGATTGCTAAAGGCTGCCATTGTTCTGGGAGGCACAAGGCATAACCACAGCATTTATATCTTTATATTTGACTGTACCCACATGGAGAAGCCTTTTTCTGCTGCTGCTCTAAAGAGCCATTCTGTGTTGCACTGAAGTGCCAGGTGGAATTTTTTGTTGCACATGTTTTTCCCTTTCTCCCCTTTTGTTTCTAACGTGCCCACTGAACCTGCTCAAGGTAACTCTGAAGCTATTGTAGATATGTTAATAATTCAATCCAAACAAGCCACACTTCCTGATTCACATTCACCAGGCAGGCTTGCCCAGAAAGGAACATTTTGCTGCCGTGGAGAACAATAGCTGGTTTAGTTCACAAGAAATTGTGTTTTTCTTATGTAAAATACTTAAGACAGTTACATTTTTCAGACATGGAGCTCTGACAGGTCTATCTTCTGATACTTATGATAACCCTGCTTTTATTTTACAGCTCTGTTGATGGAAAAGATTAGCAGCACTTTTTTCCTCTTTTGGCTTTAATAAAACATCCAACTGCTAGAAATGTCACTTAGAACCACGAGCTTGCAATAATGAAAACAAATTATGCATCTTAGTAACCCAAGGTGGATGATTAATGCAGGCTTTAAATGATTGTTTGTGTTAAATTGTTTCTCCAAACGCAATTCAGGAATTTGAAGTTGTCAGATTAACTGCTGTATTTACTGGTCTGTTTGATTAGGTGAGCATAGTTTTATATTCCCTCTTGGAGACCTAAATAGCAACCATTTCCTACGAAAACAGCACACAAAACAAAGGCCCCATTCAGAGGACTCTTCAGAGTGGGCAATGCTCTGTAGCCCTTTGTATCCTGGAACAACATGGTTACTGAAGTGCCTCTAAAAGGTGCAACAGATTTTAAAAAGAAAATAAGAATGGCCATTACAATAATAATAACAGTTGGAATATTACGTTTTTTCTACAAGTAAATATATTCCATCATTGATTAATGGATTAATTTCATTAATGAGCTTAAAGACATCTCTCAGGGTCCTTTATGATTAATACTGTAAAATTGGGTTTAATGAATGCTTCTAAAAGGATGGCTGATATTCATTTGAAGCTGTAATCCCCACTGCCAGAGTTTGTCCACTCTGGAGGCTTTTCATGAACATCCATGGAGTTGAATTTTAATAAGTATCCATAGGAAATGGATTCTAGGCTTGGACATTCCAATTTTTAACCAAAGTGAATTTTAATTTCTTCTTCTTTGGGACTTTTGCACCAGAGACTCGTTCATCAGAGACAATCAGGGACAGCAATAATGTCACATGTCCTTTCTCTTTTTACATTCAACAAGTGCACAATAAGCACGGCTTGAACTTTGATCATCGCAGTTCAAACATCAAAACAAATGAAGTGTTTGCAGTAGATTTTGATTAAAATTGCATAGTGTCTTTCTATGTCCAGATTAGATTTCTCCTAGTTTGATGATGAGTGGTTTATGCACCTTTCAAGAGCAGCTGGCTACCAGTGGAAAAACACTGAGGAATAATAAATATTATTAATAACTTCTTGGTATTTCTGGGCAAAGCCAACCTGATTGCCACATCATTCCTGAGCAGGGAGGGAAATCAGAGGCCACAACATCCTTCACCTTCTCTTGATGCAGTTTCTTTTATTCCTTTTGTTTGAGACAGGGTAGGGCCCCAGATATCTGACCCACTGCAGGGTTTTTGCTCCTATTTCTTTGGGATTTTCTATTCTAGACAAATGGGGTCCCTTCCTCTTTTTCTGGGCATAGCCAGAGCAATGCAACATGAGCAACATGAGATTTAGAGAGGCCAGAAAATACCTGCCTTCACAATTACTGGTCTGAGGGACTCAAACATCACATGGGCTGAATTCAGGTGAGATTCAGAGGGATTTTTATGCTTTTCCAGCTCAGAAAGCTGTAAAGTCTTTAGCAGCACTGAATCCAAAGTGTTCGTGGTAAGAAGACAGCTATTGCATTTCACTCCTGGGGTTTGCCTGGCAAGGCTCAGGTAGCAGGGGGCTCCACAAGTGGCTTCTGTGGGAAGCTGCTGAAGATTCACCCTTGTCTGGAGCAGAAAATGCCAGCTGGGGAGGCCAAGGTCCTCAGGAATGGTGGAAGCACCTCTGGGATCACCTCTTTGAGAAAGGGGGGGAAAAACTGCATGGCAGCACTCACACAGAGCAGGGACAGAGTGTGAGGGCAGATCTGCAGCCACTGGGGGCTGGGAGGAAGGACAGGCAGGAGATGCTCCAGGCACTGGAACTGGGATCCACCTGCAGCCCAGGGATGTCCCCACGCTGGAGCAGAGATCCACCTGCAGCCCTGGGATGTCCCACACTGGAGCAGAGATCCACCTGCAGCCCAGGGATGTCCCACACCGGAGCAGAGATCCACCTGCAGCCCAGGGATGTTCCTGGGGGAGCAGAGATCCACCTGCAGCCCAGGGATGTCCCACACTGGAGCAGAGATCCACCTGCAGCCCAGGGATGTTCCTGGGGGAGCAGAGATCCACCTGCAGCCCAGGGATGTCCCACA
>JAWWMN010000056.1:71553370-71591497 GCA_035047745.1 Catamblyrhynchus diadema
ATTCCCTTCTTTGCTGCCACATGGTAACAAACACCAAACTTCCTGATGTGCATGGAGCTTGAGGATTTTACCCTTCTTCATCCATGCAGAAGTGATGAATTATCTGAGGAACTAGCCCATAAGGCTGGACAGTTTTACAAGCCAGGAGCTGAAGGTGCTCTTTCTAAATTAAACACATTGTTGTGTTTCTTTGGATTCTGTTTCCATGTGGTTTGTGATGGAAGTACCAGTTTCCATTCGCAAATGGATAAACACAAGAATACATTTGCTCTTCCAGCTCTCTGCAGAAATGTTGGCCAGCATGGTTGGCTGACAAGGAGGGGGCCCAGTGTACCTGGAATAATATGAAACACCTTTTTTGTGTGTATTAGTTTACATACTGTGTTCAGGAAACAGGGCACAGAAACTTCCTTAAAGCTCCAGGAACAATAGCTATTGTTGATTGTTGATGTGGCATGAGCTCATATCCAGGATACAGTGAGAAAGGAACTCCTGACTGCAGTGAATAATATACTTCTTAACTCCCAGTGTGAAAGAATGTATTTATTGTTTTTCCAATGAGAGATGGAGAAACAGGGCTTTAAAAAGAGGGCTAGGCTTGGCAGGACAAAATCTGTTGTTTTATTTTTTTTTTTCTTCCTCTTAAAAACTCAATTAAGGAATTTCTTATGGAAGAAAAAATTTTTATAGTCAGGTTCCCAACAGTCTGTGTTGCAATCTATTTTGAATTTGACTGTATAATATAAAAATGATAAGATTAGTGGGACAGGTCTATAAAGCTCTTATTTCTAACTGGTTTTTTTCTTGCCTTCATCTGCAGTGGGGGTGGAAAACTCTACACCACACAGAGCTCAAAGCTCTTGGTCAAAGTTATCCAGGAATACATTTCCCTGGGTTTTCACAAAGTTGATTAGGGTGAAGGAGCTTCTTTAATGCTACTCTGTCACTCCTTTAGGAGCACAGCCTTAGCTGTTTAAAAAAGAAATTTGCAGAACCCTGGCTGTTCTATCTCAAACTGACACTTACACCAGATTTAGTGGATACTCATGGCTAAATTGTGCACTACAAAAGGAAAAGCCTTGAAGGGAGTCTAATCTTTAAATGGAATGTGCCAGTTAAAACACAGCAGTGGGAGTTGGGGGGCTCTGCAGCCTTTCTGATACTGTGGCACCACTCATGTCCCTTTGCCGAGGGAAAGGGAAAAGGCTCCTGTGCATCCTCCACCCCCAAGGAGCATCGCCTCCTTTCATCCCTTTAATGCTTCCCCTGAGAGCCATCTGGAGCACTTTGGGCAAGTAAAACTTGGTCACCCACATCATTTTATGGAAATGTTATCCTCTGCAAAGCTGTGCTGCCGTGGGTGTGGGGGTCACCGGGAGGGCTTGCTGCAGGTCTGGGCTGTGTAACCCTGAAGGCAAATCCCCTCTCCCTGCTTGGTCACTTGGGGTGGGCACTCGCCCCTCTGCACCCCAGTCCTGCCAAAAGCACCCAGCCAATGCTCTGAGTAGACTCTCCTGGAAAACTGAGTCACCTCTCCTTGTTCCTAAGATTAATAATTGTGAATGTCCACTTAATTTTTTATTTTTTAAAAACCTCTCCTGCCCTGAAGTCTGATTTTTAACTACCCAAATGGCTATTTCAGTTGTTCTGTGCATGAATGTTGCTGGACAGGTGTCTTCTAAGGGCAGCTATTAAGCCTTGCAGTGACACTTCTTAAATGAAATAGTGAATTAAAAACCCCAAAAAATTCTAAGCACCAATATCTAGGATAAGGTTGTTTGTTTTTTTTTTTTAATAGTGATATATATGGTCTGAGGCACCAGTTTCCTGTAGAGTTATGCATTACTGGCTACTGCACTGTCTAGGTGTCCCAGAAATAAAAATGCAGTGTCGCATGCTGCAATCCAGAGCTAAAAAATGGAGAATGACCTTTGACCTTTGAGGGTGTTTTTTTTAAATTTCTCTTAGTCACTTGTCCTTACTAAACTGAACCACTTTTGGAATATCGAAGTCTTTTTGCTAACTTTTTTCATGAGTAACTCTTGGTCAGATTTTTCTTTTTAAATACATGCACTTTGCATGTGCTTAGAGGAGAACATGGCATTCTTTTGGTTCCTTGGTTGCAGGGCTTTAAAAATAAACCCAGTGCAATGTTGCAAATGAGATAAGACACGTACTTTGACGTTCTTCTTTTATTTTTTCCTCCAAATTTTAATGAGAAATTTAAATAACTTGCTACCAAACATGCCTAGGAAGTTTGTGCAGCAGGTGGCCTCAGGGGAAAAGGGGTCTCTTGTATTTGCTTTCCCCCAAAGGAAGGAATGATGAGTCTGACTCCATGTTCTCAGAAGGCTAATTTATTTTATGATACTATATTATATTAAAGAATACTATAGTAAGCTATACTAAACAATACAGAAAGGATACTTACTAAATGCTAAAAAGATAATAATGAGAACTTGTGACTCTTTCCAGAGTCCTGAGACAGCTTGGCTGTGATTGGCCAAAGAGTCAAAATAATTCACAAGAAACCAATGAAACAATCTCCAAACACATTCCACATCAGCAAAACACAGGAGAAGCAAATCAGATAATTCTTGTTTTCCTTTTTCTCTGAGGCTTCTCAGCTTCCCAGGAGCAAAATCCTGGGCAAAGGGATTTTATGAATATGAATGTGACACAGGGGTCCAGTTCAAGTTGGTCTCTCCAAAGTGGCCAGAATTTGCTGGGATCAGGCTGGAATTGCTGGCACACTCAGGCCTAGCTCTTTCCCAGGTGAAAAGCAAGAAATTTTGTATGGCATCTGTTCTGGTTGTCTTTTTGACTTTGCCATTTTAAGGGCACACAGGAAAAGGCTGAGAGTCAAACCTGAATCCCTGCAAGGGAACTTGTGAAGCTGCTCCACAGCTCAGGGTGCCAAGGCCGTGGCCTTGCAGGGGCACCTGGGCAGGTGCTGTGCCCTGGTTCAGAGCCCCAGCACACCCAGACTGCCCTCCACCCTGCCAGCAGCAAGGAAAAATCCCTCTTACAAACCACACTCAGACTTGTAATGAGCCCCAGCTGGGGGTCCCCCAGGAAAAATGGACCCATGAAGGGTTAAACCCCTTGCCAAAGGGACAGTGCCCCTTGGCAGAGCTCCCCCAGCAGAGATGTGTCAAAGCCATCTATCAGAAATGGGGCTGTGTTCTGCTGCCTGAAAGACAGGCACTTGTAAAATTAGCTTGGGTTTGAAGTGAATGATGGAACAAGCATCATCTTCTTCTATTGGTTCATCAACAGCCAATTCCTGTGGGGTTTTCTTGTAGAAAGTTAGGATCAGTTTGTCTATTGGTGGTTAAAAATCACACCACTTAGTGCTGAAATAATGAAGATTCTCTATCCTTATAGCATTCTTCAACACTGCTGCTTGTAATACAATGTTTGTAATTCATGTATGATGGTGAGAAAAATTGTCTAGTTTTGAAAAAAGAAAACCTATCACACTTGACAGACAGAATTAAATGAAATAATCTTTAAGAATGCAAAACTTTGCTTATTTCAGAGCCCTTCTTTGAGTGTTCATATTCCATGACAGCCAGCTCATGTAGCATGAATCTGAGCAAGGAGAGGAGCAGGTTTAGAACAAATTTTGTAGGATTATTTTTGCTTCCTTGGGAAACCACAGAGATGCTGGTTTAGCTAGTTGCAGGAAGGTTATATATTCTGCACTTCCCACTGTATAATCCAGCTACAAAAGCTGCTGTAAAGGCAGCCTCTCAGATGTCCAAGGACAACCTTGCCAAATTAGAATGACAAAACATTCCTTCCTCAGGGGATAAGCCTTGCTCTCAGACCTTCTGATGTGTTTGTATCTCTGATTATTTTACAACAAAAAAGAGGAGTTGCTGCACCAAAAGTACTGGCAATCCTTAATCCTCCCGTGCCAGGTTTTCCTTGCTGATCTTGTTGCCAGGTCTCTACCAATGTTTGTAGAAATTCTTCTTCTCCCCCTCTCCAGTTTAGGTTCCCATGAAAGAAAGAGTGTAGCTCTACAAGTACCCACACCTGGCTGCTGTGGATGGCACTGAGGCAAATAAATGGTTTACAGAACCCATTTTTATTTTTTAGTAAATAGATCAAGCATTTGTATTAGTACAAATAGCACCTGGATCAGTGTGTGGGGCTGAAGGAGGGCTCCAGTCAGTATGACTCTCTGCAGGGCACACTTGACATCTGGGGCTGTGGCCCTGTCTCTTCAGTATCAGGATCAAGGACTGTGAAGTGCATCATGAGAAGCTTTTTATTTTTCTGCTCTACCACACAGGAGCTTTAGTTACAAGCATGAGGCTGTGACAAATGGTACTTACCCATTATGTGTTTGCAAGCCTTAAAATAATTGTTATCCTCAAGATCCAGCAACTCACACATCAGAAAGGACAAGTATTTTCCTTACCTTCACAATCACCCTTTATTTATTTTTGCAAGTTTAAATGAGGAGGTTGAAAGTGATTTCATGCTGTAATCCAGACTGTGGTTGAGTTTGTAAAGTTCAGAGGAAAGATAGAAAAGAAATACGTAAAAAGCTGAGTAACATTTTGTCATCTGGGTTCTGGTCCAAAGACACAGCTTGAGGAGCTCTGCCAAAAGCAATCAAAGCAGGGTTGAGGGGTGCTGGGATATTTAAATGATCCTTGTACAGGTTGTCCAGAGTTCCCAGTGTCCTTCACCATGACAGCTATAGTAGTTATCTGCAGAAAAGTGGCCACATTTGTTCTAGTCTGTCTCCTATGATTGTGTACCACAGCTGCCATGTGAAGAAGCCAGAATGAGTGCTTCTGATTTTTGTTACAATAGCTGCCTTTTTAGGCATGTTTTTAGGTGCGTGTTAGATAAACATATGTGGGGTTTATGAAAAGCATTCTAAGTGTACCAGAGTATTTAAAACATCCCTCTCTATGCACAAGGTGCTGTGGCCTGGTTCAGAGCCCTCAGTACTTTTAAATTTTAAATTTACTTTCTACCTTGTTGGTTTTGTTCTTGCGACTACCAAAATTCTTTTAATACACACTTGATCTCTACTTGGACAAGGAATTTTTTTTTTAAATGCAAGAATAATTCAGGTTTCCAGACTACCTGAAGGCACGCTTATCTGTGGTATATTGCACAAGTCAGAGCAGACATTGTTTTGCCTTTCTTTACTTTTTAAAAAAAATACAATAGTTCCCATCCAAAAGAATGCCTTTGGTCAGCCTGGTGTACTCCAGGATAATCCAGCTGCTGCAGTGATGAGCCGCAGCCTAGATGGAGACAGAGGTGTAGTGAGATAAGCACCAACATGAGCTATCTCTGGTTTGTATTTACAGGAGCATTACCAGGACATGGCACAAGCAGGAGGGAATTGCAGGACAGTGCAGGGAGTATTTGGATAGCAGATAATAAGACAACACATAACCCAAAACTTCTCTGCCACAGCCAATGCAGATAAGTGAATGGAAAACTGATAGTAGAGAGGAGGCCTCCTGCAGCTGGTTCTGCTTCCTTTAAGTGTCAGACATTCAGGTCATCACCACCAGTGGTTTGATGGCTTCAGTTTCATCCAAGCGTTGCAATTCCTCTGCAGGGCTGATGCAGACAATTCAGCAAGGGGAGGTGGATCCACAGAGCCCCTGAGAGGGCACTGAAACCAGATCCATTTGTGGCAGCTGCCCTTCTCAAGGCCATCCCACAAAACAAGGCATGGCTTTCCTAGGACTGACCTATCCACTTTCCTCTAGTATTTTAGCTTTCAGCTTTTGTGTTGTAAGCAACTTGGAAAAAATTGTATTTGTGACATAGCTTTATATTGCTATGCCATGTGTTTTTTGGTTTTGTGGGTTGTTTTTTTTTTGTAAATGCCAAGCATTTGGAAGCTCTCCAGCATTTGCACTCTTTGCATCCATCTCTACTGCTGTTATTTGGAGCTGTTGCACTTCAATCCATTAAATTATAACCCCTTTTTTCAGAGAGCAACTGACTCCATTTCTGCAATCAAGTGCCCTTCAGACATGTGAGACTGAGTCTCCAGTGCTATGAATGATTTTATAATTATGAGGGAAAATGCAAGAATTTCAAAAGGAAAAGCAAATATCCCTTTCCTCAGCTTTTCTCCCACCTTTAGTTCTGCATCCATACACCACCACAGACAAGATCAAGCCTGTTAGGAGGTAGCTTTTTAAGCTACCCCTCTAGAATGGGAGCAATCCATATTAGAATTCCAGAATTTAACCATACAGAGGAAGAATAAGAATCCAGAACACTTCAAATCCCAGCTGACCACTCAGATTCAGAAGATACTGGCTGCTTTGTACTGCCAAGGTTATTTCTAGTGTTGAGAAGGAAATTGAGATTTGGAATTAGCTGAAAACTTTCAGGTTTGTGTTGATAAAGAGGAGGATCCTGCATTCCTTGTGACTTTCCTGTGAGGTTTAGCTAAGAACCTGCTTCAGGCTGCTCTGTGAGCTGATACTGCCCAGCATCAGTTTCCATTTTATAGGGTAGACATCCCTTACAAACAAGGGGCTGTACCAGACCAGGGTGGGTGAGAAATCAGCGAGTTGAGGGGAAGCTCCCTAGTTTCTGGAGGTAGTTTCTGGTGTGCTCAGATGGAAGAGGGCAACTGTGGTCATGGCTTAGCTTTATTTTTGGGTGCTCAGCAGGAAGCTGTGACCAGGCTTTTTTAAAATAAGTGTTTGCCAAGGCCCTCCTTTTCCCAAATGGAAGCAAAGGCGTTCAGCAGAGACATAAAGCTATGAAACTAATCCAAAATATTTCCTTTGCTGTGCTTTGCACTAGCAGTGTGTCAGAGCACTGGTTTCGAGTTGGGGGAACACTCCTGTCCTTGTGAGTGGCTGTGTGTGAGGGAAAGCCAGATGTTCAGAGACAAAAGAATGTTTAAAGATAATGTACAATAAAGAGCTAACTGGAAATAATTTGGCTTTTTTATTTTTTTTTTTGCATCTAGCTGGTAATTTTATCCTTAAGTAAAAAGTGGCTCAGGTGGGGCTGCTCCTTTTGAGGTGAGCAGCTGAGTGTGGGAGAGCAGTTTTGGACAGGTGGAAGTGAGTGTGAGGAGCAGGAATGTGGGACTGGTGCTCAAAAGGCAGAGAGCAGTGTGTAAGTCCCACAGTCAGGTCTCTAGAAATGGGAATGAGTGGCTCCTAAGCACCAGAGAGGACTTTTAAACTGTGCAGTTTGCTGCAAAGCAGAGCCATTAATTTCTTGGAATCATGCTTGGAAGCAATGACCTACTTGCAGGAATGTAGCTAACAGGGGAAGACTTGGGCATAAACCTCTTTTATTTCTGTTCTGCTTTGCCTACCCTCTTTTGAGTTTTCCCCACTTAGAGCCAGCTAATTAGTTTATAATCTAATTAAATGTGGCTTTTTATTTCAGTTTGGTCACCTTTAGGGAGCTGGCTCTGGGAAGATGGAGTTCAAAGCTGGAAGTGATGAGTGATGAGCCATTGAATTAAGGTCTGCCACTTGTTCTGGTTGTTTTGGGTGGAACATTTTTGTTACAAAACCTGTGAATTGCAGCCTTGCTGTTTCTGGTGTTGCTGCTGTTGCCATTATGGAGCCACCTGTGACCTTCAGATAGGTTGGTACCTATGGAAAAATAACCAAAGCATCTGCAATACAGCTGGGCATAGGAATGCCTGGCTGACACCTCAGAAAATGAAAAGGGGATTTTGGAGAAACTCTTCCTATTAATTCATGCTGCCAGTTGGTCCTAGAATTCCTGTGGATATTGCTGGGAGTCAGTCATCTAATTATGAAGGGCCTTCAGTGACCCATTGGATTCTCTTAGACAATGATACATAGAATCACAAGTTTCAGGAGCTTTATTTGTAAGTTCTGCCATTCTATAAATTTACTGCTCTCCATCCACCTCTTAGAAGGGAATATTTGATATTAAAGAAATTCATGCAGATTTTATTGTTGGGCTTGCTGTTAGTTATTTATTTCTAAAGTAAACTCAAGGTTAGAACTGACTGCAGGCACTAGAGTGGTGATTTCTTACCATAACTAGTATCCAAGCAAAAATCTCATTTTCATCTGGTTTTGAAAAATCTTGGCCTTCAGATTTTATTGTAAAGTTCTTAGTAGGTCAACCAATTAATAGATTGACCTATATTTATTTCATTTCTCTTGCTACAGGTTAATTTTGACCTCTGGAACTCAGAGAAATAAAGCACAAAATAATGTGTCAGATAAAAGAACCTATTGCAATGTAGGCTGAGAAGCCAAAGCTGCTCAGGGCAAAGGTGGCAGGGAGGAAGGCACAGTACATAATTTCTGGTGCTGATATTCATGGCTCCTCACAGCAAGTGCATTCAAATACATTTCTAGAAACTCACAGTTGCTTCTTATGGATGAGGGGATTAGCAGTAACAGGAGGTAGGACTTTAAAGTGAAAATGTATTAAAATAGCCTGCTTACAAAGGAGCATGGCTCCTGCAATCTTTCCAGGACTTGCATCCTCACTGCTCTGTACTGTGTTTGCATCAACACAGAAATTTGTATTTGCAGCCTGGAGGAGTTTAACTTAGCACCTGCTGCCACCTTATTTAGAGGACTGTGTGTTTTGTCACTGTTTTTTTTTTGGTTTTTTTTTAAAAAACCAAAACTAGGTGCTGTTCTTCAGCATATTTCCTGTCTCCAGAAATAAATAAATATGTTATAGGCTAATTCCATGCGGGAGGAATCACCTGCCTTTGCTCAGTCCAGGAGAAGGGCTATTGGGGTGGGCTGGCCCTGATTTGGGCACCACAGGATTTAGAGCTGCAGCCATTCAGAGGCCATTAGCATTTTGAAAGGTTTAACCAACAAAAGCACACTGGTGGCTGGGGGAATAGAGACGCTGAGAAAATGTTTAAATTCATGTAATGATTTGGATCTTCAGGACTGCTTGATTCACCCTTGCAACCTTGTCTGCAGACAGTGCCACAGGCTTAACTCACCTGCCAAGAAGTGTGAGTGTTCCTTCCAGTCTGTAAAATGCATCTGTGTGCAGCTCTGATAGCTTTTACAAGGCATAAAATTACTGTTCAGAACAACTCCCTTCAGCTACTCTCAAGTCAAGTGAAGTAAAGAGTAAATATTTCTCAGCAGGTTGGAATTCCAAGTGCCACTTCTCTTTCTGTCTTTGGAGTCTCTTTCTATTTTTGTATGCATATATTTTGTGCAGGTTCAAGCTGAGACGTTTAGGGGTCGAGGGAAAAGAAGTCTGGAAAAATCACAAAACATTCTTGATAAATATTCACCAATATGGTAAATTCCGTGAAAGTATGGGTTTAGTTTTTTTAAAAAGAAATGTGTATACATGGAGTGCTAAATCCACACGGAGAACTTTTTGTGTGATGATAAAATAAGAAAAATTTACATTTACCTTGAGATTTTGTTGGTACTTATAGTATGTGAAATTTCAATTAAATATAGAAAAGCAGTAATGGGTATGTTGATGAATGTGGGTTTTTCTGAGAGGGAAATTAAATGCTGATGATGAGATGGGCATTGCACTATGGTAAAATAAGCCTAGCAGGGAGCTGTGTGTGTGGAGCAGAGCTCCAGGAGCAAGGTTTGGCTCTGGAGGTGAGCCAGTGGCTGGGGAAGAGGGGTCCCCAAGGGAATCCCTCCAGAGTTCTGTGAGAACCAATTCTTGCCCTGACCAGGACTTGGTCTAACTGGGGCACAGAGCTTGCCCCAGGAGTGTGGGACTGTGTGGAGCATCAGTTCCTCTGTGGTTCTGACTTTTTCAGTCCCAATCCACTTTCCAGGTGAGACATTCTGCCCCAACTCCTTTAGTCAGACCATGAAACTGAGGCTCTGTTTTCCCATTTTCAGTCTCAGCACTGAATCCTTCTTCCAAGGGACAGGGTCAGAGTGAGCCCAGGGCAGGTGAGAGAACTGCCAGGTAACTGCAGCTGCATTAAGATTTCTGCTCGTCCTCAGCAAACTCCTTCTCCTTTGGAGTCAACATAATGAAGGTCATGAAAGATGAATTTGTTGTTCCTTGTTCAGAAGGTGTGTTGGCTTTGCCTCTTCTGCCTTAAAAGGAACCTTCATAATCTCATTATACTGCTCTATTCTTGTTACTATTTCAGATAATGCTTACCTTTTTACAGATCTTTAGGTTTTGTTTTCATTTTTTTCTGAAGTCATGTTATCACCTTGTGTTAACTGATTAACACAGGAAAGGGCTGGATGAATAATTCATTGTGTATGATTAAATCAAAGAATTTACGTTTCTTTTTGTTTCATAAAATGTCTGCAAATATATCAAAGCTTTCTTTCAGCTATTTGTTTTTGCAAAGTTATTTTGCCAAATAATTGCAATAAATATTCCTTTGTGCTGAAAGTGAAGCATTATTTGTGTGAGAATTTGACATGGGTGTCTAATACCTTTACGATTCTGGTAGAGACACAGGGGAAGGTTGTTTTGGGTTGAGTTGTTTGGGTGTTTTGAGCTCCACTCCAGTAATTTTTGGGCACACCTCACTTGAAGAACCAGAGGAGGACGTGACTGCTCTCAAAGTAGGAAGGGAACCAGATTTAGGCAGATGATCACACGCTACTTACACTTCAATTTCTATTTTGGAGCTAAAAGGACTAGAAATAAGATGTTGTACGCTGATCTACAATCTTTGCCCTCCTAATCCAGATGTTTATCTGAGAGTTGTGTTATTAGGCATGCACTGTGTGATGTGACTGGAGCTGCACAGGCTGGCTTCTCCCCAAGAATATCATCCTCCTGTCTGTCCTGTCATGGATCTCTTGCATTCTGTCTAACAAAGTTGGAAAAGGAAATGGCATTTGTTATTTGCAATGTTTCAATCACTCTCTGAAATCCACAGACAAGTACTTCAGCTGGTAGAAGTAGATTGAAAATGGCAGCAGCTTATTTGGTGGAAGAAAGATTTACTAGCTGTATGGAAAAGGTCTGGAATCTGGGGGCAGTGGATGGACTCTGAGCACTTCATCTGTAAATGGCTAAACTGATAAAGAAATATTGGAATTTGGTGGTTCCTGTCAGTTGGAGACCAAAGCATCTTTGTTGAGAATTTTCTACTACAGATTTCAGGTCTTACAGACACTTAAAAAAAAAAAAAAGAAAAATTATAAATATCTATAAAATTATTAATTTTTTAATGTTGCGCACAATGCCTGCCTGCGTGTGTGTTTTATTTTCATAGCCATTCCTAAGGAGACAGAGGGAAGATTTGCCCTCTTAAAATAATGGCAAAAATAGCAAATCAGATGGTAGTGGGGGGGAGGAACAGCCTTGAGGAGACTGTTTATGAAGGCTTTCATTCCATCATGTACCTTGGACATAGCTCAAGTGAGGCAGAATCTGCTATGCCAAATCTAAACTTGGCCCTGGAAGAGGCAGATAAGGACCTGTGCCTAGTGCAAGCCATGGGAAGGATCATCCTTGGAGACAGGCACAGCTGATGGAATCAAAGATAGTGATAACCTGTGGATCAGGCTCTGCATCTTTTTGACAGGCATCAGCTGTTCCTTCCCAGCCTCTGGGTGACTCCTTCATACCAGATGCAGTATTTCAAAAAAAACCAATTGCTAGTGATGTGGATTAGGAGGGGGAAAAAATGTGAATTGGAAGCGGCCCAAGTTCCGACCGAGCATGGGTGTCCCCTGGGTCAGATGAGAGAGGCTGTTTCCCAGGAATCACAGGCCAGATGACATTTGCAGAAAATGTGGAGGGAAAGGCTCTTAGAAATGGCATTGTCTGAATGGGAGGAGGCCACAAAAGAAGAATTAAAATTTGCTAATGCAGCAGGGTCCCCATTAGCATCCCCAGTGTGGGCAGCTATCCCTGAAGTGGTGCTGTTTTGTTTCTGGACACATCAGGAGATAACAGATCACAGTGGACGGAGCATCCAAGTTTGGTGATCCCTGGAAAATGACCAGCCTGGAGGACAAGCACGCTTCTTACCACAGGAGTGAAATAGGCAGCCTCTGCTCCCATGCAGCAGGAGCAATCCAGCTGTTTATCTGATCAAGGCTGCTGCACAGCTACACACTGTGTAAAGCTGGACCAAAGAGCAAACAGGATTACTGTGCAGTCAGGGGGAAAATCGGGTGTCTGAAAGGAGATTCAAAGTCATTCACAAGGGAAAGAAGACATCCACAGCTCTGGGCAGGACTTGCCAGAAGCTTCTGCTGATGACAGCTGACAGCTATACGCAAGCAGTTGCTTTTACAATTTTTTTTTCCAGGAACAAGGTCTTTGTAAGATTGTGGTGAAATAAGGGACTGCTCAGGCAGACAGATTTCACGTCTTGTTTTTCAGGAACAGGTACCTGGTGTCTACCCTGATTGCCAGGTGAGTTTTCAGCCACAGGTGTGCTCTGTGCTGCTGCATCCATTCTGCTGGCAACATCTGGTCACTCAGTTCAGGGAAAGCCTGGGTATATTCCTGCGCTACACAAAAAGAACAAATCTCTCTGGACTTTGGTAAATTCTTTCTCCCACTCTTTCCCTCCTACTCAAATTCATCTACCTGTGACTTTCCCTCCAAGGTGACAACAGAGAAGTGTAAAATTTGTGCAAGGGCAGTGCCAAGAGGCTTCTACAGTCAGCAAAAAGAGCTTTGACAGAGCTGAGCAGGGCAGAGGGTGACTCTTTACAGGCTACCCAACCAGGATGGAGAGGCAGATGAGGGATTTTCCAAGTGCTTGGCTGCTGTTCTAGGATTGCCAGCTCTTGTTCTTGTCTGAGGCTCGACCTTGGTGCCTGTCTGCTGGAAATTCAGCACAGCAGGGAGGAAGCAGCCTGGGAAGCTCCTGGAATGTGTGGGAGAGAACTCCCAGCATGAGTGGTCAGTGAGGCCTCCAGGGCTGGTGGGAGCTCTGGTGGTTTTATAAATACCTCAACAACAAAAGGAAACGATCCATCCCTTATGGAGACCTTGATGTGAATCAAGCCCAGCCTCCAATGACAGCCAAGCACAACTCCTACAGGAATGGCAGAGGCACAAGGCAATGGGGCTGCCAGGCCACTCAAAGGTCACAAACCCCTTCCCTCTGTGCTTGGTCTAGAAGGACAACAAGCAAGTTGAAAGATAACAAAGATTCAAAGTGATTTGGAAGATTGTCACAGAGAGAATCATCTGTTATTCTCAGCAAATCTACTACGACTTTTAAAGTATGCTAAAAAGGAAAGGCTGGTTTTAACATAATCCAGTCAACTGATGGCAGTCATTGCTGTGGGATAGCTATGAGCCCTGAATTTTAATGGATTTGAAAAAGAGAAGTGGGCATATTTAAAGGGATGGGAAGATTAAAAGATTTAAAACAGAACCACAGAGAGTCACACTCAGCATCATGAAGATGAAATCTAAGCACAAATTGACAGGAGCTGGCAGGTGTTTCTTTTTTGGGTGAATCTTTCTATAGTTGTCCACAAGGGTTTCTTTGTCCTTTCCTCTGAAGCTTTAAGGCACGATTCCTGTCAAAGACAGCAGAAGCAGCATTGCTGTAGAAAAGGGTTTAATGCTTGAAAATAACACTTTGCAGGGAGTTTTAGAAAACAGGAGTTCCCAGCCATGGTGGGTAACTGGTGGTAGATGTTTAAAGCACAACTTTTACCCTTACCAAAAGATCTAAGTAAGCCTTCCATCATCAAGATTGGGCCTTTTCCTCTCCATCAGTGTTTGTTCTCCAGCAGGAGAACACAGCAGCAGAGTTGTCCATTTGAAAGCTCTGGTGTGGGAGATGAGGGCCGCAGGTGAGGAGGAGGAGATTTCAAACTCCAGCACCTTGACCTAGAATGTCTCAGGATGATAAGGGCACTCTTCTGTAAGAGGAGGGATCAGGAAGAAGCAGGTAAAGACCCTTCCCAGAGTGTCAAGTGGTTCATGTCAGAATTATGACAAGGCAAATGAATAGTTCTAACTTTCCTCATGTGAGGTTAAGCGTGTATATATACATTTATATATATATATACACATAGATGTGATCTGAACTGTAGTTCTGAAGAGGCCAGGCCAAAATAGCTTCATGAATTGTCAGGTGCAAAGCCAAATAACACAGATTCTTTCCTCTCATTTGGTTTTAGCATGGGAATAGCTGGTTTGAAACCCACAAGCAGTTTTATGTCCAGAAGAGTATTAAGTGAGAAGTTTTGATATGAAATCATTATCTTCCCTCTTCTAAATCCAAATACTAATTGCAACCTTGCTGTGAGCCTACAATATTAAGGCTATCATAGCCATGGCAACAGAAAGCAACATTAAATGGAATACATATCCACTGCACAAGATGGGTTTTTTTGTTTTGTTTTTTTCCTCTGTTTGGGCAGTAGGCACACATTTCAGCCGCCATAATGTACAAATCAAAAGAGCTTCCAGTTCTTCAAACTGCTGAGTTATTTTGCCATATATACTCTCCTATCAGTTAATATTTTGTGTATCTGTATAATTAATTTCACTGCAGGATGGTTTGTTAATCCACAGACACAAATGAAAACACAAATGAACATTTCAGCATGGATTTTACAATGGCCCATTTACATTTCAGGATTAAACTCGTAATAAAAACTTTTGTGTAGTTATAATTGAGCTGATTTTTCTCAAAATGAGAAGATAAACATCTACGTAAATAGCCTCAAAAAGATATTGTCTTGAGGAAAAGAGCACTTCAAATGAGCTGCTTAAAGTCACCTTCTATGCTTTGCATGATAATTGTAATGCAAAATAATAAACAGCACAGGGCACCAAGCACAGCACTTCAAGGATGGAGGATGATATTGTGCGATTTATATCAAGATAATTAGGCATTTAAAAGCAACCAATATCACTTTAAAACCTCCCAATTAAAATAAATAAATTAAAAAAGAGAGTGAGCGAGAGTGAAGGGTGTGTGCAAGGTAAGATGATTGGAATAAGTTTCCATTTGCTTTATTTTCCTGAGGGTGTGTGTCCATAATGATCTGCCTGACACCAAAGCGTCTGAGTACACTGAAATTAATGGCTGGGGACACTGCAGTGCACCACAGTTCTGCAGGCCACAGGTGATGTCTCAGGCCTGGATGTACTTTACCTTTTTTTTTTTTTTGTATGTATTAGGTTAGTTTTAACTGCAAAAGATGCTGCTGTGCCCAGATTGCCATGTGGCATTGAGGAAAACTTACATTAGCCAAAGACCTTATTGCTGAAATTGCTTATTCTTGTTTTCATGGAGGAAATATGTGAGAGAAAATTGCATCAAAACAAGTGTCTTTATGCAGGTATAATTGTATCCCTCCTAATGAGACCTCTCTACCAGAAAAAGCTCTAAAGCATTGCCCCTTAATTCCACACTACCCTGTCAGCAAAAATTTGTATTCTGTAATGCAATATTTATGTGTGTTTATAAATGGTTAAGAAAGGGCTAACATAGTCAGACATCATTAGCATGGGCAGAAACTACTGGGAGGTGTTAGAGATTGGCTCCTTACGCCTGTGATTTACAGCAATTGTCCTGCTGGAGCCAGTAATTATCCAGCAATTGATTATTAAAACACCCTTTAGCGAATTATTTATGAGGATGCTTTTCATGTAAATTGCACCAGAAGTTGTTGGGAGGAGAGTTTCACATTGATAAATAGATATTTCACTGCAGACAGTTGAGAAAGAGTTTTCAGCAGGTGAAAGTGCTGCTTTTAATGGTAGAAATGTGTTTGGGTGGGTTTGTGTGTAACCAGAAAAACGAGGAGTGTTTCACCTGGAGGAAAGGACCTCTCGTGTCCCAGGGCTGCAGAGGGCAGCAGTGGAGGAGTGAGATAACCCAAACCAGGGATGCTGCAGTGCTCAGGGCGTCCTTAGCCATTGCCAAAGGGCTGAGATGGAATTGGAAATGCATCGCTGAGCTTTGCAGGGCTCGTGATTCTGTGGTTCTGTGCATGGGAGGGAATATTCACCTTTTCAGCTCTGCCTGTTTCCTCGTGCGAAAATGTGAATAAAAAAAAGGATCTTGTGATGAGTCCCACCTGTGATGTGCTCCCAGCTGAACAAAAGGCTTGATAGTGGCACAGGTTGTTCAGAAAAGGCATCTCACCCTGCAAGCTGTATCTTCATGAGTGCTTTTGGGCTACCACGGCTACATCAGTTAATACCATTTAACTACCCCTACAGGGGCAAGTGGAGGGGCCAGCTAAGTTACTACAGGGATTGTGTTTGCCCTGGGCAGGCTCAGAACCCTCATAAGAGTTTTCTGTTCCTATCCCTTGCTATTTTGATGCTGGCTCGGTCATTTTCTCCTGCGGTAACAATGTGACCCCTGACTTTGTGTTGCAGTTGCAGGAGGGTGAGTAAAGGTAACCCCATAAATTCAAATATGCTTAAACGGTTTTGACACAACTTGTAAAAATTAAAAGCTGATTGTACTTTTAATAGCAACCTTGTCAGTAATATTCAAAGCAGTAAGTCTCCCATATTCTAAAAGCACAGATTACCTGAAGTGACTGAAAGAGGCTTCAAAGAATCTATAATTAAAATCAGTAATATGTAACGTACGTTTTAAAATCCTGAACTCTATTTGAGAGATTATTTTCTTTATCTGGCACTTAAGAGCACGTTCACATATATTGACAGCACAATTGTCTTATTAAATGGCCATTCCTGCTTGGCTGGGTCGTGCCTGTGGGACTGCAGAGCATTGTGCTGTCCCAGGAGCAGGGCTCACAAAGAAACGTGTCCTGGACACAATGCTGTCCCATTCTGCAGACAAAACACCATAAAAAAGGTGCAGTTTACTTCCCCCTGCCTGTCTATGGCTCCCCTGGCAAGCCGGGCCTGAGCACATTCCTCTTAGTCCCCATTCATGTGCAAAGGCACAAAAGGAGAGAACAATATCTGCATTTTCCACTGCGAGCCCATACAATATCTGGGTAGGCAGTGTGGCTAGACAGGGATTTGGGGAATTGTTCTCGTGCTGGGGTCTGAATGACAAGCTGTTCTTGCAGGAGCAGATTCTGCTGGTGCTGTTACACTCACCTGGAGGGCTCTGTGGGTGAAAGGCACAAAAATACCCATTTAGACCCCAAATCTGTGCCCTTCAGAGGGATTTATGAACCAGTGGCACAGCAATGTGAATCTAAGTGCTCATAATAAGCTTTTGGTGGTTTCACTGGCAGTTCTGTGTGCAGAACTGAGGATTAAGCTCTCCTCAAAGGTTTTGAGGTTTAGAAAATGGGAAGAGGGAAGGGGCTGGCCTTTATCAATCACCTGGGATCCTCTCCTTCCTCCCCATCCTCCACTCTCTCTAAGGTAGAAACTGCCACAGTAGGATCTTTAGGTGTGCCACAACAAACTTCACCTGGGGACCTGGCTCAAATACCTGTAATTTACTTATTCTTTTAATTCTTTCTCCCCTAGTCTGACATTTACCCTTATTCTATTATTAATGTTAACTTTGTGGACACATCATGACTAATATTCTGTGTGAAGATGACAAAAAAGGCATTGGACTGTGTCTTCCTTCTGTCATCCACTTTTTATTGTTAAATAAACAATATTTTATTGTTTATTTATTAAATAATGGAATTAGAATATTCTTTGCCTTGCTCTTCTATTGCTGCAAGTAGTAGCAGTAATGAGAAAGATTTGACTTCTTTCTTGGCAAGCTGCCTTATTAAAAGTTGAATGATACTTTTCATTGTGGAGACAGGTTTTTGATTTTAATTTCATTTAAAAAAAAAGATTATTTGAGTAAAACTAATTTTCTGGCCTCCTCATCACCTGTTCTCAGCAAGCTTTTAGAAGTCCCCCCTTTGACTTTGAATGTGAAAGGTCTGAAAGCAAAATGAATTCTCTCTTAAGCTGTTATCACTGTGTTGTTTGAAATACAGTTTAGACCAGAGAAAAAGTAGTTTTGTTGGCCTGATGGAGAATTAATTCTCCTTTCTCCTTAGTATTAAAGTCCAGAGCTAGAACCAGCAGTTCTGTTAGAAATAAGGAGTAAAGGTGAATTCTCTCCTTTTTTTCTCCTTTCATTGTGAGCAATGGGGAGATAATTCCTAATTGCTAGATTTGCTAGCTGGAGGTAGAAGGGAAGGCTGTGTAAAGAGAGTGGTGAGAAAGAAGATTTAGATTTAAATATTCATGTTTTGGGGGCTATTCAATGATATTAGGAATAAATTACCAGCTAAGGACACACTTGATTGATTCTGTCTGAATTTGTTTTATAATAATTTCACATAATTTCATTTATTCTTTCCTTTAACATCTATTAGAGGAAAAAAGAAAAAAATAGACAGCATATGAAAAGAACGCAGGGAAGTTTTTAATATAATATTAATAATAGTTGATATTTAATTGAGATCGTATCTTTAATCTTTTCTTCTTTTCCCCTGCCAGTGTTTCATCTCTATACTTATTATCTTGTTTTCAGTACAGAATTATCACCCACTGGTTTTCAATTACAGCGATGCCCATATTGATTCTCCCCTTGATTTTAACTCCAAGCTGAAAAATTACTCACTTAAGCCAATAAAAGTAGATGATGTGCTTAGTTTTGGGTTCCTTTTTTAAAATAATAAACGAATAAAAAAGAAGAATGAGAAGCTTATAATGATTCTGAGTTACAGCAAATTCATATGGAAACACATTTTAAATCATTAAACTCGGAACAGTGTCACAAATTTATATTTATCTCTTCACATTGAAGTGGTCCCTAAGGACATGAAATCTCTGCCTGTGACTCTAACTTGCATTTGTCTGTGAGTTCTTGGGCACTGAGACTCCCTGGCAGATGATGGATTCTGTCTGCTCTTCTCTTGGCTCCCAGAAATGAGGTTTGTGTTTGCAAAATGCCCGCTGGGAATGGTCCGTGTCCGTGCTAGCCCACAGAGCCTGGCCAGGAACTGTCTGGGGCAGGGCCAGCTGGCATGGCCCAAAATCACCCCTCCTGTGCCCTAACAGAGAGATGAGCACGTTCCCACACTTAGGGGGGTTCCCAGGCACTGCTGAATTTGCTGACAGAGATGCAGGGAGCATTGTCCCATCAAGAAACAGCTACATCCCTCCTCCAAACTCTTGTGTGCATACCTGACTGCTGGGTGATTTGTATTGTGGACAAGAAATTTCAGGAAGCTAAAAGCGTCTAAACCTTCTCAAAATAAAACTGGTGTGCAATTTAGACCATGCCAGAGAAACAAGCCATTAGGTTACTTCTCCCACTCGGCCCAGAACCTTCTGGATGTTGTTTTTAGTGAATGACTCTTCATTGTCTGTGTTCTCTCTTTGCTCAGCACACAGAGAGTCCCGCTGTGGTGGTGTTTGAGGGAAGAGATGAGAACCTTGACTCCATGGTTCAGAAGGCTGATTTACTATTTTATGATATTATATTAAAAGAAAATTATATACTAAAACTACACTAAAGAATGAGGAGACATCTGAAGGCTAGACAAGAATGATAATAAAATCCTGTGACTGACCAGAGTCCTGACACAGCTAGCTGTGATTGGTCACTAAATTAAAACAATTCACATGCTGGGTAAACAATTCTCCAAATCACCTTCCAAAGCAGCAAAACAGGGAGAAGCTGAAGCTCCCCAGCTTCCCAGGAGAAGACATCCTGGTGAAGGGATTTTTCATAAAATATCACAGTGACAGTCCACATTGCAATGATACCAAATTACAAGTTCCAACAGTGCAGGATTTGACTTTCCAGAGAGGCAAAGGCCATGGCATGGTGGTGGTGGCCATGTGCAGCTGTGAGTCAGTCCTCACTGATGCTGAGAAAGTGTGAGCTCAGGAGCAGCTGGACATCACCCTTCCTGCATGGTGCACTGAAGGATTTGATTCTCCATCAATTGCTGTCAAGGGAAAACTCTTTTACTTTCTGCTGGAGCAGACTGAGAGCTGGCTATAGGGAAAAAAATCACACAGAGCCATCAGTTTGACATACACAACCAAAATAGAAATAGCAAAGGGTCAAAGTTAGCAAACTGCAAAAATTAAGATCTTTCAGGACCTCTATCCTAAATATCACAAGTAAATTTTCTCAAATGCCTCTGACAGAACGAGTGATTTGTAAGGGAAGCCACACAGGTGCACACATTAAAGTATTGGTAGTTATGTATGTAGGTGAGCTTTCTCAAGAGGAGGAGGAAGGAAGTCTCTAAACTTCAGGAAGATGCTGAATATCTATAGAAGAGAATTGCTTTAACTAACATTAACCCCATTGATCTGGGATAATCCCAGCTGCATTCAGCTACCTGCATACACACAGGATAAAAATAGTTCTTTCCAGTCTGACTGAAACACTGAAAAGACAAATCACACAGGTTAATATGCTGTTGGTTAGTTTGCCACATGTACTCTCTCTTTTTCTTTGACTGTGTTCAATATTCTTGGCCATGTTTTATTGTAACTCTAACTTTTACATTTAGGGCTGCTAATCTGTAATGATACTTAGAAATATTGAGTCAAGATTTTCAGGCATGTTCTTGTAGTCCCTTGCCCAAAAGTCCTATTTTGAAGATAATTTGGATAATTTTGAAGAGCAGAGCCACCACGAAACTTTTGGTTCTATCCAGGTCCAGGCCTCTGTCCTGCCCTAATCCCTGTTGTCCCTCCTGGCTCCAGACAGACAGACAGTCCTGCTTGCTCAGGGACCTCATTTCAACACCCATCTCTCCTGCTTAGAATCACATACTCACTTTAACAAAGTTTTCCCTGTGCTGGGCACTGCACAGACTTCTTTTTACAGGTCTGATTTGTCCGCTTTTTCTGCATTGGAGCAGCGTTGTCCCTCTTTGGGAATTTCCCAGGAAGAACCTCTACTTACTCATTTGTAAAATGCCAGTATGGTAGGCTGTAATTTGCCAGTCCATTTCTTCCCCAAGAGTAAATTAATTGAGTTGATAGTAGCAGAATTTATGGTTTTATACAGGCTATATTTACATGCTAGGGAAATATTTTAGCATTAGGATGGGGTAAATGAGTCATGACTGATTACAGAGGAATTCCTGTCTAGGCAGCAATAAGAAGCCAAGGCTTCTCTTTCCTTTCTTTCTGCTTAAGCAGTGGCCTATCCTACCTTCTTTTTCTTCTGCATTTGGTATCTTCAGGCTCTTCAGGGCTGGGAGCTTTGAAGGATTAGAGAAACTGCAGAAGACAAAAAAATTTCTGCAGTGGCTCATCATCACTGATGATGTTGTTTTACTGCCTTTTCTGTATTTCTAATTTTTATTTCTCATCTGCCAATTATTTACATGGGATTTTTTTGGGGGGGATTGTTTTTTTTTGTTTGTTTGGTTGGCTTTTTTGTTGTGGGTTTTTTTTTTTTTTTTTTGGTTGGTTGGGGTTTTTTTGATTTTAGGGTTGAACTAGCAAACCTGCGGCTCTTTCCAAACCTGCTCAGAGGGTCTACCACCACACCCACTCCCCTCTACCCCTATAATGCTAAAACATTTCTTCAGACTGCAGTACCCTCTATACCATCAAAAACTTGTTGTTGTTTCCCATGAAATAGCTCAGGTGCCAAACACAACCCCAGTGCAGCCTGTGGAAATGGAGTCTCCCAGAGGGGATGCTGACTGTGCATAAAAGTGGGCTCTGTTTTCCAAGGCACCTGCCAGAACCTTGCTGACATTTTCAGCATAGGAAAATATTTGGCACTGGACAGCTTGTCCAAAAACTTTCACCCTTGCAGGTAAAAAAAAATGTTCTCCTTTTAAAAACATATTTATATAATTTTTGGGTCTACACACATGTGAAAGGCTTCATTTTTTCCCCCACTGTGAACTTCAGGGAATTTACCTCCCTGGTTCTTCCCATTTCCTCTATCATTCCACACTGTGAACACATCCAGCTCTTCTTTTCAGTCTCAGTCTTTCCCAGCAACCTGAGTTGCAGGATGGTTCATTGCTTTTACTCTTCCTTCCAGGAATTAGGAGTCTGACTCCAGCGTCTATTTATTATTTTTAGGTTCCTCTAAGAAGTGCACCTTGTTGAATGCTTAATATGTTTGTGTTTCACACCTCCTCCCTTAGCAGCATTGCAAGTTACTCCTCTTCCACCTTCCTCTCCCATAAAAATGCTGAGGACAGGATTGTACCTGCACGCTCTGAGCTTGCGCCACTTTCTGCCTTTACAGCTGCCTTTTCCATCTCCTGATGTGCACTTGGCTTATGTTTCAGTGTGAAATTACTGAGCAGCCCATTTGCTTGTAAGTTGAAATTTTAGCAAAGAGGAGGTTGGTGTTTAACTACTGCTCATAGGAAGAGTGTTAAGAGTGACTGGCCCTGTGTGTCACCTTTGTGTCCTGCACAGGCTGCTGGCTTTGCCAAAGCTAGGGGTGCATCATTCATTCAGGACAGCAAACAACAATCCGTGCAGTGCCAAGTGCCAGGCAGGGTCTGAACCTGTGGCAGCAGCTCTGCAGTGTTCAGCTGCATGTGGCTTTGTCCTTCCCCAGTCATCACCCTGCTCCCCTTTTTCTTTTAAATCCCACTGATGCTGTCAGTTTCAGCTTTTGTATTTTCCAGATTCTGTTCTGCATTAGTATATAACTCTGAACTTATATATAATGTTAGCAAGTTCTCCTCACAGCTCAGTCCCACAGAACAATCCTTTTCCAGCCCCAGAACCAAGGACACCACTGCAGCTTCAGCCCAAAAAGTGCAAAGAACAGGGAATGGAGGAGAGCAAACTGGGAGGGTGGGACTGCATCACCTGGAGCGGGAATTGGACAATGAACTCCAGGATGGAAAGGGACCAAAACCTATAAACATGTGAAAACTCATGACTAGCCATCCCTCTTGGGCCCATCTGGGATGTAGCCTCAGCCAGGCTCTTGGACTGACCAAGGTGTATCCTTTAAGGCCCTTTGATAAATCCCTGCTTTATTCTTTAGCCCTGTCCAGCCTCTGTGCCAGGTAACCTGTTTAGGCATCAGCAGGTAAAGAGCTCTGTAATGTCTCTCTGTCCAGGTCTCTTCCTTCAGTACTTTGGATTTGCCATAAAGACTTCTGAATAGATCATGTGACTTACCTGGAGAATGTGTTGGTGGTGGCCATGTCTTCTACAAACCCTGGGTTATTTATAGACTCACCTGTTTCTTCTCCTGTTTTGTACCTTGTTCTAATACACAGAATCACAGAAAGGTTTGGGTTGGAAGGGACCTTAAAGATCATCTTGTTCCAGCCCCCTGCCGTGGGCAGGGACACGTCCCACCAGACCAAAGCCCCATCCAGCCTGGCCTTGGACGCTTCCAGGAATGGGGCATTCACAACTTCTCTGGGCAACCCTTGCCAGGGCCTCACCATCCTCACACAAAATAATTTTTTCCTATTATCTAATCTAAACCTTGTCTTGTCGCTACATTTGTAAATAGAAGTAAAATGCAATATTCAAATTCCTCTAAAGCACTGTTTTTCACAAGTAGAAGTTATCAGATAGATTTAAAGTAATCTTGGAAGGGTTGGGTGGTTTTTCTGTTATTTTGTTTTGGGGTTTTTTTTTGTGTTTTGTTTCTTTGCGATTTTTTTTTTAATGTATTTTCTTGGTGATTGCAATAGATATTGTACAGCAAGAATCTCTGATAAAGACCTTATTGTCCTTTATTTTCCTGGACAGTTTCAACAAAAGAGAGTTTTATAGCTTGTCATTTAGCAGTTGGTCAGAGCCCTTGACTGATGAATTCCCACTGCCTATCATTTTGGAACCTGAGTCTTCATCCAGCACAAAATGCAGCCTGTTTTAACAAATTCATTGAGTTACAAATGGGAAGGAGATACTAGCAAAGTCTTGAACTGTGCAGGCAGGACATGCTCCTTCACTTTATTTTATTCTAAAAAAACACAGATACGATTTAACTAGTGCTTCTGAGGGAAAATATAGGCTGTGTTCCAGAGAGAAATAAATGTGAAGTGTTAGACCATGGGCAAGCTAATATGCAATTACTTCAGTGCATCATAATTGGAGACTAAAGTCAGTCACCTTGAGAACATATTTGGGTATTTACCAAAGTTTCTCCAAAATAATTTAGGATGCTGTGCTCTTGAATATGTGTGTGGAAACAGTGCTGAAAAAATATAAGATAAATAGAAGAACCATACTCTCCCAAAACTCTAAAGATTTTATTGTCCTTTCTCAAGCTCTATGGACTGAAAGGAGTAAGGTTTAATTAAAATGTAAAATTGAGCAACACCATTTCCTCAATATTTATCAAAATAAGACTCAAAACTTGCAAAATTTGCAAGTGGTGAGCAGTGTAAGCCACACCGCCAGTACCAGTCTCAACCTGCCACCCCTAGGAAGGAGCAACCACTGAGATCATGATGGTTGTTTTCTGCAGGGTTTGGGCATTTGTCTAGAGCACACAGATTGGGAGCCAAATCTGGAGTGAAACCGATGCAGACATCAGACAAAATGAGATTTTCTTTCAAAGAGGGAGCTGGAATATGGATGTGCAAAGGGGCTATTTATAGAAGAAATCCCACTCCTTAGACTTGATTAGAGATAGGCTGTGGTTTAAATAAGTGAGATGAACTATCTTAAATACCAATTTTAAAACTATTAGTAAGCTGTTTCATGAACTGGCCTTTTCTCTTTTTTTTTTTGGTCGAAACCAAAATCAGTTCTTTCAAAATGGTGCAGGGAAAAGAGAGTGGGAGCAAGATTTAGAGAATAAAGGTTTCCTTTAATTTATTCACTAAAGATTCCTGGCAGGTAAAACTCATTTAAAGGAAACACTTTTTTTTTTCCCTTCGCCATGATCATCTAAATTCCCATCTGTACCCAGACATTTCTATTTACACTGTTACTTTCTTCAGGAGCAAAACTTCTCCAGTGTAAAATGCTGAAGGAGTTGTGCCTGAACTTTGCCGAGAAATGCCTCAGTGCAGAAAGTTTCCTGAAAATGGCAGTGGTGCTCACCACAGCACCCTCGTGTAGTCAGACTCCCTGGGTACCACAAGTGCTGACCAAGGAGGCTGCTGCAGCCCTGGCTACGTGAGGTATTTTCTGGCAGGAAGGAATGAATCTGACTGAAACTGAATGTTCTTAGAAGGCTAATTTATTATTTTATATTATATTAAAGAATGCTATACTAAAACTACACTAAAGAATAGAGAAAGGATACTTACAGAAGGCTACAAAGAACGATAATGAGAACTCTTGACTCTCTCTTCAGAGTCCAACACAGCCTGACCATGATTGGTCATTAAGTTAAAACAATTCACATGAAAACAATCAAACAATCTCCAATCACATTCCAAAGCAGCAAAAGGCAGGAGGAGCAAATGAGATAATATTGTTGTCCTTTTTCTCTGGGGTTTCTCAGCTTCCCAGGAGAAGACATCCTGGGCAAGGGGATTTTTCAGAAAATATAATGGTGACAGCTGAGGACACAGGGCTCTTTTCATGAAGGTGTAACAGGTCTTGTTTTTAATGCAGAAAGTCCTCAGCTTGTTCCCTGATCTCCCAAGCTCATGGTAGCTAACATACTTGTAGTAAAGATATTTTATCTCTGAGATAAATACAGCACAAATGAAGCAAGAAAGGAGGAGAGCTCATGGCAAGAGACATGCCCAGAAATGCAGTCAATAGAAGTTATTTGAAGTTGCTTAAGTGGCTTTAAAATAATCCCTACGCCAAACCCTACCTTGTACCCTTCTATTTGCTGATGTTTTTAATACTTTAAAAGCCTCACAGATGTCTTGTCCAGTTCTTGAGAGTGTTCAAACAATTCTGGATTTGCCAGGTTTAAACCTGTATTTACTTTTCATTCATCTTGGACCTAACAAACTTTTTCAGTCCATGATCTCTGCCATGACCTGAATTTGCAGAGTTTTTCTGTGCTCACTTCAGTGCTGCAGTAGAGTTTCTTTCTTCCAGGTCTCTAATTGCCTTCACAGCCCAGCAAACCTAAGTGGTGGTTGGTATCCAAAGTCCACAGGATGGAACTGTTGTGCAATGTCCATAAAAGGGTGGCAAATTTTTGTCACAATGCTAACAGCAGAAGAATTACAACAGGGCAATACATTTACAGCAGTTCATTTTGTGATATTTTCTGCAAGACACTAAAATTGTTCTGGAATAGCAAACCCATATAACTTCCAGGTATTGATTTTGACTGCTTGGATGGTAGCAAATGCAGGTTGTCAGGATTTCAAACTCTGGGTATTGTCAGTGTTCTTCTGTTGCAATTCCTGAAATCCCCAAGGGTAAGAAGCTGCCATTGTTTTTAGGACCTGCAGAGTGAATTTGCCAGCCCTTGTTGGGAATTGTCAGTAGATGCTGAGATGTGTTCTTCCAGGATCCTTAGTAGATTAACAAATGATTAAACAAATTTTCTTTATGGAAGATTTATACCAGTGTGGCGAATCCCTGGAGTCTAAACATGTAAAATAGGGTGTCTGTGAATGAACAAAGGCCTGAATAGGTGCATGAAAATCTGACAGTGAAGAGTGGGCAGCACAGTGGTGCTTTGTAGGAAGCACCAAAGTACTTGGAGACATCAATCCTGATGTATTTCAAATGCAGGAATCGCACTGGTGATGGGTGTTTGTGCAAAACTCTGTGCAGACACAGAAGCAATGGAGCATTAGGGCTCACAGCCACAAGCCTCGGGAATTTCTGCAATAAATTCCAAGCCAGACAACAGAGAGGAACCATGATGCATTGGCTGCCTTGCTGTCCTTGAGTCCAGTTGGGCATTTGTTTGTTTACAAGCACTGAAGAAAGCTTGTGGTGTCTGACTCTGCTTGGGGGACTGGGGAGCAGATCCCTCACATGCTAAAGCAGCAGGTCTTCCTTGAGACATCACTTTTTGCCTGGCATGGAATTCCAGAGAGGGTAATTCCAGATAATGTAACTCAATTTTCCTGTCAGGGATCTGCTATTTGTAGTGCCAGCAGAACCAGAGTGTGTCACATCCCTGCCACACTCCAGCCAAAGCAGGAGCAGCTGTCAGGGCTGCCAAGCATCCTGGGGTAAAAGAGAAGGTATTTTTGTACATTATTTGGTGATCAGCAAGCCTGCAGGATCGCTCTGTGTCACACCATGCTTGCAAACTGGGGTGCACAAATGCTGCAGCTCAGTCGAGGTTGAAAAGCACTCCATCTGCTGTGGCCTGATTTGTACAGAGAGCTGTAAAACCCAAAGCAGAGATCTCTCCTCCAGTGAAAAACTCTGCTGTGCTCAATATGCTCTGTCCAATCCAGCAGCAGCAGCAGAGAACTTGCTTGAATGAGAGTGGACATAATTTATAGTCAGGCTCTCAGAATTAAAACTACACACAAACCCAAACCCAAGGCTGTTTGTTCCATTTAAGGATGTTGTATTTGTTCTAATTTGTGTATTTAGCAAATTAGGCCTTTGGCTTTTTTCCCTCCATTTGCAGTAAAATATTGCCTTCTTGTGATGAGGGCCCAGGAGAAAAGGCAAAGTATGAAATTCTGGGGAGGTACTGAACTTCCAATGCTCAGGACTAAGTAAAACATCATCATTAAAGCAAGCAGAAATGGCAATGAGATTTCTGTTTTAAAAGCTAGCATCAGGCCACCTGCTGTTACTGAATAACATGTATCAAAGATTTTTTGACCAAATAAAGGTCATCCTTTCTCTTCAATTGACTCTTTGTACTTGCAAAAGCAAAATTGGCTTGACTAAATCAAGACTGGCTTTTCTCCCCTCTGCAGTAAGGAATTTAACATATATGTGGAGCTGAATGACATTTACTCAATTTCCAGAAATCCAATGGCCGTTTGTGACCCCCTTTTAGCTTGGTTCAGGTTAATCAGTTGTTGAATCTATCTTTGAGTACCCCTGGTGTTTATCTATCACAGAGTTATTTAAGGCAGAGACATCTTCACCTGCAAAGAGAATCTCCAGTTTCCTATTTCCATCACACCCAGCAATTTTATTCTGAGTGAAGATTAAAATCAACTTAGAGGAACCTGGGAATTATGTTTCAATGCATGCAGGTGCAATGGCTCTGAAATAGAACTAATAATGCTGTGACAAGTGCCTTGTAATTTCTGGAGATGTCACAGTTCATTTGACATCATTCATATGCCATGAAAAACAGAAAGAAGCAGTGCCCAGGATGCAGAAGTTGTTACAGGCGGAGAGGAGGGAAAACTGGGACAGATTAATCAGGGAATCTGAACAATTCAGGTCATAAAGACTTGTAAAGGTTGTTTAATCTGACCTCCTGCTCAATGCAAGGCCATCTTGATAGCATTTCAGGGCTGTATTTGAGTTTTGAAACTCTCCTGCAGCTCCTTGCAGGAGCTTTTTCCAGTTCTGCACCAGCCTCAGAAGGAGAGGATTTTTTTCTCATTTGGTCCAGTTAGAATTTCCTTGCAAGCAATTTGTTTTTCATTGCTTCTTGGCCTTTTTCTGTGCACCTCTGGGAGGAGTCTGGCTCCCTTTTCTTTCCCTGCAGGACCCCCAGGCCATCTCTTCTGGGGCAGAACCTCAGAGTTTCCTCACAGGGCAGCTCTGCAGCCCCTGGCTGGCCCAGGGGCTCTCTGCTGATAGTTTCCCTGCTTGTTGGTGTCCAGAACTACTCTCACAAATACCCAGCAGGGGAATGCCACCTCCTCTGAGCTGCTGTCTGCAGCCCTGCTGCTCAGGATGGGGCTGCCCTGTGCTGGCAGCTGATCCTTTCCTGCTGGGCTCTCAAGCCTGGGAGGACAATATGGATCAATACCAGGTTTATGGGGGCAAGCAGGTGAAAAGAATTGTTCTGGTGGGAAATTAGGAGCAGCATGTGTCATCCAGGAAATTGACCATTGTGCAAGACTTGGGGGATAAAAATGGAAGTGGCATACACAGAAAGAAGTGAGTGAGGACCAGCAAGAGCTCTTAGGGCTTAGAGATTTTCTTTCCCCCCAGATACCTCCAGGCAGGGATCTGAATGCTTCTGGACATGTTTAAGAACTGTGTACATTGGGTTTGCAAAAATACCTGTGGATTCTGCTTGGATTTGTTTTGAGTTCTTAAAAGTTTATTTTATTATTTCCTGCCTCATACCCACACGTGACTTGTTCATAATGAGGGGTTTATATTCCTGATCAATGAGTACAAACATATAATTTTCACAAAACATGCATCAAGTGTACAGTAGGTCAATCATGTTTTGACCCCTGCCCATGCACATTGATTGTGGGTAGTTATTGCCCAGCAATCCCAGCAACTCAGAGTCAGGAAAACTGGTGCACCTCTGCCCAAAGCTGCAGCCTCCTCCTTAATCCAGGAGACAAGGGAGGGCAGCTTTTACTAGCAAGATAGATTGAAGTTAATCCTTGAGCTAAGAGAAAACTCCTATATGTGTGTGTGTGTGTGTATAAATATATATAAGTATATATTTTTATATATAGATTTAGATATAAATGCGTTTCTAGATGATGGTGTTTACCTCCTTCAAAAAGCTTTATGCTCTCCAAGAAGATTCCATAAGTAGAGATTTACAGAAAGGTTATACAAAAAGGCAAACTTATTCACAGTGACATCATACTATAAAATGGAATATCACTGTATTATTTTTGTTTTTCCTCTTTAGAAAGATCTGTCTCTGTTTTGCAGCATTTATGCAGTGGAATTAATTATATAAGTAGAAGAATTGAGTAAGAGATTACTAGACATACTTCGTGCTTCAGTTTGTGAATATAGAAATCAGTAAGGCTTGTTAAGAAGATGTTCATATTTTTAGGTTTGTGTCCCTTGGAAGAAAGCAATGAAAGCACTGAGAATATATAGCAACATTAAGTCAAATGTGAGGACTTTTTGATGGAGCAAAGTAGGAAACATTTTGCAATCTTTAGTCACACCTGTTAATCTTGAAGAATCAAAAGTGCATTGCATTGCATTACAATGTATTTATTTTTAAGGACAACCTTCCTGGAGCAGCTTACTTAGCAGTGTGATGTTACTTGGATCGTTTGCCAGGGATAAATACTTACTCCTCAAGATTTGAGCACAACTGGAAGGTGGCACTTTCCTCAGCACACCCACTCTGAATTCATGGGCACGGATGCACCTGCACACCCTGACACTGGAGAACAGAAAGGGAGGGATCCCAGCTCTGCCTTGGAGGTTGGGATTGAGATTGGCTGTATGGAACAAGAGAACTCATCCTCTAACACAGAACAAGGCTGTTGTAAACCATGGTGGTGTGCAGTGGAGCCAGGGCTCACCCACACCCCATGGGGAGGGGTTCTGCCCCACTCTGCTGAGCCCCCACCTGGGAGCTGCCCCAGCACAGGAGGAGCTGGAGCTGCTGGAGCCAGCCCAGAGGAGGAACACAGAGGGATGGAGCAGCTCTGCTGGGAGAATTTGGATTGTTCAGCCTGGAGAAGAAAAGCTTTGGGGTGACCTCATTGTGGAGTCTACAAGAAAGACGGAGAGGGACCCTTTACAGGGGTCTGGAGTGACAAAGGGGAATGGCTTCAGACCTAGAGAGTGGGTTTAAATTAGATATTAGGGAGAAATTCTTTGCTGTGAGGGAGGTGACGCCCTGGCACAGGGTGCCCAGAGCAGCTGTGGCTGCCCCTGGATCCCTGGCAGTGCCCAAGGCCAGGCTGGATGGGGCTCTGAGCACCCTGGGGTACTGGAAGGGGGTTGGAAGGAGATGGTTTTTAAGGTCTCTCTGAACCCAGGCCATTGTGTGACACACAGGAGAGGAGGTTGGTGCCACACCAGCCTCCATCCTGCTCTGTGTGTCCTTGGGAATCTGTGTACCACAGTCACTGGGCTGGTGTAGGTGTGCCCAGCATGTTTCAAAAACAGCTGCACAACTTTTTAAAGCAGGAGTATCATTGCATGGAAACACACTCTCTGCATCTAAGATTACAGCCTGAATGAGTAAGGGAAGACATGAAAAGTGGGAAGGGTAGCTCTCTGTGGTTTCTCACAGCCTCTATTTACCTGAATGAAATGTTCACGTTCTTGATGTCCTCAGGGCACCCGCCACTGCCCCAGTTCCAGCATTTGCTGTCTCTCTCCTCAGGGCACCCTTGAAGCCATGTGGTTCCCCTGCTGTTCCTACATTTCTGTGTGCCTAAGGAGTGGGTAGTAGTAGTGGTCCTACTCTTTCTGCTACTTCTCTCCATGTCTCATTGTCTTTTTATGCTTTTCCACATGAAAAAGTGACTGTTGCACTCTCCAGCCTCCCTCTCCAGCCTCCCTCTTGCTCAACATTGGCAGGATAAATATGCTTCTGCCAGCACGTGCTCCTTTCCCCCTATTAGAGCAACCAGACAGGTACAACTTTGCTTTGTAGTGACAGTATTGGAAAAATCCAGTTTCCTAATCTTTTTGTATTGATCTTCTCTTGAGCAAGTTGATGGACTGGATTTTGCTTCCATTATATCCCTACATATCTCTCCAGACCTTTTTATCTGGGACTCTAACCCCATGGAGAGAGAAATCTGTTCCCAAAATCAAAGTGGCTGGTTGCTTTAGGAGTGTGCATACGTGTTCAGCGTGACAGAGCTGGCAAATAATTTCTGAAGAGACTATTGCAGGAAGGGCCTTTTCATGGTGTGTAGCACAAGAGGATCCATAGTATTTTATATATCATTAGTATTTTATATATTTTATATATCATAGTATTTTACATATTTTATATATCATAGTATTTTACATATTTTATATATCATAGTATTGTATATATTTTATGTATTACAGTATTTTATATACTTTATAGATGTAATATGTGCTGAATATGGTGTAAGTCAAAGAGAGTACACTATGAAATATGAAAATCCCATGTCAGTGTGTTTACCAGGGAGGGATCCCCACTGGGTTTGCAGGGATGTGTTAGCCTCAAGTAAAGATTTAAAGGGTGAATAACAGCCAGCTGAATTTTAGCCTGTTGTCCAAGGGTGCTGGGGCTCCTGTTTAGACACAATGAATGAAGAAATTCCCCTTCCATGTCTCTGGACTGCTGGTATGCTCATGTTGCAATACATGAGATTTGGTACAAAGGCTGCATGACATTTAGACTCCACAGGCATGGTCAGTGCCAAAGTAACATGAAATACATCATCAGCAACAACTTCCCACAGCTCCATGTTAAAGAATTACATAGAAATGGCACAGCAGTGAGTACTGTGGGATGCCAAGGTCAGTGCTGCCTGATGGAACTGTGGCTCTGTCCTTCAGGAGGCAATGGCTTCCTTTCAGAGCACACCATGTTCAGCAGAGGAACAGGAATTCATGGGATGATTGCAGGACAGAATTCTCTCCAAAGTGTTTGTCAATAGCTCTTGAGAAAAAGAGCTGCCAGAGGATTCCTGAGAGTCTCCTTCAGCATGAACCAGTGAACCAATTCATGCTCCTTCCAAACAATTTGGGCCATGACAAGAGCTTCAAAGAGCTGTCTGAACACCAACAATTACACTGAACCTGGAGAATTCAGCACTGAGAGACATTACAAAGATTAAACTGATTTGTGTAACCAGAGGTTTGGCTGTGTAGCTCTCAAGGGGAAGGTATTGGTCACAGTACAGTGTCTTTGCTGCCAAGAACAGAATAATAATTCAAACTGAAAAAGAAAAAAAACAAAGTTACATTTGTCTTCAATAATGCATTATTTTGGACATTTAAATCTGAAATCTGCTTTTCTATGAATTTCTTTTTCTCCAGGTTCAGACTAGTACTTTAAAATTTTGCTGTTCATTAACACTTTAACATTTATCTTTTTTTTTCCCTATTTAATTTTACTGAAGTTTTTTGGGGAAAAAAGCTGCAGAGGTAAACAGAGATTCTGCAGACCCAAACAAAGTTGTGCATCTGTTCTTGAATCCCTCGCCTAGGAGATGTAATGGATACTAAGGCACCATATCCAGTATTTTAAGGAGCTGGTCACATTATACAGCACATCTGAAAAACGGCTGTGTCATTATTTACATTGCACAGAACAAAGGAGTATTCAGAAAATGTCATGGATGATTAAAGCAGGAAAGAATGAAATCCATTCCCCACACTGACAGTTATTTTCCTGGTGTCCTCACACAAGTTCCATCTTGCAGGCTGTTGGAGCACATGTTTTCTGGGTGACTCACCTCAGCCCAGTGAGGCTCCAGGACATACCAGGAGCACATATCCAATGCACAGAATGCTTCCAGAAACAAAGGCCTTCCATTCTGCTGCCTCATTTCCCACATCCTCAACAGCAGGAGGATATTGGATTTAATTTCTATGGGACTGAGAGGATATATGATTGTTTGAGATGTCACAGACAGCAAAATGCTGGTACACAAGGTAAAAGTGCAGCTGAAATGAAAATCTGAATTTTCAGCTCTGAAAAAAAAGCACTTTTGATTTTTATAAGCAAATATAAAATTATTTCTATAAATATATAAAATTATTTGTATAATAATATATTCTGTCTGATAGAAGAAAAAGAACATCAGAAGAAAAAAATATTTCTACAACAGGCTTTTAAGATATTTAGATCAGCATTTACCTAAAACGTAGCCCATCCTTTAACACAGATGTAGGTAAAAGGAATTATTTAGTGTGACACTTCATTGTGTGTCCCACAGAATTCTTGGTTGATTTGATTCTCAAATTGATTTGTTTGTTAGGTGTAGGACAGCTGCCCTGGTCTTTTTTGGTCTGTTGGTTAGATGGACACACCAGTGTGATGGTTGTAGCTAACTCTGACAGAAATGTTCTTTGTCACATGAAGTAGGTGAAAGCTGAATGAAGCAAAAACAGGTTCACTCCACTTTTTTTGGGAAAAAAAATCACTTTATTTATGACTGATTGTTCTTTGCCTTACCAACCTCAAATGGGTACCTCATACATGCTTACCACCCCTAGGCATGCATAAAATCTACCAGAACAAATGGCAAAATGCAGAATCCCTACCTTTTTTATGTATTCTGGCTTGGGCTCTGGCATTGCTCGTTTGCACTGTTACCTGTCTGAGGCCAGGCAGGTTTTTGGGGGAGATAAAAGGAACAACCTGGCAGTTGTACTCCTGTGTCACACAGCAGCTCCAAATTCTGCTGCTTGGACCTCCTTTTGAACAGGCTAATCCTGACAGGATAGCTATGGGTTAAAAAGGGTGAGGGGGTCAGTTTTGTGGAGCTGGGATCTGTTTTGGGGAAAAAGAAGGAGAATTAGTCAGGGATACCTCTTCTTCACCACTCAGCTCACAGAGATTAAATGTTCTGTATTATAGGGAGGGATTTGAGGCATGGCACAGCACAGAGCCAGAAGCAGCTGCTGTCATTTTTAGTGGCAATTCCAGAGCAAACTAAATTAATAACCTGTAATGGTGAAGGCTTTGTTATGAAATTCATCCTTTTGAAATGATGGGCTGCATAGGAAAGGCAGTGGGTGAGATGAATGTAGTATAACATATATATGAAATACATGATAATGTATTTATCCATGTATAATACACGGATAAAGCACATCTTATGGATACAACATAGGTAAATAATTTAATATAGATGATATATTTATATATCTAAGGGAACATATGAACAAAAATGACACTTGGCTTAAAGCATGTGGGAAACTGGTGGTAGAGATGGAAATTGGACCACCTGTGTTAGTCAGAAGATCATTCAGCAAAACCTGGAGGAAGGTTTATTTCTGTATTAGCTTTCATTTTTTTCAGGCAGCCTTGCCCTTCTAAAGATATCCCTTCAAAAGATGGACCTTTTAAGAATGTCTGCAGATCTGGGCTCCCTCAGATTAACTAAGGGCACACATTTCAAAGGGAAGTGGTGTTCATGGGAATTCTCTGCCAGCCACCCAGATCTCAGCTGCAGAAGTAGAGGATAAGTAGTAAAGGAGTTTAAATTTCCTCGAGCTGCCTTCTGTTGTGCTTCAGCTTTGATCTGCCAGGATTACCTTGAGAGGTGAGAAAAGTAGTTAATTTTCCACTTTCACTTGACACTTCCCCTTTCTCTGGGGGCTGCTGAGTTAGTGCCCACTGCCTGCCCAGGTGAGCTGAATGCAGCAGCAGAGGTGGCACTTTCTGGGTGCTGCCTGCCTTCCCAGGCTGCCAGATGAGGGATCCAAGGGCCTTCCTTGGCTGCAGTGGAGCTGCCATATAACTACAGCCAGAGAGGTGGATTTCTACTCTGCTCAGCCCACAATGCCACCATCTCTACTTTGTCTTTTCTCTGTTGTCCCACAGGAACTCTCCTGAGCTCCCAGAGAACATTCTTCACATAGTTTTACAAGTTATCTTTCTCCAGCTCTAGATTAAAACCATTCTTTGTGGTGATGGTTGCAAAAACTCTGCTTAGGTGACTTCTGCTTTGTTTATAAAGCTAAATATGTTGCCTTGCGTTGTTCTACTCCTTCATCTTTTGTCTTTGGAGTTATATTTAGGCTTTTGTTTTATTATTAATTAGACGCCATCCTTTTGTTCTCTCCTATCACACCTCAAACAATAGATTCTCAGCCATAGCCAAGGCTTCTGTCCTCTTCAGTAACACAAATATTTGGCAGCAGAGCACAATGTGTTTGTTTTTAAACCGCCATCACATGGAAGATCTCATGTCCTTGCACTGTTGTCAGCTGCTGCAAAGGACAGAGCAGCAGATGGCAAAATGGGCTGGGAAAAATGACTAAGCATGACTTGGCCTGCACTGGGAGGAAGAGGGATCAGGAATAATGATGCCCTCCACTCCAGGATCCAGCTTTTTGCAGACTTTTGGCACTGTTATTCTGGGTGAGGCTGGTCCTTGTGCTGTGGCTCTCCTGGAAGGAAGGAGGGAAGCAGTGCTAGGGCACGGTGGCCAGGGTGCATGGGCACCTCACTGTCAGAGCTGCTCTGCTCCAGCCCTCAGCTGCAGTGTGCTGGGGCAGGGACATGTGCAAGTCCTGTGCACCTCTTATCTACAGCTCACCAAACAGCTCAGAGGTGCCCACACGGTGAAAACAATAAAACCTGAGCTGCAGTGGTTGTTTCCCCTGTGGCAGGAAGCAGAAACCTCTGTGACCAGCAGCAGAAATTCTCATCTGAACTGTTCAGGTGGTCACAGCTATCCTTGCACTGATAAATACTGGTGGTAACCCCCAGGACTCACAACAGGCTTTATCTCATGGTAATCTGTGTTCAGGGCGGGGATTTTGTACATCAGGCATGCAAAAAGCCAAGGGCAGCTCGTTCCCTGGGCCCAGGCAGAGCTGTCACTGTGGTCTGTGCATGGGGCAAGCTGCTGCCGTCCACTCTCCTCCCAGGACACCAAGGGCAGCTAAAACAGCAGCAGGCAATTTCTAGGAAATGCAGTGAGTCAGTTCCTGTTAACATGAGACCCCTGTGAGTCAGGTCATTAGCTCTGATTTCCATTTCCATTGCTCTCGCTGTTGTTGGGCTTTTTGTTTTTTGTTTTTTTTTTTTTAAAGAAAGGGGATATTTTCATTTTCAACCATTTTTGCTCTGCAACCACTTTCATAAGGAAATAGGTCTCACCTGGTAATTGATCTCTGTTTGCCCACCCTTCCCCAGAAACTTTTGTGTTCACCATCAAGAAAGGCAGTGTTTTCAAAGTTGCTAAGTCCCTGCAATGTTCATGAAACTGGCTGGGGAGAAGAAAAAGCCCCTGTTAGTGCTGTGGTGAGAGACGTGCCACAAAGGCAACTCACGGAGTGAGTCACCAGAGAATCCACACCTCTAGATGGCAGGAAAAGCTTCAGAGTTTGCATGTTCTATTAGACCTCAAACAGAGACATATCTATTGGAAACTAAAAATAATCCTTGCCGCCGCTCCCAAGAAAACGGATTTTTAATTGTGTAAAATCCATCCTGTAAAAGAAGCATTTGTATCTGGCTCTGTAGATTCTTGTGCTCCCCTCTCTTCACAGGCATTAAGATTTAAGGTACTCATCAGTGGGAAATAGGGATAGCCTCCCACAGGACTGCAGCCTCTCCTTCAGTACCAACATATTAAAAACTAGACTTCTGAAGCATTCATATTAATTAGTCTGTAAGGAACCATTATCAAAATATGGTGTGAATACAAAATTATGAGGGTGTGTTGTCTGGCAGGAAAATGAGGGTCTGATCCTGCCTCCTCCCAAGGAAATGGCAGCTTCACCACTTGTTTTTGTAGAAGCAGTAGCGAGCCCTGAGGCAGCAGAAACGGGAGACAATTTTCCCCTTCCTGCCTCCCTGGAAGCACTGTCTCACCCGTGCTGAGAAAGCACTTCACCCCTCCTGGGAGGGGAGATGGAAAGCACAGCAGCTATTATCAATATTCATGCACAGCTGCAATTCCCAGGCCTCATTCCCTGCTGAAATGTGCCATTAGCTGCAGCAGGGCTCACCCAGAGTGGCACAGACCCCTGGCAGTGCCAGGCAGGGATTCCTGGTGTCCTCTGGGTGCAGACACTGTCCTGCCACAGCAGAAGACAGCCTGGTTCTTCTTGTGTCAGGGCTGTTTGTCTCCTGGTCCTGGGAGAAGGGCCAGCAACCTGCCCTGCATGTGATAACTCTTCAGGCAAATCAGAAGTTCAGATTCTGCCATTTCGCTGGGTTTATAGGCAAAACCTTTGTTTGCCTCCAATAAATGCAGCGCCAGAGCCTGCTAGGATATAGCAATCTAGGTGTTAATATTAAAATATCAGCCCCACAGCTCATCCCTGATGAGGATCTCATTTGTATGAGGTTTTTTTGTTTGGCCTGTTTTGTCCTAAGCAGAAAATGGTATGGTCTAGAAAATGCAGAATGGGACTAGAAAACTGTAAAGAAATCTCAGATCTTGTTTTTCTGACACAGATTTGTTTGGCAGCCCTGGGAGTATATGAGGATATTAATTCCCCATCCCCAATTAATGTCTCATTTGTAATCTTGTGGAAGTGCTTTCCCTGCTGTTCCCCATCCCAAAGTTTCCCTTCTTGGCTTAGCCACATGCAAAAGCAGTGGTTTATTTGCTAGCACTGGAACACTTCCCCTCTGATCCAGGATTCCTTTCTCTCCTGCAGTTCCCATCTCTCCCATTGGCTGCAGCAAAGTTGCACTGCATTGGGAATGATGCATCAGGTTTAGCTTTTCATTTTTCAGATTCTGTGCTGCTTTAGTGTGTAATTCTGAGCTTCACATTATGGGATGGTGAGCTCTGTGCACAGAGCAGGGAGACAAACCAATTCCTGCTCCAGCTGGGCACCAAGGACAAATGACCC